>JAIUJO010000017.1:1322392-1488651 GCA_023846275.1 Vanilla planifolia | reverse complement strand
TAAGCTCTAGTGTTTAGCAAATTTTCATATTCTTTTTAGTCCATTTAGTATTTTTGGAATTTTGGGGATTTTTCTAAACTTATAAATATTGCCTTATTAATCCCAAATCCATTTTTTAAATACTTCAAAAATACTAAATTTTAATAATTTTGTTTTATTAGATTCCAAATAACTCATACATTTTATTTTTCACTTCATATCTCTTTTTCGAGATGTCATGCCTTTATTTATGATATACTATTATTTGAAAATGTACAAAATAGTACTTAAAAAAATTTTAAAAATCTTTAAAAATTCAATTAATTCCCAAAAAATAACAAATATATTTTATGTCATAATTTGAGATCTTCCAGCATAAAATTTGATTTATGTCTCACGTACTGATACATTTTTTCTATTAGGCAATTTTATTCATTTATCTTCCACCTTGTATCACAGAAACTATATGATTGAACTCTTCCTACTTCCCAAGGAAAATAGCCCTCCAGAAAAGGTACGAGAAGCACACCGAAAGGTGATGGTTGGGAACCATCCAGACGTAGGCGACAGCCATTCTCTTGCCAAAGATGTGTTGCTCAGGAAAAGAAAGGGTAGTGGTTCTGCCTTTTGATCACTCTTTCCAAACTCAACCATTGCCCAGTCTATTGAATCAAGACATAGAACATCCTTGTTAGAATTCTATAGTGATGGCTTCTCTCCAACTCTTTCTTCGCTCCCATCTTCTGATCTTTTAGAAGCCTGATGAAGATTTATTTTGCCTGTTTCTTTGTAGTTCTTTTAAATGATCAAACTATGAGGGATCATGGCAAGTTGAAAGCTACGTGGTGAAGAATGTTTGATTAGATGTAGAAATAACCAACTCATAGACATTCTAGCTTTGCCATATAGAATAAAAGCAGTCACGGATGGGAGTTTTCCAAAATCTATTCCACTACAGAATATTGGTTTATCTTTGTGCATGGTTCAATTTAAGTAAAATCTTAGAAATTATGTGACAATAATGTGATAAATAAATCACTAAAAAAATAAATAATGTGGACTATCAACTGAAAAATCTTTGAAATCTGCATCATAATCATCTTCATCTTCCTTTTCTTCTTTTCAACTGATTACAGAGAAATTTGCCCTGGCAAATGCAGATGCCACAACACACCCTATAATGAAAGCATGTTTTCATTGTTATGATTCTATCCTTTTCAAGGTTTACCTGAGAGCTGCCTGGAACAGAGGATGGACGACCCCAGTGTCAGGATCCCAAAGAATTGAATTATTGAAGGCAAAACCTGAAATGTTAATTCTTGCTGTTGATTCACTTTCTCTTCCATCACTTGATACTGCCCCCAAAAGTTGCCCTTCTTGACATCACAGTGCCATTACAGAGGTCCTTCAGTTCCCAGCCGACAATCTTCGTCGAACGACACTTTGGCCTCTTAACAAAAACCCTTTTTCTGTTTGCAAATACTATTGCTACCAGCCATGCCCAAAATACCCCGAAAAATTAAGCAATCGCCATTTTACCAAACACTTCAACAGAAACACTTGGAACGTTAGCACTGTAGCTGACGATGAGTTTTTTGCTCATTAGTCAATGAAAATCTTTTCAATTAATCAACCTTAGTTGTTAGCCAGCTAATTTTTAATAAAGTTATAATCTAATTTAGGCCCCATTTGCTAACTACGAATCAAATTTTATTTCAAACATTTTTCTTTGTAAAACTTATTTTAATATTCAAATTATGTTTTATATTGAGCTTAGAAAAAGTGTTTTAAAAGAAATTCCTGAAAATTATTATTTTTTGAACCGTTTTATATGTAAAAATATATATTTTTCTTTTTAAGGAATCAAAGTTAAAAAAATAATAAAAGAAATTTTGAAAATCTATTTACAATCATTGCCCAAAAGGATGAGTACTCGACTTCCCGAATCGAGTGTGGTAGCTATTGAAGGAGCTGACGAAGTGCACGATTCCGCTCAGTTGATGGTGTTCAACATGGGCCAGCACCCGATTCCGCTGATGATATGCGTCAACACCCGCGTCCCTGAAGTTCTGCCCATATGTGACGTGGTTGTACATCACACTGGTCCACCTCAGCAACCTCGCGATTGTCGGAGCGAAGGAAAGGGCCCACGATAATCCACAGCAGCGGTGGAGGCACCATTCTTAGCGTCTGCACCAACCATTGCCACAAGGCAGCTAAAAATAAATTTATCTTTTTTTAAATATAAACTAATTTAGAAATTAAAAAAATTAAAACCATTATGTAATAATTATTATTCATTTGAAATAGTATTCTTTAATGTCATTTTAAAATAATATTTTTTATTATTTAATACCTTAACCATTGTCCATCCACTTGCTATTCCTGAAGCCGCACGCAAAGGCGTAAACCACCATGAGGACGATCAGTATCACAATGTTGATGATCGACACCTTCCTCCAGCTGCACCGCAGAGTCGCCAAAATGGCCGCCTTGCATGACTCGCACCAGTAGCAAAGCTGCTGCTACTGCTGATCATTGCTTCATCGGCTTCAATCGACATCATTCACAGCCATCCCCGCACTAGGGCTCCACAAAGTCTCATTGACGTTGATGTATCCGCATGACATTGGTGGTTTGCAACACCTAGACTAGAACAAAAACATTTATTGAGCTTTGAAGTTTTGAAATCCAGACTTCATCGATCCCCAGTTTGAGGTGATGCCAGGGATAGAAGCAATTATGATACCATCTGAGTAGTTTTCTAGATTATCCAATGAGATTGAAGCAGATGGCACGTCCTTCTCCTTCGCTGTTGTGGAGGCAAATGAAGATGGGTGGCCAAGTTTTCCTCTTACTGCTACATACTTACTGGCTATAGCCTCTCTGATGGTACTACCACGTATTTGGGTTCCTTCTTTCTAAATCATTAAATTACGAGTGTCATCTTCCTTTGACAAACCTTTCGTATCAGTAGTACTTTTATTCTGTGCAATATCAAGTACATAATAATTAGGGGATTTCCAAGTCCACAATAGATATCATCTGGCCAACTTCATATATGTATATGTATTCACAATAGAAAATGAAGAAAGGAGAAGGGGAGGCACTGAGATCAACACCATTTCCACTTCGAAGAGCAGGCTTCTTTGAAGCAAAAGATGAAGTACAGGGAGTTGCCTTTGCCTCTAGCCATTACGGCATGGAGGATTAAGACAGAATAAACTCCCTTGATGTCAGATCTTGAGCAGCGGCTGCTAACCAAATAGCTACAGAAGGTACCGCAATAGGAGCTAGGCTCAGGGAGGGGAGAAGAATACGCCCCCTGGCCATACGAGGATCATGGGGATTAGCTCATAGAATGACTTCATTGCAAGGCCAAGGATCTCCTCAGAGCCCTGAACAAAAATAAAATTGTATGGAGGACTTAAATCAAGATGTGAATTCATACCCATAGACAAATGTATGCATAGATGAATATGCATAATGTAATAAATACTAAAGAAAAGGAACCTCAATGACCTGGGTTTTCCCACTTCGTCGGGCATCAAAAGCAATAATGCAAGAGTTTTTTCCATCAAGAATGCCCTGAAGCAGAGGTTTCACCTCCTGAATGAAGAGTTTAGTTACATTCTCGACTTGTTCATAACAGCCATCCAATGTGTAAGTATCCCTCTGATTGGTAGAAACCATATAATAAATGAATACATAGCAAACAAATCAATGAAATGCTTAAAAAAATTGCCCGAGACCAATGCACACTTAAAAACCTAGCTCTCTCAAATATGACGCACGAATTATACAAAATCTTCCAGTCGATTAAAACAAAATTATCCCTAAAGAAATATGACTAACCAGCAAAGGAAAGATTATATGCAATCACACCCCCAAAACCTAAATCGAGAAACTGTATTACTACATTGTATCTCCAGATAGAAAGATGCATTAATCTGAGATGAAACCAAACAACAAGGGAAAACTTCAATGAAAAAAAGGATTAGAAACACTATTTTGGGGGAAATTTACCCGTTTGCTCGGTCGTGTAAAATAATCGAAGCATGATTGCGCTTGGATGTTGACAAAGAAATCTGAGAAGGATCCGTGGAGAACTGCCTCTCGGATTCAGTGAAGGATCTGATGTTGGCCCGGACTACCATCCGCGAAGTGAACTTAGACCT
This sequence comes from Vanilla planifolia, assembly GCA_023846275.1. Taxonomy (NCBI): domain Eukaryota; kingdom Viridiplantae; phylum Streptophyta; class Magnoliopsida; order Asparagales; family Orchidaceae; genus Vanilla; species Vanilla planifolia. Next base: position 1,484,494 of record JAIUJO010000017.1, on the reverse strand, counting down.
CGCAAGTTTTCCTGTACACCACTCGGAGTCCATGCTTTACAACTGTTGACTGCTGAAACTCGCTGGAGGGATAGTCGCAGGGAAATAGAAGCCTCCCATTCCTAGCAGTGGAGAGAGAGGAGGGTTAGTGATGGTTGTCAGAGAAATAAAGGTGGAGTGGCACGTGTTAGGGTTCTTGATTTGCATAAAAAAGACATTTATGTTGATTCAAAATAAAAAAAATTAAAAAAGTGAATATATTTCTTAGTAACTCGTAAATGGTGTTGAAAAAATTTGAGAATAACATTAAAATAGGGGTCATGACACATTTTCTAAAAAAATATATCATTAACCAAAAACATTTCTTGAATCATTTAATTCATTTTTCATATTTTATGATTTATTTGGATATATTAAATTTATGTTTAACTACAAAGGTTAGAGTTCATATGATAGTTATATGTTTCTTCACAAATCTCCAATAAATTCTAAGAATATGAATATTATGTTATGACAAAATTTTGAATCAAAATTAGTTGTAAGAATTAATCTGTGAAAACAGATAAAATTATTGTCATGATGGACCATATAGGCTTCATTTTGGCAAATCCTTTAACTATTATGGCTCCAGTGTTTTCTTTGGATTTGACCCATGGAATTGTTCAACTCGAGATTTTTCATTACCCACTAGTTGAAAAGTATTTTTCTTCGATTTGAGCTTCGTGGAAAACTTATTTGCATTCTTTTTTCTTAAATCACGTCTTAACTTCATTCAAGTTTCATTTATTACTTTCTCAAATATTTAAAATATTTATTTTGAAAGAAACATATAATTACTATGACTCGAGTGTTTTGATTGGATTTGGCCCATGGAATTATTCAACTTGAGATTTTCCAATACTTAATGGATGACTATAAACAATAACAAAAATTGAAGGCATCACATGTGACCTATCAACTCTTCTAACATAGCATATTAGACATTTGCTTGACAATGGATTAAAGCTTTATGTTTCCATCTCAAACAATGTAATATTTTGGAAAAACTAGTTGATAAATTAAATTGTACTTTTCTACTTTGATTTTGAGAAAACAAATTATAAAAACCAGAATGATAACAACATTAATAAAATTCTACATGATTTAATTATAAAAAAAATTGAATCAAAAATCATAAAGTTGATAGTGAAATTAAGAACTTGAAGTTAGCTTATTTTAAAACTACTATAACAAATTTTGAACTAAAATATAAAAATAAAAAATGCTATTGAGTTGATGAGTCAAGATCAATTCGGCTCCAACCATCAACCAATTTTAAGAAAATCAATGGGCAAATCTAATCAAGAGAGAAGAATTGGTCGACTCAAAGAAGCGGGACAAAAACAACTATCGATAAGAACATGCATCATAAAAAAACTTCAAAAATTCTAAAAATCTATATCACTTTAAGCTCAACTCGACCAACAATGGTGATCAATAAGACAACTTGCAGCTTGAAAGTTGATAGGATATTGAAAAAACTAATTGATAAAATAAATTGTACTTTTCTACTTTGATTTTGACAAAACAAATTATAAAAAATTGAAAGATAACAACTTTGATAAAATTTTGCATGGTTCAATTATAAAAACAATTTGAAAGAAAAATCATAAAGTTGATAATGAAATTAAGAACTTGAAGTTAGCTTATTTTAAAACCAATATAACAAATTTTGAGAATTATTTAGAATGAAAAATACAAAGAATAACATTTCTTAATAATACTTTTATTTAAAAGAAAATTATTTTTTTTTAAACCAATAACCTTATAGTTGTGCAGAGTAGCAACAGTATTTGAGAAGAAAAATGATATAATCCCTGATATTTTCTTGGTTGAAAGAAACTAAAAGGGACAAAATCATGAAACACTTGAAGAGATTATTGTGTTAGATGAATTATAGGAAAAATTAATCCCATCTTGTCCATCATTATTTAGAATATCCATGGGTGCCATGACAATGTATGTAGAGTGTAGAATTCAAATGTGTCAGTTTATTGTGTTGTTTAAAGCAATGCTTTAAAAGATTGATAAATGATGAACAAACACTAATACCTTGTTTTCATGATAAAATACATATCATAACTTTCACCAACACCATAGGGGCATGTCTTAATTTTTTAATGAAGGTTTTTAAATGGTTAGACATTTCTCCATAGATGGTAAACGATAGTATTACCCTCGTGCTCATCTCATTGTTGTTTATGCTTCTTATGATGTTACTTGAAAGAAGTATTTTTGGGATGAGATTCATAGAATTTCCTCAACTAATCATATCACACACTTGATAGAGGTGGAAAGATTTGATTCATTGAAAGATTGATTGCAATTTGACAAATGTTTTTGTGCCTCAAAATCTTTTCAAACTTTTAACAATTTCTTGATCATATATATGATTTGTTTCTAATTGATCCACTTGAGAGATTATTATTTAACTCAAATTTAAAAGTTATTAATCTAAAGGTCATAACCTAACTCACTTCCAAATCATGATCCAAAGAAATGGGTATTCAAACCAAAGAGAAATAAGTGATCCTTGTTATAAAATATGAGATAAAACAAACAATAAGGGAGAGATAAATTATGCATTTAACAAATTTTTTTATTCAAAAAATTAGAATAATAATTTTTAACTTTAAAATAAAATTTTATTTTATAAATATTATCAACAAAACAAGATTGTTGAATAATAAACGAAATGCTTTAAAAACTTTTAGGCAGTTGAGCCAAGATCTTTAACTATATCCATCCTCGATCCCTAATTGAGTATCTCAACTCAAAAGGTTAAAAAGCATGCAATGTTCCTAGAGAATTTGAGGCAAGTATTCGTACTTTCAATCTTAATCTTATTTAAAAATTAAACCTAACACTAAATCAAAGCAAAATTATACGTTTCATATTCTTGTTGAACATGATGAGCACGATTCAATAAAGCATGACCATTATGAACGAGGTCACATCATGTGTGAACAAGATTAATGCCTTCAACAAATTTTCCAATATGTTAGCCTCGGAACACTGAGGTTGTACGTAGAAGTCCATTGCCCCCAAAAAAGATGTCATGGCATCATCTATTTCTTCCAAAAAAAAATTATTCAACCCTAAATGAGAACATTCAGAAGGTACCTGAAAGATATTGAAGAGATGAAGAGATAGGACATATAGAAGGTATTGCTAATGGATCTCCAGCCCCAGCTCTTTCTATTATTAAAAAGCAATCTTTTATTAGCTACATGTGCTTTTAGACCAGTAGCTACAATAGAGCCCATAGACTCAAGAAGAGCCTGATCATAAAGCAAGCACCTAAGAAGCAATAAAAACAAGAATTAATTAAAAAAATTATAAAAATATTTAATTGAAAACCCATTTTACCAAATGACATGAATCCAAGTATCCCATGGCCTTGATGATAATTAAAAAGGTGAATAAACAAGAAATTATAATGACTTATTGGGATGTCTCTTCTAAAAAAAAATAGAAAGGCTTTACTATTTACCTTGAAGAACATTAAAATATTTTGGCCACTCATAGCACATAAATGATCAACATTAAAGTAAAATTAACATAAAAAGATACGGATTAATGAAAAAATTGAGGTGATGGCATCATATATAATATATTATCCAAGATCTTATTGAAAGTGAATAGCACTTTCTCAATGAGATCCTTAGAACTAGATGAAACATTTGCCATAGAATTGCATGTTGGAATGATCATCCTCATCGCATGTTCTTGTGCGGCTGCTGGTTGAAGGCTCCAGAAGGCTGATGCTTCCTATTAGTACAATACAGGGAAGTAAATGATCATAGAAGCCCCAGTTAAAGAGATGCATCAAAAGAACAACACCACATCAGTTTGTGTGATCAATTGTAAAGTTCTAGACATGATCAAATGAAAGCAATCAATTGTTTAAAGCCTTCATGAACCACCATGAATCCTACAACTAAAGAACAATTGGACTAGCTAATTTAGCTACTCTAAAAATTTCGTGACATTTAAATAGAGATTGTTAGTGATCAATTGTCTTTGAGTAATTTGTAATAAAATTTTTAGAAATAACATTTATGCTGTTGTACTTTAAAATGAATAAACATTTCACGACATTATCAGAACCAACATATGACATGGGATGACTAGTCCTGAAAAAATCTTTTTCAAGTGGCACAACAAGAAACTAGTGAGAAGAACAAGGAAACATGATGCAAACAAGATATATAAAAAAACTCTAACCTTTTAATTAATGAAAAACTTAAAGCAATCAAATTATAAAATAGATTCTTAAACTCTTGACAACAATTTCAAGGCCAAACCACCTCTCATACGGTGTAGATACCCTCGATACTCTCAGCCCGTAGCCAAATGTTGCGTTCATGTATCGAGCAACTCATATCAATACTAAAACTTCACCTAATGTTCCCGGTTTATTAATCAAGTCCTTGGAATAGTAGGAAATAAGCGATGCACATTATAATTCCAAATATGTTTAAATACAAACATTTTAAAAAAAATCAACCAAACTTTTTTTTGATGCAATCAGGTTTCAAATTCATGCTTATCTACAAAACTCTTGCATAGTTATAGTAAATGGAGCATAACAACTACAAATATTTAAATTTAAAAAACAAAATAGTAATGGCTAGCAAGAAAAATTCTCCTAAATTTTCTAGATCATAACTCAACAAAAATTAAACTAAAATGTGTCCAGAAAGCCTTGCCTTGACTACTCTTAAGGACACTCCTTGAGCTTTGACTTCGTCACCTTGAAAACCATCCTTTGTAGCAATGTCTTGCATGACATTCCTTCTCCTCTAGGACTAAGCCTTAATAACTTCAGTTAAAAACTCAAATATGCCCTCAAGATGATAATTTACTTTAAGCATGGAATGTTAGAACCACCTCAACTATACCCTCTCACGACCGCAAACATCTTCTTCAAGCTTCCTATTGAAATCTACATTCACCTTGAATCTTAACTCTCAAGAATAACCTCTCAAGTTTCTTTTTTTATCCTTGAGCCTTCACTAGGCCTAAAACATCCTTTCATTATTTCTTCCTTTTAATACATTCTTTGAGATAACTATAAGATTCTCTTAATAGATATACCCCTCTTTTGAAGGAGGGATTCACTCCAATGTGATGTTTTGAACTATGGAATACTAAGTTCTCACAATACATTTGTTGCCTCCTATGGTATCCAGTGTCGTCTAATGTGTTGCACAATCTCCTTCTGCTTGCCATTGTATTTCATGCTCCAATGCCCTTCTCAATGTCAAATTAAACATTTCCTTCAATCTACAATACGAACTAGAATACTTGACACAATTATTTACAAATGTTCCTGTAGATAACACGTCTCAACCCTCGTCAAATAGGAAAATCTTCTCTTCTTTGTGAAGTATCATGCTTTGTTGTCATTAAAAGTAAATTGCATCACGGTGCCACATGTACCCATTATCAAAATCATTCAACAAGCTTGACGTGGCACACATTAGAGACCATCGTGTCAACTAAAATTGCTTCAACTTGACCTTTGCACGATAATGAATCCACTTATCATACATGGATGCGAATTCAACATCTTCTCCAAATCAAGCCTAGACACTAGGACTGATTTCATTAGAATCCATCATTAGAGATAACTTTCACCAATATCTTCTTGACCTACAATTGAATAGAAAAAACTCAAGGGTAGTCCCATCCTCTACAACCTTATTTTCTTTATAACCTTCTTATCATTATGATAGGCTGCGGTCAAGTTCCTTCAACCTAACAAAAATCACATTATTCTTAATAACAACACCAATCCCAATTTTCTTTTCTAATTATCATCCTTGCCCCTCAATCTCCTCAACTTAGAACATAATTCCCAACAATACCTCTTGATATAACTAAGTCTCCAAGAAAGACAAATTTAAAAAAACTTTAGAAAAAACAGAAATGCCTTAATCTAAGGGTTCCTTCTTTTAGTTTTTGCTCTTGAAGACATCATCCTTTGGAATCCAAACTCAACCATAATTTTTCTCAAAAGCAATTATAAATGTGTTTGATTGCCCATTATTTCTAAAGAGATAGAATGATAGCCGTTACAAGTTAAACAAAACATCTCAAATGCTTTATCAAGAAGCTCTTCTTTCCAAGATTCAATACAAGAGACCATTCATCTCCAAAATTAAGATGTACAATTTCCATCAAATACCTTCATGGCTATCAAGCTATGCTACTTCCTGTATCTAGCTTCCTCACAGCTAGGATGAAACTTCCATAGAAACTACTTGAATTGACTCCAACTACAAAACTTTACAACTCTAGAATACAAAAGATTGTTTCATCATGCTAATGCATCATAGATTACTTTTTCAAAGGATACCTTGCTGAAACTTGTACACTCAAAGATGAAAAAATGCATTTCCAACTATCTTGCCATGCATTCTACTTCCCTACATCAACCACTACAAGATAGGATGCTCATCTTAGCCACCACTTTGAAAGATTTTAAGAAATCATTGCCATTTGGGGACATAAGATCACAATGGTCATCATTCCATCACCTAAAGCACTTTCTTCTTCACCTTTTATCATCATCTATGCTTCTTCTTAAAGTGGACTCATCTACAACTATCAGTTATCCTCAAAATTACGTTTAATCACCTCATGTCTCATCATCTCCATCAAAAGTTGTACTTGTTGAGTTAGAAAAACAACATGCTCTTACAATGATATAAATATTTATCCAATACAAATTAGTTACATAGAGAAACTCCAACTTTTCAATTAAAGAAAACCTAAACTAGCTTACTTATGGATTAAATTCTCAAAAACTTGGCAACAAGTTCAAAGAAAACACCTCTCACCTAGAGTAATAATTCACGGTACCCTCAATCATGCAATCACATGACACTCTAAAGTACCAAGCCACTTGCACCAATGCCAATAACTCCTCCACAAATCATTTTTATACTCTAAAAGCTCTTAGTAACAAGAATTAAGAGATATACATAAAAAATCTAATCAAAACAAACTAAGAAACAAATAAAACAAAAATCATGGCCATTAAAAATTAGATACTAATTTGATGCATTCAAATTGTAAATTTGCGTATACCCAAATGTCCTTGCACAATGATAATAAATTTGGAATAACTTCTTCGACAAATATTTAAATTAGATTATTAAAAAAAGAGTTAGAAAGCCAACAAGATTCTTTAAAACTTTATTGTTCATTACTCGATCAAAATCTAATTGAAATGAACACAAAAATCACCAAAAGTGTTTGATGTGATTTGATTCCCATGTGTACTTGCCTTGATTGCTCTTGAGGGCACTCCTTGAGCCTTTGTTCACATCAACTCAAGATCTATACTTCCTTGTAAACAATTATAGCAAGTTTCGTTACACATTCCTTAAACTCAATGCCTAACCTTTGAGAACTCCAACCGACACCTCGATTATGTCCCTGAAGACCATAATCTACCTTGAATATGCCCATTGATTGTCAAAACTACCTCAAGTAAACTTTCTCAAAGAATACATCTTACTCAAGATCTCTCTTAAAATATTCATCAACATCAAGCCCACTAACATGGGCCTCAAGGCCAACAAACACCTCTTAAGAATAACATCTTAAGGTACCTCTCTTTTCTCCCTCGAGTGTTCTCAAGACCTACAACATCTCCTAAAAATGTCCTTTATTCCTCTCAAAACCTCCCATGGGAACAAAAGTAAATCCAAATTATTTGCAATCAAATTAAGTAGCACTATCAATATTTAACAATTTATCATATGGAAATAACAAAAGGTTTTTGTTAGGGTAAAGCTTCACTAGAAATTCATAAAAGAGTAAATATTCTTAAAAATTAAATATGATATATTTGAGACCTAAAAAATAAAACAGAAAAAAAAATTTGCTATTTAAGCCTAATATATTCCAATTCTATATAATATAATGAGTTATTGAGAATTTAAAAAAGAATGTTTCAACAAATGCTTATACAAATAGGACTCATGGTCAATGGAAGTTTTCATAGTTTAGAAATATCTAGAACATATAACTATTGTCATCTAAGATGTTTTTTGATACTGAAATTCAAAAGGCAATCCTTCTATATTCTAATTACTTTTTTCTTTTGAGGGAAACTAAAATATTTATATTGTCATTTCCACGAATCTTTTGTTTATATCAAAAAAATATTTTTCCAATATACACAAATTCTAAAATTCAAAAAGAAAAATCTAAAGATAAAATGCATATTTGGTCGTCATTCTTGGAATATATGATACTCGAAAGCTTTTCCCCTAAGAAAATTCACTGAAAACTTCAAGTTTTAAGGACTCATAAAAGATCACCTCAATACAATTATAATAATTTAGTTTTAACTTTTACAACTAAAAAATATATAACATTATAATATCATGAAAAAATACTTTGCCACTGTAGCAGTGCTCACTTCTCGTATGGCATTAGGCCATAATTGGGTATCATTTTGTGTTGCTATAGCTTATAACTAAACAATGCCATATTCCTACAACAACAATCACCATACGCATAAAGTGAGATCACACGTGGTGGATCATCTATGTCCTACACTCCTTAAAACCCAAGCATCTTAGAGCTTTTATGCAATGTTTTCCCCAAATAGTACAAGTTCAAGTACACTATAAAGTGTTACTTATCTGGTCCTAGAAAGAAAGTGATTCAATAATTAAATACTTAACAATGTCGATACATAAACAGTTTTGGATCTCATAAAAATTACACTAAACAGCAAAAGATTACTCAAGTATATCATTCAAAAACAAAAAACACACATAAACAACAAAAGTTGCAATCAAAAGATGATATAGTATGCAAGATACTTAAAATTGTTAGCACAAAGAAATGCAGCACAAATTAGTAGTAAAAGATGAACTCAAGTCTTGTACATAGGAAGCAAAAGCTGAACTCAAGAATGTAACTCAATACCACGTCAAGTTCACATAATAGCAATATATGATTTGAAAGAGGATATGGTGTGGAAGTGACTTAACAATGTTAACACGTAGAAATGCAGTGTAAATAGACTCAAGTTTTGATCTGCGAGAATCAAACTCTTCCATTTCTTTGATAAAGAATCATAGTCTTCTTTCCACACAAAACACAACTTGTTCAAGCATTGAACCTTAGATGCCAATGTATTAATGCTAACTTTTAGTCCAGCAACGTCTCTTTCTTTAGGCCAAAAATCAACCTGAGCAGTACATAATACAAGTGATCAAAACCATGAAATCATGGAAAGGGTACATTGCATTGCATTGGAAGATTGCATATATCAAATTCCTACAGTGCAATAATCCTCACATTACTCGCTTATGCATTTTGCAAGTTGAAGTTAAAAACACTATAAACTAAGCTATGATATAATTCGGTGCAGTTTCAAAAAATTTTGATGAGAACCATGATTGAAACCCTTAACTTTTGAACTCAAATAGTCATGAATATAATTCGATGAAAATGCTCAACAAAAATGCACTCATTTTTGACAAAATAAATGTTTCCTTTCTATGATGATTAATAGAAAAGCAACATGCATAATGCAAACACCAAATATCAAAAACTATGGTGTTAGGAATATATAATTTCGAAACTCTTATGATAGGTACAACTCCTTGAAGTTTGGCATGTTAAAGATTGACAACACTTTGCATCAGAACAAAAACATGAACAAACAAAATTCACAAAATTCCACATCAATGATACTTAGCAATGATCCACATTATAGTTTTAAAACTTTCCAGAAAAAATCCCATTTTAAGAAATCACACGGGTCACACCACCTGAAATTTCCTTGTGTTACCAAGGTTATGCCATTGGACTACAGAATGTAGTGTTGTTGTTGAGACTTCACCATTTCCATGTAACCAATTTACAAGTTTTTGGCTAATGCTTTTAGCTTCAGCAACCTTGTTCAATGCATCTTCAATAGCCACTAACTGCTAGACATGAGCTTTCTGAAAGGAAAAGGGATGAATGATATACATCATTACGAGTTCTAAAATGAAACACGATAAAATTGCAAAAAGATGAATCCTATGAGATGAAGCATTTCCATAAGTGTTTCCATTTGAAACAATTTTGTTAGTGTTATGTGGATATCTTAATAACCATTACTAAAAGTATAAAAGGTGATCTAAAGTAGTTGACATGCATATGGCTTTTAAATAAACCAAACAATCTTGTCTATGAGAACTACCATAAACATTCACATGAATCTCATTAAAACTTGGGAAAGTCAACTCTTGGAAAAGCTCTATACTGTAGAGCGTAAGTGTCCAAGAAAAATGAGACCATGAAAATATTTTGGACAACGAGCCCCTTAACAAAAAATTTAGTACTCATTTTTTCAGTATCTTTAATGCATGGCCAATTTTCAAAGAAGAATATTAAAGGCAAGGTCAACTTCAAGCACATTGTTAAATCACAACTTCACACAAACATAGCTTGTAGTTTAAGATTTCAACAATGGAACTTTCGCCAAAGGTTAACAACATGCCCAGCCATCATATTTGTTACAGTTTTCCACATTGAAGATTTAAATCTTAGGCTAAAATCAAAAAATAAACATTGAAAAATCAATTGGCCATATAAGAAATTTGTTAATCAAATATATATATTTCCATGTTAATGAAATAAGAATCCCCATTTTGTAGAGCTCTTAAGTCATCCAAAACTACCAACCGTCATTTAAGGAAAGTATATGAACAAATTTGAGCCAATCCCAACCATTTTTTTTAAACAACATGTTGATCTATATAATTTAAATCCACTCCTCATGTAGATAACCCTTACAGGTGATTAAAAAAATTAAGAACAATTGTATAGTCAAAAAATAAACATAGCATTTACTATCCCCTGATTGAAATATGTTCACATTAGCTAGGTCACTTTAGTTAATAACAAATATTAATTATTAGTTATCACTTAACAAGGATTAATGACAAAATTGTCTACTAATTGAAATGGATAAAAAAAACTTTTATGTTTATTAGAAATAAGCCTGCAAAAAAAGTTAATAGGTTCACTAACCTTAGTGATTAATAAAATAATATCAATACAATCATTAATAATAAGTTTGGATGATTAAATTTAGTTGATTAATGCATATTAAGTTGAATTACATTAAGTTTGTAAATTAATAGTTTAACTATACACACACACACATGCATACATACATAATACATAAAAAGACACTACAAACCACTTTAACTCATTTAATCTTCTATAACAAAAAAGACAATATAGATGTAATCAAGATTACCTTACAAACTACTAAAAAAGATCAAGTAAAAAAAACTTAGCAACCTTTAAAGATTATGTTAAACTCAATAATTTGATATTAAGGTACCCATATATTCCATGTATTATGTGACCATGTAATATTAACATATAATCTTTTTTCTATATAATTTTTTAATGAAAATATATGAGAGATTAAAAAAAGAGCTTAGTTAAGAGCCAAAAACTTTAATTCCTGCGAAATTAGTGAAATACCACTACGACTAATATAGCAATCTCTACTTGTCTGAGTTTCTTGTACAAAAGATCCAAAGAAATTAAAAAAGAAAAATTGCAGAAGACAAATTCTAAGCTTACATTTATGTTCTTCTTGGCACAATAAATTTTATACATGTATCTACTAAATAACAGAAGCTATATACTATTAGCTGCAAGAAACACAATCACAACTGAAGTAGCACATCCCTAATAAAATTTTTGTCCATGCAGCACTTGATTTGATTGCTACTTGCTCATTATGCCAAGCTTCCCTCATTGCTTTGCAAGCTTTCCCTTTGGTAGAAAAAAAGAGCAAAGAAACTATCCTTATGGTAGTAAGGAGATATGCAATGTTTTCTTCTCAAAAGACTTCAATATTCAACTCAAGGTCAAGTAATTTTACAAAGTAGGAGAATGATGTGCAAGCCAAAGCATTGTCCAACATATGCTTAATTTTCTTTGTTTGGTAAGGTTTTTTTGGAGTAGATTTGATGGCTTCCAAAGAAATTTTAATGTCTTCTAATGTAATTTTGGATAGGTTGTAAATGGAATTAGTGCTTTGCAAACATGCCTGATTAAGATAAGGGAATATTAATCCTATCACTTGGTAATATTTCTCATTAGAAGGTGCAACTCTTATAGTTATAGTATTTAGTAAATGTATCCCTTAACCTTGTTCATCATCCATTGTCCAAATTTAGGTATTTTTTCACTATACTATATTTTGCTTACCAAACTATCTAAATTGTTTTGCCATGGATCATTATAAAAATCACTCAAGGGCAAAAGTCCCATCTTCTTTGCAAGTACCATATTTGTTAGAATAGTTGATATTTATAATTCAGCCATCAAATATGTATTTCCTGAATTATTGTAATAATTTCAAAAAAGACTTATTTTAACTTATAGTCAAGTAATTTTTTTGTGGAATCTTAAGTCATTGCTTAAATATTTATTATTTTTTCTTCATCAAGCTAAGATTACCAATGTCTCCACAATAGCAACATAGAGATGTTTGTAGTGACAATAGTGAAAAAATCACAAAAAAAAACTTCTATTTTAAATATAACTGGTGAGATCCATTGAAAATAGCTAGTGGTGGAACCAATAAGAATAAATAATAAAAAAACCCAAATCACTTTATTAAGCACTCTATCCTAATAGTCTAACATTAAAAAATTTATTGTATGTATGAATGTGCCATATGAGAAGCGATGACTTTATGAATGAAAAAAAATCAAAAGGTGCACATGAAACATTAATCACAAAAAATGGTGTAACAAAATACCTAAAGTTAGAAAAAAGTGGCAAATAAGGGAAAACAACAAATTAATGTAAGAATGAGAAGTTCTCCTCTGATAGATAATCACAAATAAAATTTCAAAAAATATAACCAAATACAAGATATGAAACAATAAGTATAAGTAATCTCTACTATAAGAAATAATAGGCAACTAATAGCATACTCTATATTCTTCTACATATAAGGAGAAGGCATACCTGTCTTTCAAGTAGATTGTACGTTCCCTGTAAGGATAGATCTGTACCACTCCTTGATCTACCATAAACCAGATATAGCAAAGGTGATCTTGCATCCTGAATTGTAGTGTCTATTACTATATCATTCTCATTTTTGTACCTGAAAGGTACAGTCGATAGTCCATGTAATATGATAGACCAATAAATTGGGTATTTCCAAAGCACAAAGTTATTCACAAATGCTATAAAAGATTCGAAATCTTAATTTTAAATTAGTTGTTTAGAATTGATTATTAAATAAGATATTTTGTGGTAAATAGCTAAAAATAATAATTCACAAGAAAATTAAACTTTTAACCTAAAAATGGATAAATAATAATTATCATAAAATATTATCTATACTAATAAAATAGTAACATTTAATTATCTTCTTAAAATTTATTGATATAATTTACTTCACCAAACACAAGAAAAAATATCATAATCATTTGTTAACTATTTTTTATATGCTTTTTTTAATTTTATCTTAAGAAATGATTAACCAAGCAATTGAAATGAAAAAATTATCAAACTTCCTATAATAGCCAATAGAATATATTATTGATCACAATTCTAATTCTTAATAAAAATATCATCCTTACAAATAATAGTTTCCATAAGACATTATAAAATAGATGAATGCTTGCATGTAATAAATTAGAAAAAAATTCCTTACCATTGTACATCAAATCAATGCCTCTCCCGAGAGACTCATCCCTTGTTGGATACGAAATAACTGAACCATCTGCTCCCCTGGCATCAACGTCTAACAAAACAGATCACACTCTACTAAAAACTCGAATGATTCCTTTTAGTTCCTGCAAAACATTAAAGCATAGGAAAAGTATAATATGTGTGGTACAAATATGAGATATGAATATACATTTTGGACATGTTTTCTTGTACAACTTTCCAATGGAATGGCCATCAAAGGCTCTAATATTTTAAGGAAAAAAGCTGCAAAGAAAAAGGAACTTTTTCTTTAAGATAACTATCTAGGGTTCAAATGCCAGATCGCCAGTAAAATTTTAAGTGTTTTGCTGCACAATGATGTAGCTTTATGAAAATATCAAAATATTAACAAACATTTTGGCATGGAGAAAAATATCCTTGCAAATAAAGACACATACATGGCTTGTGGAAAAGAAGAAATTGAGTGATACACATGCATGGTTATCGGTTTGAGACCAAAAGTAGAATTTCAAATAGTTTAAAATTGATTTCAGTCCAACACTCAGCATAATTATTGGTTTGGCTCAACTCAAGGTTTCAGCTAATCTTGGCTAAAATCAATCTCCACCACCCTCAACCTAATTTTTGCTTCCTAATCAATTACAAACTTACCTAAATACCTTGATTTTCTCACAATAAAATAGCTCGGTTGGGTAAGTTAGAAAATGCTCTTGATAGCTACAATAACAGTTCTTAAGGATGAGATTTACAAGACTTAGTGTCACTAAATTTCAAACACCAAAGAATGGTTTCACATTCAATTTCTCTTTTGTTAATATTTCTCTTTCTCAATTATTCTTAACATTGCTTTTATATTTATTCTTTTAATAACTTGCTACTTGATAACATAAATAAATATTTCCTAATTTAAATGTTTATTTATATAACATTGATTTTGAATCTTATCCTTTTATCATATTACCTACTTTTACCTTTTCAACAATACCTTTTTTAGTCACTTGGACAAATTATAGTCACTCAATTTTTTTACAATAATTTTTTATAATTTATTGTTTGCATCACCTAGCCACAAAGACAAGTGATTGTTATTGTATTACATTGTGTTATTTATATCATTTCTATTTTAGTGCCAAACCCCATAACAATATGGACAAATGGTGACCTCATTAATTTTACAAAATATCCCATTTATTTCCAATAGTTCATTTCTTTTCAATGTTTCACGTGCACCTTATCAACAGTCAAGTGAATTCGTGTTCTACATGTAGAAGTAGCTACCTGCATGCATGGATAGACCCTTGGCTCTGTCATACAGTTGTGCACCTCAGGATGCATGCTGGCAACGGTAGACGTTGATAAGTGCAAAATTTTTAAAATTTGAGAAATTTTAAATTTTCGATCAAAATCACTTTTTTTGTTTTATTTTTAAAAATTGCATCCCAACCACTATATAAAAAGGTAGAAATAATTAATAAAATAATTCAAAAAATTCAAAAAAATATCATTCTAAAAAGAAAGCCTGTTGACGAAGGTTCAAGATGAGAAAACCTCACAAGCAGACCATTGATAATTGATTCTAATGGTAATGACAACACTATTATTAGAGTCGTAATTGTTGAAATTCACCAGCCATAATTTATTAACAAAGTTTTTAGAACAAGTGCTACTTTGGAAGCATTAACAAGCAGCATGACAAAGAATTGTCAATAATAACTCATCATGTTTCTTTGCAATTTAACATTGGGCAACTAATAATGAAAAGAAGTAGCATGTCAACATCCTAACTAGGCTTATTCCCAAGCACTCACATCAGAGGAGCAAGCACCTCCCAAGTTATAGGGATCATGGTTCCATTTGCAAGAAGAAAAGAGAAAACCTAAGAAAAAATCAATAACAAAAAAAACCAATGATATCAAAAGGAACCTTATTAGAGAAATATCGAAATATTTTTACCACTCACATTGATTTTGTTGTTGCTAACTCATAGTACCTCTATGGCATTGTGACTACTATAGAGATCACAATAAGCCCTTAAGTAAAGTCGCTCACAACTTCAAAGGTTGTCAATGTTTGTTTGAAATGGAAAAACATAACATGCAAACAAATAATATATTCAAAATAATTGCATTTGCATCCAACATCAAGTGTACAAGAAAAAAACTCATTGTCATCAGGGTTTTTGGAGAACATCTTTCGCAATATTGATCTTTGATTCAAAATGCCAAGTTTTTGCTAAGTTTTTCACTCTATCATAAACAAAAATTTTCTATTATATATTCTATATTTATTGTATTCATTCTTCTATTATGACTACTTTTGGCTCAAGTATTGGATCTTTTGATCTATTGTACCCCCTTGAGTTGCATAATGAACTACAGTATATATCCCTTCTAAGGATTGTTATGAATTTTTTTTCTACCTATTTTTACAAAAAACTACAATGGAGTAAGTTTGATCTTTTATGATCATGAGTAAATACAAACAATAATTGTCTAAATCACCTAAAAACTTCTATTCATTACTTCATCTTTATTTTTAGTTAGTTACATTATAAGTGCATACACTTTTTTAAAAATAGTATTTTAAAATAAGGCTATTTTTATCTTTGTAAAATTTTTGAAAAAATTAAAAAAAGGAAAATTCAACTTCCTCTTGTGCATGTCTCAACTCTTCAAAAACAAGCTAGCTTTCAACAACATTGTTACTACAAAAATTTCAACCATGTTATAGGGCAAATTACTATACTAGAAAAGGGCTGCTGATTAAAAAGCATTTGTTAGATAACAAATTAAGCAATTGATAGATTGATTTAAGCTATGATAGCACAACCACTAAACTCTAATTCTCAGTTTATAAATTAAGAGTGGTAGCATACGTTTTAACAAAAACACAGAGTTTGAATGAAAATAATTGTGGCAAAATTACATTGAGAAAAGGTTTTGCTTTTTAATTTGGTGGAGTGCATTTATATGATAATAAACTCAATTTAAATTGATAATCGCATCCTCATATTCTTAATTTGATTCCTAAGCAAGCTAGCCTGATCTGTTAATCCAGTAATAATCTCCAACAATGCATTTTTCTTCTTGTGCAACTTCGATATGGTATCACCATTCTTGATAGCATCAGCCTATAGCTGAAGGTTATACTGTTGCAAGCTATTGTTGTACTCTTGTAATATTTTGTTTGTCTCTTAAATAATTCTTATCTATGTAGTAACAAAATACATAATATATAAAAAAACAAAATATATAAATATTGCCTTCAATTAAGTTCTACAATGCATGTTGCTCTACCTAACTATTAAAATGATTTATTTCTTCTATAACTTTCTCAAGATCTTCCATAAGACCATAACGTAAATTTTGAGAAGTAGCCCTTGCTTTAGCTTCTTTCTCCTAAGCTTTAATGACAACTTGAAATGTTTCATGAATATTGTCATTATATATAAGTCATCAAAGAAACTATATTTAATTTTTAGAAGATACCAATTTGTTGGACTCCTCCCTCTTAAGATTTTCTTCTAAGGACACCTTCATTTTCTCATATTCCTAAATAAGCAAAGTAAACTCTTCTATTTTGGAATTCATTTGGGATTCTGGAAAGAAATGAAATTTTCCAAAGTTTAATAGTAAAAAAATTCATCATCACGTGAAAACGTAAATTGAAAATATTTTCCAATTTCAGAATGCTTTCTCTTTTCTGACTCCAGCAAACTATTGAGCTCATCCTATATCGCAAGATGACAATCTTCCAGACCAATGTACCAACTAATACAGGACTTTAGCATCTTAATGTAGTTTCTCATATCATTCATCCTTTCCTCCAAAAATAAAACTGCAAAAATTAGAATAAACACAATTACTCAAGAATAAAAAAGCGACAAATTGTTATTGTAACTTAAAGATTAGGAAGCCTAGTTTCCTGGACATCTACTTTGCATCTGAGCTGTGATTTCTCAATTAGTAACTTCGCTACGTCCTCCCTTTAGTTAAACACAACCCTGGCACCTTCACAATCTCCATTAGAGCAGGCAGTATTGGGAACACCTCCAATATCCCCAAATATTGTATTCATACACGATAGAGGTAAGCAACAATGCATGGAGTTTTCCTGTCCTACCATTTTCCTGCCTCCAATCTTCTGTCGCCTATTTAACTGTGATTCGTCCAAGTTCTCATTCTTCTACAAATCAATCTACACTTAAGAATTCCAAGCCAAGGAGAACACTAGCCATAGAATTGATTGACACTGAATAGGGTGAGAAGAGAACCTTACATTTGAGAGGCTTTGAGAACCATTATACCCAGGGGTCAGTGGGGGCTTGTTCTGGTTCCTCGTGTGCATCGTCAATGAGAGAAAAAGGATCCAACGGAGCTACGGAGGGGTAGGGCTGAAGTGGAAACCTAATGAGGTGTATTGGAAAGAAGGATGAGGAACAGAAGACAAAAAGCATCAGATAAACAAATTACAAATCGAAGAAGAAGAAAAAAAACCTTTTCTTTTTCTCTCTGAGGAATTGTTTGGTTTCGAGAATGATGATAGATCGCTTCTTTTGCTCTTCCCTTCTATACACTAGTGAAGGGGCGAGCTTGACGATTTGTAATTTTTTGAAATGAGCATGCCAAAGATTCTGAAATGACCAAAACCTGCCCTATTAATAATTCCACGAAATGAACGTAGCAGCTATATGTATTTTCTTTCAAATAAATATTATTCAGCAAAAAAGAAAAGAAATAGAAATAACATTCAAAAAAAAATTATTTCATTATTTTTTTAGCTTAAATTTAAAAATGAATTACAAACCTTTGAAAAAAGAATATTAAAAAAACTTTTATATAAATGAATAAAAATTAGATATATATATATATATATTTTTAATAATTAGAGATTGAGAAAAATAGAAACAATATTTAGGACTTTGTCTTATTATTTTCGAGTGAATTTTTAATAAATTAATATTTAGGATAATAAATATGTACTAAAGTGTTATATTAATTGAATCAAAATGAATTTTGACATCATGGTCTATTTTGTCGACCAGGCTTATCTATGATAGTGACAGTCCATTCATCATTGCTCTTGCTCCATTATTCTCTTAGCAATAGAATGAAAAGTTATACTACACTTCAGCTTAATTTGAGCGTAATTTTTTTACTAAAATCAATAATATATCATATAATGACGATTTTTCTACTAAGCATAATACCATTTTGAGTATCAATGTTCTCTTGTATTTCTTAGTCTACAGGGTCATCTATGTTTTGAATGAGGGAAATCCAAAAATAATTAAGTGACTAATGCTACATCTTATGGCGAATATATGTGAGCTCACAATAACGATAAATTTTACATAAATCCTATAGAATGATATAAGCTTTGATTTTATTTATTTAGAGTTTCAGAACTTAGGAATAAAAAAATAATAGAAAAGAATACTTACTAATGACTAATAACTAATAGATTTCTATAACATAAATGACTAGATAATAGCTAATATTATCTAATGTTAGTTTTCTTAAAATTCAGAAATAATAGAAAACAATACTTTTTAATTCTTTATTACAATGTTTAAAACTTACTTTCATGATAAAATCTCATATTTGAAGTTTTAATTTGGACCATTTGTCATCAAAATCATTTTAAGTCTATGATTTTCTAAATCGACAAAATTGTTCTTTTACTCCACCTAAATAAACTAAACTTCCACAAAATGAAGATTATACTATACTCTGTTACACCCTTGTGTTTGATGAGTCAAGCATAAATTTTTATATCTCATATAGGCTTACTTTAAGTGAAATTGTTAATATTTAACTAAGTCAAGTCATGAACTTCAAATGTCTAAAATAGTGGTCTTCAAGGCCCTTAAAGTCATGGCAAGCTTCAACGAAATTGAAGACATGTACTAAAATTTTTATACTTGAATTTTTCTTTATTTTTCTAGAATTTGATATGTCCAAATTTTGAGATGATGTGGCACACTAGTAGTATTAATATTTGAAAATGTTGTAAGTTAATAATTGTTGAATTTTGATTTTTGGGCCAAGTATTATTGAGAAAAAGTATAGATATTGGTATTTGATTTTTTAAATTTATTTAAGAACAATTTTTTTACAATTTTTTTCATAATCATTTAAGACATTTGTAACACTATCATAATATAAAATTATTTTTGTACACTTATATTAAACATTTTAGCAAAAAAAAGTCTCAAAAAATACTATAAAACAACTCTAATCTCAGGATTTTTACTATAGCATTGGGCCGGTCAACCCGACCTGACCACTGGTCTGTCCAGGCTTTAGGGACTAACAAAATAAAATAAAAATTGCTCGATTAATCCAAATGGGCGAGCGAAGCACGAAGCTGAGGTGAAACCAGAACGAAACAACGTGTAATCAGCCTGCAGGGAAAGCTGAATAATAAAAGACCAAGAATAATAACACACATGAGAATCTTATCAAAGGAACTATTATAGGTCAACAATAGTATAACTATGGAGTTCAATTAATTTGAAAAAAAAAGAAGATTCAAAAGATCTCAAATCATAAAACAAGATGCCTTTGATCAAAGGATCTACTCTAAGTCTAGCAAAATATTGGCCAATTTAGTATTGGGGATATCTCGAAGAAAAAATTGATGTTGCATGAAGGAAATCAACTAAAACAATTATTACACACATCTACAAGAAACATCCAAGTACATGCAGAGTGTGCTATAGTATGAGAGGATGTTCACATGCTACTGCCAGACGATTATTGTAGAGTACACACACACAATGCTATTCACAAGCATGTGAGATTATTTAGCTACACAGAAATGGGCCTTGAATGAAACTGCACACACACAAAAGATTTGGTGCACCATAGACAAACGTGTGAGCGAATAACACTTGTATGAAACTGCAAGGACAGTCGACCATGTGTGCAAATCGGGTAACAAATATGCATGAACACTTACCCACACGGTACGTGCAACACACTAACCTCCCACAAACACGTGAACCATTCCCAACCCACTTTAAAGTAAAACATGTAAGAAAAACATATTAAATGCATACAAAATGACAAAAATATCCATTCTTATACTAATATAAATAGTTGCTTGAATTTTCTATCAAAAGAAAGCCAAAAAATGAAAAAAACCAAGTTTGTCTTAGAAAAAAAAGAAAAAATGAAACAAAGCATTTCTTTAAGATACAATCTTAAGTTTTATATTCTCTCTTTCATGTTTTCAGTTTTTCTTGGCTATTCCATGTTTCATTTTTCAGCTATATTTAACCCCGAATTAATGTTTTTGTGAAGCCTTAGAAAAACTTTCCTCATAGACAAATCATATGTGGTATCAGAGCAATTAGTTAAAAGGACTACACTAATTTATTTTGGTATCAAAGCCTCATTTCAATGAACATAGCAAAAGCTAGGAAGAGGGGAGTTGAAAAGTAAGCTAAGAAAGACAAGGATAAGATTGGAGAAACTTTAATTGAGATGAATGTGCCAACAAATCAGTCAACAAACATAAAAAATTAGTTAGCTCTATTGACTCAACGAATGCAGAGGTTAACGGAGATAATGTTAAAAACCCAATGCCCTATGAGAAAAAATTTTGAGGACCACTTGCAAAACAAAGGAATGTCGTCAACTAGAGTAATTCTAGTTAGAATATTCATCCAAGATAGCTAAAGACGATAATGAGAATGACATTAATGGTCTTTCTCCTTCAACACTGGGAATTTAGAGTGTTCGTTCAAGATTGAAATTAAACTTCAATTATCCATCTATGATTGTATAGCTTTGAGAAGTGTCAATATCTATTCCTTTGACTTAATTTTTGATAAATTTGAAGACTTTAATGTGAGAGAAAAACCAATGTAGCTAAGGAAATTTGTTGTATTTGAAAAGATTGAAAATGATTCAAATCAACAAAAAAGCCTATGATTAGGAAATATGTTCTAGGTTGACAATAATACAACTAGAGACTCAAGTTGTATTTGAAAAAAGAAGAAGAAGATTCAAATAAACTCAAATCGTCAAAAGAATAGGCTTATGATCAAGGATATATTCTAAGTCCATTAAATTATTGAACAATTTAGCATCAAAATAGAAAATAACATTTTCATGAAGCAAATTAACAAAAAAGAATAATTATGCTTATTGAAAAATAGCATGGGCGACACGCACTACAGCAAAAGGCATGCACATTAATGTGCCGTAGCAGGACAAGTGCTGCAATGCACATGGGCACAATACTACTCCCAAGTGCACAACATTTTTCACACGTGGCACTGCATGCGTGTAGAATTGTGCACATAATGAAATTGCATGGCCATAAAGGACCAGGCCTGCGACATGCATCATGCATGCAAAAATATAAGCACAATGGATTGCACGTGTAGATCTCGCAAAGCATGTGCGGTAGGTGCTGCACGTGGCACTAGCCGCGCTGCATGTGTTTGTTAAGTGCACCAAACTAAAAGTGGCCCATGTGAGAAAAAATGGTCAAAAGCATACAAAATGACAAAATATTCCTTATACAACTTTAAATAAGTGTTTGAGCATTCTATCAAAAGATAGCAAAAAATAAGAAAAAACCAAACTTCTACTATTCTTCTTGAACTCTTTTCTCTTAAGAATGAAATGATATTGACATTAGCAAACAAGGGTTTCAAGCATACACCAAGAATCTATTGGTACACAATGCTTTCAAAAACATAATGACATTCATTATTTTTTTCTCTATTTGCCTTTAAAATGAAATAATATAGATTTCGAATATATGTAATATGGCTATATTATGTGGAATGCTATTATACAAATAGAAATTGCATTCTTATTCATTTTGTGTTATAAAACACCATTTATATTCAAAAATTGGAATGAACGTATGGATCGGATATAGAATATAAATAATAACAAAATAGCTAGATTATGAGAAAAGTAAAACGATTAAGTAGCATCTACCAAAGTTGTTGGAAGACAAGTAGACCTAAAATGCATCTAAGAGGATAGAAGCTTAATGAAATTTGAGTTAATAAGTAAACAAAAAATAAAATAAAAGTAAAACAAAAAGAATAACACTAAAAAGTTGAAAAAATATTTCACTGAATTAGAAATTCAACATCATATGCAACACTCAAAAAGAATAAATGGGAAAAGAGAAAGTATTAAGCTAAACTTGCCAAAAGATATAGATTAGTTAATAATAGCTAATTGAGAACATTGACATCAGTGAACATGAGAGCCAGAGTATAACAAAATCGAGAAAAAATGAAGAATGCAAGAAATTCTATATGAAATACCCTAATATAGGGTAAAATCATGAAGCCAACAATGACAATGTTCACCATGAATTTCAAGATTACATACAATAGATTCTCTTCATGTTTGTATTGTCATTTTTAGCTAGACAAACTTAGGAAAAGTAGTTGATGATCTAAGATATTTAAAGAGAACAAGAAAAGAAAATATCCAAGAAGAGATAAGAGTAGTCATAGGATGGTTACTTTAGGAATAAATAGAATCCCTCTTAGAGCTCTCCTGAGTCCCCTTTTATAAAGACCTTGGCACCCCCTTAATCCCAAATCACCTTAATCTCATTTTCTTTTCTTTTCTTCCTTAGTCTTCAAGAATTTATCTTTATTGAATATGATGGGTCATTGATGATGTAAGCTTAAGACTACCATCACAAGATTAATGGTCCTTTTACTCTTATATTTGTTGTCCTTATTAGCATTTGCATGCCTGATAGGTTGACCATACAAATAACAAACAATGACAACAATTTAGCATTGAGTAGCCCATTTGCTACCAACTAAAGTTTGATACTATTGAAGACAAATAATAACTATGTGAATGATGCAAATTAAGCATATCAATTTTAGTATCAAGGTTTTAAGGATAACTATCATAGGTATGATGATGATGATGAGATGACAAGAAGCAAACCTCCAATAGTAAGCAAATTAACCAATGGAAAAAAAAATTGATGTCTCTAGCCTTTAAGCTAAGTTGGTTTGTTCCTATGTCGAAGTAGGACAAGGGCAAACCTAAACAACATTGTGATAGAGATCAAACCAAGTACCATTGCATAACTTATATATTTACCAAGTTAGCTAGCACTTACAAATCCACTTGCCCCCACATAATGTATCTGTGCAAATCCTAGCAAA
The DNA here is from genome assembly GCA_023846275.1 of Vanilla planifolia. Classification (NCBI taxonomy): domain Eukaryota; kingdom Viridiplantae; phylum Streptophyta; class Magnoliopsida; order Asparagales; family Orchidaceae; genus Vanilla; species Vanilla planifolia. Next base: position 1,460,571 of record JAIUJO010000017.1, on the reverse strand, counting down.
AACAAACACCTACAACAAAGAAATACTTAAATGCAAGAAATGCTAAAAAGGTATGGCACAAAAAGGTGGACAACTAAAAAAACAAATATATAACTTAAAACATTACAAAAACATAAGTCAAATAATCACCTTTAATATTTGTGCATCTATGTTTAGCCATTGAAAGTAGGACAGCCTCCTCAACTTTCAAAACAATAACATCATTTAGATTTCTAGCGTAGAATAAGAAAAATATAATACGCAAAAATAAAAGCACAACTGTAAATAAAAAAGAAAAAACGAAAATGGAAGAATAAAATTGATCTAATAATGCAAAGACACGATCCTAACAGCTCAAATATAAAATGCTTAACCAAGTGATTCATCAAACGTCCACTTCAATACATAGGTATGGCACTATGAGAAGAAAAGGTGTTGACCTAACAGTGACAAGATTTGAATAATAGAATAATGGAAGGACTTATGAATACTGGCATGATTAGAAATGCTATGGTACAATAGCAAGATTTGAGCACCAACAACTAGGTGGGAAACTGTGAATATGTTTGGGATTGGAGAGATGGAGTAGCCATAGAAGCAACTTCACAAAGGACGGAGAGTGGGTAGGGCAAGGAATATTCCAACATCACTAAGCTAGTCCTTGATGCTTTGAAATCCAATGAGGGTCACCAAAATTATGGTGCAAGAGAGAAAGAGGAGAGGGCTAATAGACAAGTTACAAATCTTCTGGATACATGTTAGTATGGTCATGTAAAAAAATAACAAATTCAACCATTTTATAACAAAAATCATTATTTGATAAATAATACAATTTCTTCATTCTTTATTTTCTTCTCGGATAAAGTACTTTATTAAATGATAATTGCAATTTTGTTTCAACAAAAACAAATAGAAAATTATCTCAAAGACAAGTTGGACATCTAAAATAAATAATATTTGTCAACTGATCAATAGATCCACATCCATCAAATAGTTTAAGAATGGAGTAAAGAGATAGTACAATTTCATTCAAGGTGGTTTGCCCCTTTTGTTAGGCTATATTTGGTTAATCAAGAGCATAGAAGGCTTTTACTACACCTAATAATCCCAAAAATTGTCCTTAAGGATTTGGTTGAGCAAAGTTAGGAACACTTACAAATTTGACCAAGTAAAGCACAAACTACATTACGATGGTCTATTAAAATAGAAAGATTTTCAAAAAAAACAAGGAATCCACTATTTTAACTCAAAAGCAAAGTCTAAGAGAGGGCAAGGAGCAAGGTTACATTGAACCTTATGTTTGATAGTCCAACAATTGGTGATGGCTGCTAGCTCATTATGGATCTAAAGTACGTGTGTGAGAGAGAGAGAGATAGAGGGATTAGAAGGGAAGAGGATGGGGGAAGGAGGAAAAAAGAGGATTGTGATAGTCACGATACATAATAGTAAGAGACAAAGGATTGAACAAGAGTTAAGGGATACTGGTTTAACTTTGGGCTAACTTTATCTGAAATTAAATTACACTAAATGCTTAAATCATAATAATTAGTGACATGAACTTGTCTCAAAAACTATAAATCGGGTACGCCAATGAATAGTGATGATATAGTTGTTCGTATTTCAAGAATAAACTAGTGACTTAAGTAATAAGTACTTCAATGAAACTTGGGAAGTGGAGGTTAGTGGATTAAAAGTTTTCAAAATGTTAAAAACTACAATTAGATCAAGTGACAATAATTTTTACATGATAAACTCCACAAAGAGGGAAAATCATGATATTAGATGTTGAATGATTCAATATCTTAGAGATTTTAGAAATTGAATTCTTAGAGAGTTTAACTCAATGTACCTTTATAAAAAGAATAGTGCACAAGGCAGACAAGAAGAGTAATAGTTAGAAGTAAAGTACATGTTTAGGCCATAGATTAGAAGTAGTGAGGAATGGTTGCAAGTTTTTTGCATGTAAATTTTTGCCACAACACAAGATCACGTATGCTAAGGTTATTTAGGGATTTACATCAGCACTACATATATGTATACTGAATCAAATGTTCTGGATTCATTGCTAATCATCTTAGATACAATGGGCAATTATCTATTTGGATTTCTTTGAAGGTTATAGGTTAATCTAAAACTCCTTGGATAATCCAAAACTTGTCATGAATGATTAGGCAATAGGCATGATGGCTGTCTCATTAAGATGAGTAAGTAGGCATGGACCAAACTACCCTAAAAGGTTTGTAAGGCACCAAACCTTATATAGAGCAAATTGCCTCAAAAGGTTTGTTTTATAAAGCTAAACTACACTAGATGTCTAGCCATCAACTCGGGGTGATGTAGTCTCCTTTGGTTACAAAGGGCATTCCCTCCTTCCTTTGCCTTTAAACCCTTAACTTTTAGAAGAATAATTGATCCATTTCATGATGATTTCATGGCCCTTTGGAAAGATTATCCAAGGGAGAACATTCAAGGTACTCTAGTGTGATGCTAAACTCCTTTTTTGTGGAAATTGATGCAATGCAAGTGTGGTAGCGTGATGTCATAATGCTACCAAAATTATTCCTTATGGCTTCTACAGCTTCCTCGCTTTTCAATCCCTCAGTTCCACCATTCTCCTCTCATTCTTTCAACAAAGTATAGCCTAGTTTAACTAAAAATATATAAAAACATTTGTTCACATTTAGAGAAAGCCTTATGTAAGACTTATTGTGTTTTGTACTTTCTTGATGAACATCACATTTTAGGCTTAAGTTTAAAATTTAAATTTCATTCAAGCTATATTTCATGAACCAAAAGTTAACTTTCAAATCGGATTCTCTACAAGTTGAAACAATCATAAGCTCTCAATGTTATTACATTTTACCATATAAAATATGCTTTAAATGGTGTTAACTTTTATGGAGTATAAGTTCACATAACTAGCCATGACTTTCATTCTCAAAGTTACAAATGATAAAGTAATCTTAGTGGCCTCATTGTTGAAAGTGCAAGGAAAGCTAGATCAATTAATTTTGCAAAATTTATATTATCTTCTTTTCATTTTTTTCAGTATTTACAAGTCTTCTTGCTTGAACCAACATTCTGATCATGAAAAACTCATTTTAGAATGTTTGGTTCCCACATAGTGTTTTTGTATAATGCTTCCAGAGTAATAGAATATGGTTAAGTTCTCACCACCTTCCAAAAAAAGTCATCTTAGTGAATTTTCAGAATCTCTCACATAACCAAAACTTTCATGTTCTATACTCCCTAAGATTTAACCTCTATGCTTATGTTTTGCCTCTCTTACACTCAACACAAAATATGACAAAATTCCTTATTTTGTACCCTCCCACCACATCCTTTTTGTATTGCTAGATCCACTAGTAACTTATCATCATCGCAGACATCACATCAGGAATCACACCCCTTCATAGTCACATTTTGATTATTGTCCCATCATTTTGATCAACTATGGACTAATGACACATCCATGCAAATGTGAACTATGGACTTGTAGCTACATGTGGGTGCTCTAATAAGGCAAAAGGTATAGTGCTTGTAGGAATAGAAGATATCATAATCATGATGAAATAGCTTATTAAAGAGAAAATAGTAGAAATGCCCATCAAGGTACCCACAAATCCCATTATGATCACAACATATTTTTCTAATGGTAATGAGGATTTACTTTGAGAGTCACTAACTTTGCAACCTTTGTAGCTGAAAGGACTTATGCATCTATTAGTTGTTGGTGCAAGGTCATCTTCTAGATATTTAAGGATGTTTGAACTAATATTGGGTCCATTATTGATGTGATCAATTGTAGCAATACCAATAAAGCAAAGAAAAATTCCATGCTGCTCTTCATACAAAACAATTAAAAGGTAGATGGAGATGGGCCACCTTTATTAGAAGGACCATTGCATTTTAGTCAAGCGTTTGGAGGAGAAAAAAACTTGCACCTAGAATTTCTAATTAGAAAAGGAAAACCTACAAGAAAAGCTTCAAGAGTTTAAGATGTAGATGAAAGAAGCCTTGCCAAAAGCATTCTCAAGTAAATCTGTTTGTGGGGTAAGGTGAGAAAAGATTTTGCTCATCACTATCCAAGGGATGCAGAATCTACTCTACTCTACCTTTGGAACATGGATGCATACGATACTTCGCTCAAGAATTTATTCATAATTCTCCAAAAAGATAGGCCGATGATGTATAACCTCTCCCGAACTACCTACTAAACAATCATCAGAACTTTTCTTAGGTAGTAAAGCATTGAAATCTAAAGGGAAAAGGTAGAGCAATGGATTCATTACCATTTTGATACCAATGGGTGACTCAAGACAAACTTCGATAGTGTCAAGATTTGAAATCTATAAGACCTTTGTGGACATATTTTGTACTATTATGTGGGTAAGGAGTCAAAAATCCTTTTTCTAAACTATGTTCTTCTCAATTGCATGTTCATGTTTGATACGTATTTGGTTCATGTTCAATATTTTGAATTTCAAGTGACTCTTGATAGTTACTTGGGCTTTAAATTTGAATTTGAAGTATAAGGTGATACACTCATCAAGGGATGTAGAGTGCATGCTGAGACATAACTTCTTAAAAGACAATAAGGAAACTAGAGATTATTTAACTAAGCATGATATTAACATCCTAGGACTTGTGTGCCTTGCTCAATGAATTCACTCATTAGGAGGAGGTGAATTATCATCTCCAAGACACACAAGGTTTGTTATGCAAGGAACCTAAAGAGGCAGAAGGAGGTCTATTTTCCTTTTCTTCCTTTGTATTCTTGTGTTTCTCTTTGAGTTGTTAGTACTGCTTGTCGAAAAGTTTTGTTTGAAAGAGAGATTTATGAGTAACTCAACCTCTTTTGCCACAATCATCAAAAGCAAGGACAATTTAAGGAAAGCCTACATATGCAATTTCTCATTCTAAAGATTGAGGCAACAACATTCTACCAGAATATCATTCTGAAATGTGTTTTGATGAGATAATTGATGTTTTCACTATTTTTTTTATTTAGTCTCTATCTCTCCATTTAAGATATGTTTGCCTCAATGCTGAAACACCATGGATTGATGCCAGAAAAGCAAGGGCCAATCGCAACAATGATGACATTTTGTGTTGCTTTGGTGTTGTCAGTTATAATCCAGTGCAATTTTAACTTGAACTGCTATTGCATTCTTTACGTAATGAAGAAGATGATAGATATCCTTGGTCATCCTTTTTCCAATGGTGTCCATAAATATATCTCTTCCTCTTCACTTTATACTCTTTGTTTTCTATTTGAAGAACGAAGTGGGCCTTTGTCAAAGGATGGGACCACAAGGATAAAGGTTCTATAAATGTTGATGTTGACAAATTTGCCATTCTGGGATTATTAAGTGCAGACAAGACCTTGCAAAGGAAGATGTTTAAAGAAACTTTAACGCTCTAATAAATCTCTTTGTTGACGTTGGAAATGATTATAGACCAAGAGAACTAGATAGGTATAGCACCAATATCTTGGCATTCAACAAAAGGAGTACAAGTTGGCAATTGAAAGAGTTAAGGATAAGGCAACACTCATTCTTCTCGACTACTCAACTAAACAAAAGAATCCTCAGTTCACAAAAAGAAATGACCAAGCTAGTCCCCCATCCAAACATCACCAACTAAGTTGAAGAAAAATTCAAATGTAAATGCAATTTCCCAAGAGGTTAACAAAATGATTCCAATGGTCCATGGTGAATCTCCTATGAATCTAGTGGAGAACAAGAAGTGAAGAGGAAATAGGCTACTTTCTAACATTGAATAAGTATAAATAAGAGTTCAAGGGGTCAAGAAATGGTTGAGAATGAGTTAAGAAGCTAGACTTGATGAATCTTAGAAAATGATAGTTTCGAGTGCCTCATCCTTTAGGCCTACCATTGTTGAGTTCCCTCTTAAACCTTCCAAAAGATAACTGGCATGTTGTTGAGGTATAAGAAGATAATCAATTCTTGACAATTACTATCAACCACAATTGAGTCCTGACTTGACTATACAACCTTTGAAAGAGTATGCTGAGCAGCACTAAATAAGCTTATTCATCAACTAAGGGAGATATGGATAGGGAACCCAATGTTGACAAAGACCAAAGGACTAAATGCTCTACAAGCTTTATAAGGACCATCATTTCATCATGGGAAGGCATAATAATGCTATCTAGAAGAATGACAGACTTAAAAAGTTGGTAAATTGGATTGATTAAATTTTTGCACCAATTGCAATGGAGAGGAAAGAGTAAGAACCTCCATGAGGCCATTGTAAGCCTTTAAACCTAATCAAGGGTAGTTAAAAGGAGTTATAGGAGAGGATAATAGCTAAAGAAATCTTGGTGTGAGATGTCTTCAATCTGAAGATGCCTAACCTCTTTTAGGACTTCAAAATGACATGTTTCTTTGAGCAATCAACGAATTCCATGATGACATTTTTGAGGAAGAACTTTTCTTAGTAAAATTAGTACATAGACATGGCCAATGAACTCATTTCCTTTGAATACATAGATAATTATTATCTTTAAGCTAATAGATAATGTTTAATGGTTTAGAGATTTGTTGAAATAATTTTTTAACTTTAATGAATGCATTGTTATGTTTGATGTTTGAGAAGTTTTCATCTAATATGTCATCATATGTTTGGCTTGGTTTCTAGCAATAACTTGGTATTGACAAAACAAGACAATCAGGTGCCTAAATGTTGGAAGAACCTACAAAGGCCAAATCTCAATAGGACAGGACAAGTAACATGTCATGGAAACAATAAGTTAAGTGAGTCATGACGAGTACCATTGTAGAGACAAGCTCAAACTTTTTTGGGATCTCTCAAATAGGCCAAGGATAAATAAATGTTGATAAGATAAGCACATAAATAAGGGAAGTGGGGCTCTTAGATGTTAAGTCATGGGCTTGAGAGGAGGAAAAAGCCATAAAAGTTTAATCTACTAAAGTTCAATGAGTACTAGACAAGTACTAGTATAATAAGAAGCTCAATCATAGATTAAGATTTTAGGCTGCTTAAGCTAGCCAATGATAAACAATCCTCAATTAGTCAAGAGCACAATAAGGGGATATCTCTTGATGGGACTCCTTGAGTGTTAGACTACAGCTTGTGAGGAGGAATAATCACAAGAAATTGACCCACTACTAAGACTCAATGTGATTAAATGAATAGCAATGCAGTAAGATGCTTGAGCCACATATTGGTTTGTGAAGTTATAGAGAAATGCTTAGGTCAAAGAGATGTTGGCAAATCAAGCAAATAGTGGGCAAGAAAATTCTAGGTAGGACTCCCCTAAGTTTCAAGCCATTGAGTTAGCTTCAATAATTTATCCTTATTTTCACCTTATTAAATTTTGAAAGACTACCAGTGTGGCAAAAGGCTTGAGCAAAGAATCCAATAGGCAAATGAATCATGAGTTCTAAACCTTCGATAAGACCTAGCCTGTATCATGCTATAGATTTAACTTGTGAAGAGAATTGCACATCGTTATATATTGACCATTCGTGTGGTCTAGAAACTAAATGTGTGCGACTTCCTAAAAAGTAAAGAGAAATATTAGAAGCAAAACAATTGTAACATTCAACAATTGAAGTTGGATACAAATCCTTAAGTCTCTACTACATATTTGAGGTATGTCCTCCTTATCCTCCTTTTACAGTTTGTAAGCATTTGGACTAACTACATTGTTTGATAATGTAGGGGAATGTTTAATTTTGAACAAAAATTTTCAATTCCTCATCAACACTGCACATTTGGGCAACACATGGCCTTTAGAACGGAGTGTGCACTTTGATATGTTTGACTAACCTTTCATGATGTGCTTGTGCTCTTTTTGTCTTAACTCGACATGGAATCATTGATCCTTAAGTATGCCATGCTGAGAGCTATGCTTCCTCATTCAGTTGCTCCCACTATGGCCATAGTTTCTTGTTTTTACAAAGCATAACTTAGATTCAATGTGTTGAAGCAATGAGCTACATTGATAAAATAAACATCGCATTGTAGACTACATTGCAGACAATGTAAGGGAATTCTAAATTTTGAGCAAAATTTTCAATTCCTTCGCATCCCCATAAAATCACACATTTGTGAAACACATGGTCTCTAAAAAGGAATGTGCCTTTTTCAGCATGTTTATTGAACTAACATTGCATGATGTGCTTTTGCTCTTTTTGTCTTAACTCAGCTTGGAATCACGATCTTTAAGTTTGTCGTTCTCCAAAGCCCATATTTCCTTATTTAATTGTTCCTAATCAGGTCAAGGTTTCTAATTTTTGCAAAATGTTTCTTACACTCATTGTGTTAAAAAAATGAGCTTCATTAGTGTAACAATCATTGCATCATAAACTAGGAGAAATGTGGTTTTCTTGTCATCATTGAAGATGTTGTATGAAAGCTCACAAGACATCCAAGAGCTTGTCAAACCACTTTCCTTTCCACTCATCTAAACGGGTTTGAGAATGAAAATTCTTATTAGGTGCTTCCACTTGACCATTGAATCATGGATGACATAACAAGGAAAACTTGAATGTTCTAGGATCGATCCAATTTGGTGAAGGACTAACTTCCATAAATGAGTCATTGAGACTCAATCAAGCTAAGATGACAAATAAAATGCCTTGTTACTAAACTTGGCTACAATAGCTTAATCGTCGTTTAAGGGATTTACCATATGTTGGTTTCCCAATGCAATGAGATTTAGTGCCAATCATCAACACCTTTTTGGAATTGGGTCACGAGTGTCAAACAGTCCATTGACCTAGTAAGTTGACGAACAAAAAGTTGCAATAAAGCATCACTTGTCCACGATCACCTTGGTTAAACAATCTTGGTAAGCTAGCCTCCTTCTTTTCTTGGTTATTGGTCATAATGAAACAAATGTGAATGACTTCTTTGCCCTTGAGCTATTGGAGATTGGTTAAGGCAATCCCAATCCCTTCCATTTTTAAGCACCATCAATCACTAGTTTCTAGGAAAAGGGATTTACCATTGACAACTTTCTAAGACCACCTAATTGCCTATGAAGTCAATAAGCAACCGAGTTTTAATAGTTGGCACATTATTAATTAAATAGGAAAAGAATTCCACCACATCCTTTCTCTGTTTATCTAACACATTTGCTAGTTGCAAGATGCGGTAAACAAGCGTTTGATCTGAGAGCGACATGGGGAAAATGTGCCCTTAAAACTTAGTCCTTACCTTCTTGAAGCTACATATACATCTTGGTATCAAGTTTTGGCCTTTCAAAGCATAATAGGTATAATAGATGTGGAATTGGATACCACAAGCTCTCAAACAAGACAAAGTTAACTACCACCTTAGTTGCAAAAGGCTATAATAATAACATTTCACATTCTTGCAAACTTTTTAAGAACAAAGCAATAAATTACTTTTTAAGCTCCAAAAATGCTCACATTACATTGTCCATTCCAACTTGGCCTTTTGTTCCTCCTAAAGGTCTCTCAAAATACATTAATGTCATCAAAGTAATTCTTGAAGTTTTAGATCTTTAGCAGATCATTAATATATGCATGTTCTAACCAATCTAACTGTTGAAGACAAAGTCAACCATTCTAATAATTTGCACAACATTTGTTTAGACCAAAACGCATTACATAGTAGCAAAAGGTGCGAAGTTTAAATATTAAAGCATTCTTCGCTCCACTACTTGTGCAAACAGTTCTAATGTTGCATTTAGAATGCAACTAAAAAACTGAAGTATAAGAAACCACTAGTAGTTAACACAAGATTGTCACTCTCACTCAAGGGGTAAACGTGCTTTTGACAAGCTATGTTGAAATTTTTGAAGTTGATATAAAATCCCCCATTTATTATTGCTCTTCTTCATGAGAGCAATATTTCCAACAAGTATGGATACTAAACAAAATGAATGAAGCCTACCTCTAGTCATTTATTGATCTTTAAAAAATGATTTCTTGCATATCTGAGATAAGGACCTCTTCTTTTGCTTAATAGGAATGAATCTTAGCTTCACATTCAATCAGTTCTCTACGATTTTCATTCTCATTCCCAGTAATTTTCTTAATGTCCACCAATGACATCAATATAAACATCCAAAAACTCAAAAATAGCAAGTGTTTCTTTGATAAATTCATATTTCAGCTTTGTAGATAGCCTTGCTCGGGCAAGAGAAGAAGAAAGCTTAAGGGAAAGCCCTTCTAAGAATACTCACCTAGTATGTTTAAAAGTCCCATCATCCTCCTTGCACTCTTGGGCTATGCCTTCCTTCAAAATTCTATCAAACAAGGCCTTTAATGCTGTAAAATATTAAGTGTCGTGGATGGCATCTAAGTGTTACTTGCATTATAAACTTCAACAACGATTTTTAGCTCCATCACTTGAGGGAATCAATAATGGTCATCTCTCTTTATTATTGTCATAGGGATGCAACTAGAGGGCTCCCACCAAGTCTTAGTTAACATCTATTATTCAACCAAGACCCCAACTTCTTGTATTGTCTTTGAGCTATCTTGTTTCTCAAATAAATATTTTTTCTTGGAATGATGAGCCCCCTTCTTCCATGAGATTGTTTTTTCAAAGTTTTCCTCATATTTCATACATATGGCATCTGGATTTGATCTCAAACTTATTCGAAAGTTCCAAAAAATACTTGAAAAATGATTTGGTGAGATCTCAAGGCTTAAAGTCCTCATTAGAGTCCTTTTGATGAACTTTGCATTCATGAATCAGCTTCCCACAACTCATCTTCCAAGCATTATCTGTATACTTGGATAGACTAGCCTTAATTCTATTGGATGAATTTTTTGAAGAGATTTTTATGTTTAAAAAACTAACAAATCCAATTATGAAGGATCTTTAAATCCATCAAGTCATTGAATAAAGTCATCAACAATAACTTGACCTTGGAAACCTCCTATTAAGGATCTCAATTCAAAGAAATATGAGAGAGGGGTGTTATTGAATAAGTGCAAAGTAGAGCATTGAATCTACTTTCACTCTGGCAAGAGCTAAGGTTGGGTCCATCAAAGGATGTGGAACTCCTTGGGTCACTGGGGAGCTAATGGTTATTCTCAATTTCCAAGGAAGAGATTTCAAATAAGATCAATTGTTTGTCAAGACTTGACTTTTTGTGGGCATTGGTTAGGAAAAAACATTGACAAGAGAATTGATAATTGCAACACAGATGGTCAAAAACTACTTTTCCATCATTTTGATGATGGTCCGAAAGAGCCCCATGTATTGTTGCAAAAGATAAAAATGCAGTTTAGTGGCAGAGATGAGCTCCTGTGCCATGAATTGAGCATTGAAAGGACTGGACACCTGAAATACCAAAAATTTGATGTAATCTTTTTGGATTGGGTGTGATGAGTAGTTACTCACCTAGAGGAAGTTTAGGTCCATCTCCACAAGTGAATTTTAAGGGACAAGAAGTATCAAAGAGAGCAAAAGATATAGTATCACTAAATTACAAAATTAGCCTCTTGTGAGGGTTAAGTTGAACCAGAACAAGGGGATGGATTTGAAGCAAATAAGAAGAGAATGATAATTTGAAGTGGAGCATGCATTTTCTGAATAGATGGGTAGCTTCCAAATATCGGCTACCAATATTCTCTTGATTATATGGCCTTTGTTTTAAAATTAATATTAGTAATATAAATAAAATTTACTACAAAATTTATTATATACTTTTCTTAAAAATAGCAATAATTTTCTGCAATATTTTGTTGAACATCAAGCCAAACAGCAAACCTATTTTCAAAAGTTCTTAAATAACTTCAATTTCATCCTTTCCCATCCAATTCTAACATTAGTAATTGCAAACAATAGAGTCTAAATGATAGTCAACTGAAAAATAAATGAACCTGGGAGATTGATGTAGCAAATCCAGTTGAAGAGCAACTACTAAACTATTATAAGCATGTTAATTATTGAACAAATGATGTTAAATTAAGAGAGAAAAATGCTAGATTCAATACAAGAAGCAAATAGAATTAGAGTAAGATTCAAAAGGCTAGGAGTAGAGGAAAATATAACATGCATCACAACCCTTTTTTTTCTTGGAGACAGCAAGGGTCATAGCCTGATTTTATAAAGCCAAGTAAATTGATGTAATCTAAAAGCCAAATGTTTTAATGGGCGTGTTCAATAGCCAAAATGTTGCACCAAACAAAAAATCTTACAAGAAGTGGGAAAGTTGTAAAGAACAAAAGACAAGACTTATGAATTTAGTCAAGCTAGATCTCCTTTCACTTATATCCCATGAGGTAATTAGAAGTTGAACTACCATAAGAGCAAAAGATAGTGGCTCAAAGGTCAACAACAGGGTGGGAACCATAATAATGTAGTTCAAGGACGGTGTTAAGTCTAACATCTAAATGAGGCACCAATAAAAGAAAGAATTTGTTTTGTTTTATTAAGAATACTAATAAGGAAAGGGTAAAGAGACAATCATGACTATCTATGATGTTAGTTGGACAAATCACTGAAGGAGACTAGCATAAAAGTAAAGCTATCCAAGAAAATGTGTAGGTAAGGTGATCTCGCAAGCTAAAGGATAGTGCCCAAAGGTCACTGAAAAGTTGAAAGTCCAATTGTAGATCACTTTCATTTTGAACATGAAAAATGAATATCTATAAGGATAGAAGTTGGGAAGACACAATTGTTATTAACCTCTATGTATGCATTGCAAAAGCTAAGCTTAAAATAAATGACAATGAGCTTGTTCATCATAAATGACTAAAACCTTAGAGAGAGAAATAATAGCCTTTAACTCCTTTTGATGCATCATCAAGCACCATATAAGTAGATGAGAAAGACATTTGTTTTACAAATAAAGGAAAAAACCTCCTAGAAATGACACATGCGCCATTTGATAAAGGAATAGAGATTTGATATAAAACAAGTAAATGAAAACAACAACAATCTAAAAAAGGAGCCAAAATAATGGATTTTGTATATGACCTAAATCAACAAAGAAATCTAATTTTGCATAATACTTAACATCAACTAAAATCTAATTTGATATATCATCCAAATCTTCTAAGAAATATGATTTCATATATTAACCAAATTAGCTAAGAAATGAACCTAAAAATCTTGAATTCCAGCTTCCCTCTCAAGATGGAACGTATATATTAGTTATTTCCAGATTACTCACTTTGTCCTCAAAACTTTGTTTATAGAGGTTCTTTGTCAAAACATCTCTTGTTTTCTCTCTACTATGAGCATACATTATGCAACACTCTAATTATTAATCTTCTACTTGATGAAATAATGATCTACTTTGACATCCTTAGTTCAATTGTGGTCTATAGAAATGTGGAAAAAGATCAACACTACCTTTTTATTGCAATACAGGTTCATATATGAAAAATTAGCAAATTTTAACTTACTAAGTAATCCTCTTTGTCAAATTCCTTCAAATATGTCATGTACCAAGGCTCCAATTTCTATTTCTATGCTAATTACAATAACCAATGACTTCTAACTTCTCCAAGTTACAATATCACCCTTTATGAAGGGCGATCTTACAATTTGGAGAAGTTAGAAGTTATTAAGTAGGTTTTTTTGTCAATGACTAAACCTTCTTAATCAACATTAGTGTACACGTCAAACTTCCTATAGTCACTATTCTTAAAGAAAAGTTCCTTTTCATAAGTACACTTTAGATACCGTAGAATCCTATAGGCAACATAAAAATATTTTCCATTAAGTGAATGCATAAATTGGCTTATAACACGACCACAAAGGCTATAATTGGCAAAGTATGCGATAAGTTGATAAGCATCCCACCTTGAATTCTCAGTTAATCTCCTCAGCACCTTCTATTTGTAATGTAGTGTTGCTTTCCATAAGTGTTTCAACTGGATTGCATCTCAACATACATGTATCTTGCAAAAGATCAAGCCATACTTCCTCTAAGATATAGTAATCCTAGTTTTGCTCCTCACAACCCCCATTTTGAAAAAATATCTAACTACCCCAAGGTCTTTTAAATAAAACTTTTCAGCTAGGAACTCCTTTAAAGGAGCTAGTTCACCATTATCACCATGGATAACAATAACATTTTACACATACAAGATGAAGAAAACCTTTCCATCCTATGAGTATTTATAGAATAGAGTATGGTCAAAGTATGCTTGCATAAAACTTCTTTTAGTGATAATTTTAATAAAATTTTCAAACCACTTCTTAAGGCTCTACCTCAAGCCACAAAGTGCTTGCTTTAATTTACACACTATATTGCTTTTCTTTTCAAATCTTGAAGGATCCATGAAAACTTCTTCACATAAATCATTTGTCAGAAAAGTATTTTTTTTATATTTAATAGTTGTAGAAGCAAATCAAGATTAGTTGCAACAAATAGAAAAATTGTTACAAATTAAACTTAGCAATAAGGGCAAATGTCTCCCTAGTAATTAATATAATTTGTTTGAGCAAATAAGCAACTTGAATCAATATTAAACTTGATTGTGATTACCCATTTGCATCCCACAATCTTTTTTCCTCTAAATAATTCAATTATCTTGCATGAACCATTTTTTTCGAAGTGCAATCCATTACATGCAAGTAACCTAGTTCTGCACTTTGGATCAATAAGAGTTTCTTGGATAATTTTGTGTTTCAAACTTTGTAAGTGACATTAAAATTCTTCAAATTTCATAGATAATTTTTCAAGCAAAACAAACAAAAAAAATGAGATGTTGAATGTTATACCAAGTATATTTCTTAGACATAACAAGATTAGCATTCCATCTGGAATTATAATCGCTTAATTCCCAGGTACATTGACAAGTTCTGCAATGGGAATTAGGACAAGTTCAATGGCTTGGACTTGCTAATCATTAGGTTTATCACCATCTTAAAAAGCATTTCTACTTGAATGTACAAGCGCTGAGCAACTGATCAATAGTTGTCTCTCCTTATTTTCCAGCATTTTTCCTTGATCAATATGAGTAACGAAAGTGAGGAAAATGAATCTAGTAATGACTCACGTCTTTCTTGAGAGTTATTTTCTTCTAAAATTTCCCCCTTTTTAGAAGGGTTGGTAATATAAGGTTGATTTTATGAGAAAGCAATATCAATAAGAACAAACATGGTGAAGTTAGTGATTAACACTTGTATTTGCATTGTGCAAAATGCTCAATAAACATACACGTTGTTAGTTTTCAATCAAGTTTTGAATAATTTTGAGAGTAAACATGAACAAAAGCCATAAAACAAAAAATCTTGAGGACAAGAGAAGAGATAGATCACAAGTTTGGACATCTATAGTAAGGGATTGAAATTAGAAACTTAAAATTGAAAACATGAAGGCCCTTTGTTTATAAGTTGAGAAATAACGAGAACATAATCATCTAAAAAATGTTTTGGAAAATTCATAACAATCATTAAGGCTTGTTTTGTTGAGGTGTGTTAAGATTAAAATTTTGATGAATGATCTCATTTGATATGAGGTATTCTCAATGAATTGAGTCAAATATTCTTTCTCATCCATTCGAAAGATTTGATTAAAATTTTGGAAGTAAACTTTATTAACAAATGAAAAAATTTAAAATGTTTTTATAACTTATATTTTTTTGTAGAAGATTAATCTAAGGAACCTAATACGATCATAAATAAAGTTAAAAAATAATGAGCATCAAAAATATTTTTAACATGAAAAATCATAATGAATTAGAGCGATCATGTAATATCTCGTTTTAATAACTATTATTAAATATTTATATAAGTAATTAAACGTATGCAAAATAAATAACTATACGTATTTTAATATCATATTGTTGTTGTTTTGACAAATTAAGATGACTTACTAAAATATTAATATTTTAGCCACATCTTATAAAGTATGTTAATTACAAGTAGCTCAAAGTATGGATTTGACTAGATGGTTGGGTAGAGCTCATTCAAAAGAAAATTAATGATCTTCGTTGCATATTTTTGGAATTTTTTTATTTGTAATTGATTTTTAAAGTTATTGGATTATAAAGAAATCAAGCGTGAGAACTCTTGGCCTTCATCGCAACAGGCTAGGCTCCATCGAATTTCTTCTCTAAGCTATCTAGATCTCTACTATGCTCTGGAACAATATCAGTACAGGAAATTTTAGAAAGGATGGTGAGTTGTAGGCAATTCTAATTGAGTAAATTTTCTATTGTTGCTACTTTAGCTAAGAAGGAAAAGAGGGAGAGCTGTGAACACTACATAGGGTTTCAATAGGAGTGCTATTAACAAAAAGAACGTACACTATAGATGCTACTGTAAATTAAGGAACAAGAGAGATATTAGCTGTGCAGTAGAGTATCAAAATAGCAATAGGTGGGTCTTGCACAATAAGTATAGTAGAAAAAAAGTATAAGAAATAATAAAGTAAATTCTTTGTGAAGTTCAAAAAATCATTAATGTGTTGCTTAAGGAACTCTTGAAAATTAAGTTATCAATTAAAGGAATTTTACTAACAAATTCCAATTATGATTAGTTCAATATGGTTTTCATATGTAGGAAATGAAAGAAGAAAAAAAGAATGAAATTACAAAGATTGTTTAGAACCTACATAGGTGAAATTAAATAAACTGCATATAAATAGATGTTGTTATTTGAAATATAGATATATAGTATATTATATATATATATATATATATATATATATATATATATAATATATATATATATATATATATATATATATGTCTTAATATTTATGAATAAAAATACCAAAACGTAATAGAAGAGAGGAATAATAGAAAGTAAAAATGAGAATATAATAGTTAGTCACTAAACCTACTATGCATTGCAGTTATCAAGTACTATGAGATAATATGAATTATAAACTAGTTAAATTTTGTGATGTGAAAAAGAAAAAGAATGAAGAAAGAAATTTTTTAGATTTTATCCTATGATTTCATTATACATGATGACTTATAAAACATGATATAAGATATAATAGATATTTTGTGATCCTTAAATATTAATAATATTTTATCTATGGCTAACATATTAAAAAATGATATAAATTGATATAGCTATTTAGCTAAAATAATTTTGTAAACAAAAGACTAAAGATGATGTGATGAGAATGTCATATAGAGATGAGAAAAATATTATTGTAAATATAGGATAAAAATTATGCAAAAAAACCTAGGCTCAACTATAATGAATAAGAAAAAAGTCAAAAATAAAGATGAAAAAGGGAAATGAATAATGGATGATATATGATTTGTAACTCATTTATTTACAAGTATTTTGAAGATGACATATTCATATTCATATTTAAACTTATTTTGTTATTATTAATTTTATCATAACATGTTTATTGTTATATATAAAATTCATCTATTAAGTTTTGCATAATTTACTTATTAACATTATAGACCATGTCAAATATACAAGAGAATATTTAAGGTAGTATGTGAGCTAGTCGTTAGTGTAGCATTTTTTGCATGATCACTCAATGTAAAGGATTTCCCAAACTTCGAACAACCACTTTAGCCTAGTCATCAGTTTTGGGGTGATATGTAGAAAAACTTCACTTTTATTGTAAGAAAAAGTCATAATATTTTCAAAGAATAACTTATAAAGTACACCACCATAAAAAGCAATTGACTTAGATAAACTATGAATCATAACAATCTCATTCATGAATAATAAACAATGTAAATGACATTTGATGTCTTAAAGCATGAAAAAAAATTAAGTATTTTGAAAAATCAATTAACTACTATAAATATAAAATTGTGTCAACAAGCAATTTTGAGAAATCCTTAGATAGCATCCATACGAAAATCTTCCAATGTTTGCTGAACTACAAGTTAAGCATACAGGCCTTAGGGATTGTTTCTAGATTTTCCAGCAGCATAAGTATAACAAAGGGCGATAACCTTGGCAACTTCTTTAATTCATGTCAAAAAAAATATCTTATACATAATAGTTTTTTCTCAACATTTGATCACCATATGATTTCACAACAATTTAAAAATCAACTCCAAACAAGCTAAGGGACAATATATGGATGAATAGTGTCATACGAGAAACAAGAGGATCTTCTTAGGCTAAAATATGTGTTAACATAATCTTAAAATGTCCAGTCACCTTTTAAAGACAACCATGAGGCTAGTTTCAACCAAAGCAAACTATACCATGGCATGGCATTGAGCTTAGGTTATGATAATGATCTATTATAATGAGCAATCATCAAGTGATTCTTTAAAGATTAAATTCACTAAACATGAGAGACCCTAAGCAAGGAGAAGGAATAATGATAAATAGTCCATAACAAAAATGGGGGAAATGTTCATATTTTATGTTTGAGCATGACACTAAAACATCAATGAACCTTTAAAAGGGAAACTTTAAGGTTGATAAGGGACAAAGGGACTTGTTGACAATAAGGTCAAATCATAGTGTAATGACATCATTTCTATAACTCCCACAGTAAGATTAAGTATGAGGATAAATGAAATAAAAGTTGGTTAGCTTGTAACACTCGAGCCTTAAAAAGTCAAGAAATAATCATTAGATAATTTCCCAAATGTTAGATTTGTCAAATAGAAAGAAACTCCTATCAAATTTGAAGATGGAGATTTATAAAAGTACAAAATTCCACATTAAAAAAAAAGAAAATGTTATAGTTATATCCATAAGATCGTGACTTCAAATGTTGGGACATCTTCTAAGAATGAAAAGTGATCAATTTTAGCCAAAACAAACAATACCTCTATATCACACCAAGTAGTGACATAAAACATTGCGATACTCAAGACTAGCAAGGGTAAAGAGTAATAATTGGATAATTGCCTAATTGTGGGATCCATTTATTAATGCAACTCCTAATAGACTTTCAAGTGGAAAAATATTAGGATTAAGTGTTTCAAATTGAAAAAGAGCATCTACCTAAATTATAGATGAGAAATCATTACCCATAATATCACTTTAACAACAAAATGAATTTATTTTGTGCCAGGAAGATCAACAATGAAGTATCTTTCCACATAAACTAGAAGGTGTAGGAAGAATCTTCAAAATATTCACCTTGAAAATGCATTTGTTGTACCAAGAGAACCAAATTTTGCCACATTCAAGAACACAGGTATGTATCAAAAGGAGTGTTGAACAGTCTTAAATATAAAAAATAGTTAATAGGTGATCAAAAATTTCAGGTCATGTTATCACTACAATAACACTTGATCAATAAAATTTTGCATTCCATGGATACCATACATAATAGTTTTGAAAGCAAAAGTTATCATGTGTGTCATTTGAAAGTAGTGTTCTTCTAAGTAAAAAAAAGTAGTAGTATTCAAAGAAAAGAAGATAAGTTTAATTAGTGAATCAAATAACAACATCATGTATCCAGTTCAATTTTGGTGAAAATATTATTCAAAAGAAGGATAAAGGATATAACTAGTGGAGCAAAAGAGAGTACTTAGAAGATGTTTCTCAACATCACAAAGCATTAGAAAGTTTTCCACGAAAGCTAATTGGTAACCATAAAATTGGGTAAATTGCATATAAGTCTATGAGGTTTGGCCAAACTCTCATAGGTCCCTCAATTTTTAGAAAAGGTAAATCAATCCATAAGTTATATCCTTAATTCAAAAAAAAATTGTTTTCCCTATAGGAATAATTTATACAATTTGTTTTACAAATTATAGGGATCTCTATAACTATTTTTGAAGATTAATTTAGAGTAGAAAATATGATAAGGTCTAGTAGCAATTTGCATATCTAATTTTTTTTTTGAAATTTAAAGAAACTACATGAAAATTAGGGCAAACCTAAAAAACCTAAATGCAATTTTTCTTTTAAAAATATAAAATATAATAATATAACCTAAAAAGACCTCCCAGCTTCACTCTTAAGTTGCCTTCAACTTTTGACTTCGAAGTGTTTTACAAGCATTTGACTTTGAAGTCATTTCCTGACCCCTTAATTAAAGACTCTTATCAACTTTTGACCACATTGCATTGATTGACTTTCAATCACATCGTCAAGTGGTGAGGAAATCATTTTTTTTATTTTTTTCACTTACATATTTAAAGTCATTTGTCCTTGAAGTGAACATTTTTTTCAATGGACACTTGAGCTAGCTCATAGGTTGGAGCATACATATTAAACATAACAATTCCAAATCTACTCGAACTTTGCAACAAATTCAATAAATTTAGGCAATAGCACCTTCAAACCAGCCAATGACATCTTCAAACTAGTAACAACTTGCCTTCTAGTGCTGCATATAAGGTTGGCCTGGCACCAAGTGAATGGATTTGGCTTAATCCTTAAATCTTACATGCAACTTTAAACACCCTCTTTTACATTAACCCCTTTTCAAATCACTGCTTTATTTTCCAAGGTTTTTTATGAGCAAAGCTCTGGTTGGAACTTCTAACAAGCAGAATTAAACCATAATTATCCACAGCGTTGCTACAAATTTTGTTTACTTCAACCAACTATAATTTTTCTGTCTGCCATATTTGCAATGAACATCCTTGTATCCCATTGGCAAAGATGATTGAAAGTAGGGATCAACTGACATAAAAAACTCTCCTAATAAAATTACTCCAACCACTGAGAAATTATGTTATACTTCAGATCATAAGATAGAAAAAAGAGAACAATCATGTGAAGTTTGTAACGTCTCTTCTTGGTGCCCTCGAAAGATTTCCTATCACTGATATTAATTTGTTAAAAATTACCATGCCAAGTTTTGCTCTTGAAAGTTTCTATCATTCTAGTTAAGTCTTTTCAGTTTTACGTTTTGTTAAACTAAACTCCCAAGATTTTCAATAACTCTTACATACTTGCTCAACAAATTTCTCACCATATGCAATTCGGGATGCTTGTTTGCAATTTGTCCACCACAACACATACAAAAATCATCAGCCATCTGTGTGTTTTCATCACACATGGATGATGGTGATGACAAATGGTTGTGATCTCTTATGCATGGTGCAAGAAAACATTAGCCAGATTTTTTGTCAAAAATTTTGTTGTGTGTGAATTGCTATATATATATGACAAAGCCCTTAGTTTATTAAACAAGTCACTCGTGGAAAATGGAATTTCTAAACTTACACGATACAATGTTAGTACTACATAAACAACACCAAAACAATAATTTAGCAGCAAACAAAAAATTTCCTAACAAAGTCATACATAAGCAGCAATAACAAAAAGTTTACTAATCAAGTGGAATTCGCTATATAAGCCCTCTAATGCCACATAAATATACTAAATATCAATCTAATAAAGCTAAAAAATAATAGCCCCTTTAATAATTATGCCAATAACTTGCTTCTCTGTGCTACAATTATGTTGCATTGATAGGATCAACTCTCACAAAGATGGCCTTCTCAACAATTGTATTTCATTAACTGTGAAATCAACTAAGGTGATCTGGAATGTCAAATGTTCTACACACAAAGCTTGCAAAACTAACTTTTTCACTAAATAAATATCAAAGGAATATGTTCCACCTATAGATGCAGGGAAAACATTCTTTTGGACTAAGGACATGCAACACGTAGCAGTGTAAAACTAATGCTAATCTTCAAAATAAAGCAATATTTAGGGCTTCAACATTTGTTATAGTGAGTATTTCACACAAAAGTACAACTTGCTACCCTATGAGAATTCATAAAAAAATGATACAAATTGGACCTAATAGAACCAAGACTAAGCAAGATCTGACTCATTTAAGAGCTGAATTACATAAAATAGTTATCAGGTCAATTATCGATTCTCTAAGCTCAGTTCTTCAAAATATGGGTACATTCTTTTTTGCAAGATGTCATGTAAACTGGAACTCTTCCAAACATTAAATTTCAAAAAATAATACTGCATTGCTGTTACACATAGAACAATGATTTGCAAGAGAAATGCCTCTAACCAATGTCACTTTTTTTTATATAGCAACTATTGTACTACCATGACAAGTTTTTCTTGATAGTTTTCTATTGTATCAAAATAAATTCCAATACTCCCTTCCCTCCACGGTACATCCAATTGCCATGATTTCAAGTATGCCCCTTCTACCTAATCATCAAACTTGCTTGTGTTGTCTCCTATCTCCTTGCTCTTGCTCATTTTCCAAACCTTGCCCATTCCACACGTCCCCCATAGACCTTGTTGTCCAAATTGCAGCCGTGAGAGGCCTCCATTACTCTCTAACAACTATTGCTACCACCAAAATAATCAAAATTGAGTATCGTAATTCACCCAGCCTAAATTTTACTCAAATCTATCATAATCAATTTTGAAACCAGTTCCTTGTTCTAAGGAATCAACATAACTCAGATCGCTTCCTAGATCCATTGTAAACCAAGTAAAATTGAGCCAAATTATAGTCCAAACATAAAATAGACAGCTTTTGGCCGTATCTTTTCTTAGACCATATGCTTGCAAGAGTTTTCATAGCACAAAATTACCCCATTTCAATTGCTTAATTTGAGTACTTATTAGGTAATTGATTGGAACAATTTTTCACACATCATTAACCTACATTCAGCCAAAATAAACATTAGACTATATAACACCTAATAGAAAATTAAATGGAAATGGTTCTTTACATTGCCCAGGGGATGAAAAATGTTATAAACCAATAATAAATCCAGAAAACCATATTTACAGAAGTAAAAACCCAATTATTGAGAGATAATTTGGAAATGTCTCAGGCACCAACAATACCACCAATTAATTCTCCGACTACATGTAAGGATATTGGCGTTAACCACTTTCCACTAATGCTTGGAAAATAGAAACAATCTCAAAAAAGATTTGTTAAGATTTCTTATGGAGCATAGTGCCCTGAACATTCTCATATTGCTATCCATCCTAACATTATAGGTAAGAAAGGAAATAATAAACTTCGAAGTGATATAGAGAGCTTGTAGTTTGGAAGATAAGCAGAAGAGTGAAGACGACAGCAAAGCACAATGCTGAAAATCACATATTGTGAAGCATTATTTAAAAACCTAGCTCAAGTGTGAGAATGAAATAAATAATAAGATGGTCACGTGAATCCAGATATTTGTACTAATGGGAGCTAATGTGCCTCATTCGACTATATCACACTTATAAATTTCATTTTTTTATAAAATCTGCCCATAGCTACAGCTTGTATAAGAATTGCAAAAATCAAAGTACATTAACCCTTGCATGAAAAGTAGCAATGGCCAAGACAAGGCCGAGGGCATGTCCTCATTCATCAAAAGGCCAATACAAAAAATAAAAATTTGTTTCCTATCCAACTCACTCGCATTCCCATTTGTTGCCTCCGTCAAGCGGTCCAGCCACAACATCCCACTGTCTTGTCTCACTTCGCCATGCTCTGTCGACTTCCACACCAAGAGCACTCGCTCTGCCACCACAATCCCTAATGAGCTCCTTCCCAAAGCTGCCTTACGCTACCTGGTGCTTACCCTGCTCTGTAGTCCAGAGCACTACTCTCCATTTTTTCACCTAGTCCATCAAGACGATCTTTTAATCCAAACCTCAGCCTCTACCACACAATCTAGTCATCATGCTCTCCACCTTCTCCAACCAAGTTGCCAGCATCTTTCATTCTACTGTGCACTCTAATCACTTACTTTGGCCACAACTACCACCTACACTTGGTATAAAACAAACACTAACCACCATTGACACCATCCATCCTTCCTCCACTGACCTGCCAATCAACATACATAATAGGATATTTTAGCTAGCAAGGCTAATCAGCGATCGCAGCTACATTTCTAATAGCGATCACTAGCTCTAAATCTACAGGGGCTTGCACTAAAGCTAATTCCTCAAACAATGACAAGTGAAAGACAACCAAAATTCGAGCGTAGGATTCAGTCCTACTGTTTCGTTGGAAACTATTGTTGAGGAGGATGAGTTGTTGATGGAAAGATAGTCTCATGTATTATTGTGAAGGTTTATATCATCTCACCAATAATCATCAGCAAGCATGTTCCTATGTTGAGTATTACTAGAGGTGATTGGTAAAATTGAGAATGATGGTTGATTTCAAACTATATTGGTAGTAGATTTTCAACCTCAAGGCAAGCTGGTTCACTCCAACATTCAGGTCTCAAAATGTAGCACGCAAGCTGTTTACAAAAATGCCACAACGAAGGATCCAAAGAATGCTTCTTACATTTTTGTTATGGCTTGAGGCACCAATGGGAGAAACTTTCTAAAAGCTTTGCATGAGACTAGGACAAGATCTGCACAAGGTGGTGGTAGTGATGCATCAAGTACACATGTGGGAATTACAAGGAAATTTTGCATAGGCCTACAAAAGAGGATATCTCAAAGGTAGTCACTAATGATAAATCATTTTTCCAAAACGATATTATCACTATGTCTACCCCTGCGTGCAAAAGAGAAGCAGCAGCCTACTCAAATGATTTGGTCAGATTCCTTTATGAGGAAGATTCTTATTCTTACGACTTGCTTGGGAGTTAAAACAATAGTGGGACCACCTTGCCAGGTTCTATATTCTTCATGTCAATCTGGACTGCATGTTGCTACACTTTCACAACCCTTATAACAATGACTTCATTTAGCACGGACGGCCGTAAACCATGGGGTGTCAAGTATTAGGCCTAAACACTTAGTCACATCTGTTTAGGCTTAACCTTTTTGTGAACATATTTACACCGGTTTAGGTCAAACTTCCTAAGATACAATTGGTGTACTAGGATAAGGAGAATATCTCACGAATTACAACAACAATTGGCAATCCTTTATTGACCGACGAATGGGCAACAAGCAAGGAGATGTTAGCGCATGCCAGAGTATATGTTAAAATAAATTTATCTCATCTTCTTAAATTAAGCATACGTTAGGAAGTTACCGTTGGTCATACATAACAACATTTTAAGTATGAGAGTTTGCCCCTTATGTGCTTCACATGTGACTAGAATTAACATAAAACTTCTTCACTAGAAAAAAAATGAATTAGCATGTGATGTAGAATTTGTATAGATATAAATGAATTATCATTGTCTTATATCATGTATATTTATTATATATGAGGTCATGATATAGTACATGAATATTTGAGGATAATATATTTAAGAGGTATTTCACTTATTCTACTTCATTTTCTTATTTGATAATAAAGCATGTCAAATATTTACATCTAAATCATTTTTATCCATTAATTTATAGAATTTTTTTATTATATTACAGGTCAATGTCGTTGTTATATAACATTATAAAAGAATAACATATAAATAATATGTCATATAACAACGTATTATAAAAATATGATAACTTAAGAAAATAATTACATAATTACTAGATTTGTATAAAACATATTATAATATGTTTGATGATGTATAATAGATTTAGATTTTTATCATGGTCTAATTTGGGGTCTATATTGTTAGATATGCTTAATAAATTAATAAGAAATATGAAAAAATACTATAAATTGATTAGGATTAGATAATGTGTACGATATTTTAAAACTGCTTAAAGATTACTATTTCAAAGTTATAACGTTGATTATTAAGTTGAGTAAGTGGTAATATTTTAAGTGTTAAGTATAAAATATTATAATATGATTTTTATTACATTGAATTTCAAACATATAAAATAGAGAATTTAAGATAAACTCTACATGAAGTATCTTAAAATAATATGATAATTGAAACATTAAATTACTACCTAGAAAATAAAAGTGGCTCAAAGAATATACCTTTTTTTATCATGATGTGGGTGTTCATGGAAATAAGAATTTGTTACGTTATCAATTATTCTGATTGAAATTCTCTTATATTCGATCATAGTCTCTTATAAGGGTTTGGTTGTTGACTCTCTTGATGAAATTTCTTGCACATTTGATCATTGCCTCTCACAAAGGAAGTTGAAATCTCTCTAACTAGAATTAGGTGCACACACTTTACTCACAAATGTTAAAGTATACAAATAAAAGAAATTTAATTCCATCATTTTTTTCTCTTCAACATAGTGAATATCCCTATTTATAAGAATCTCAAAGGTTCATCAATAAATTTTTAAAAAATTAAAAATAAAAATATTAAAAAACTAAAAATTTAGATAAATTAAATAGTTTTCCAACTAACCATGCATTTTGGGAGACAATAATGACAAGCAACAAAATGATGGGGCAAGAAGCACAGGCAAAGCTACTAATCTAATTTTTGGGTAGGTGAAGATCACGAAGAACTGAACTGGTTTTGCAAGGACTGGTGGGTTGGTGTAGGTTGACATAAGTCAAGCAGATCAACGAGTGTTCTTGAGTCAATTTGGGTCACATGGGTGTCGGGTTGGCTTATGCTGCGATAGTGGTGGTGATGGTGGCAGTTCGCAAAAGGTGACAAAATGAAAAAAAATTATTTATTTTTAAGCAAATTTCAACAAAATTTTGCACTAATAAATAAATGAAACTAGTGTGATGCCAATGGATGTATGTTTGTGAGCTAATATTAGACGCTCCTACGTCATTGATGCTTTTCAAAAAGATAACTTGAAAATATGTCATTTTTTAAATAACATAAAAATTATTTACTAGTGTATTTATATCACAGTTTTAAGATTTACCTATCATAAATAATGTATAAAAAATGAAATAAAAAAAATTTCAAGACTTATAATCCCTATTTAAAGATATAAAAAATTATATCATTTTATAGATAAATTATAAATTAATTTACGAGTGTATTCGTGTCATAGTTATCAAGTTTATCTACTTAAATCGATGAGTTTATTTCCTTTTCTAATCTTATTCTTTTCTTGATTTCTATAATGTCATGTTTATGTATTGGTTAACATATATCATATATGTAGTATGCTTAGCAAACAACTAAAATCATATTAATTTCTTATAAACACTTGAGTTGTTGTCTTCGAATGTACTTATATGTTTTCTTTATTATATCATATGATCTATAAAAAAATAAGCATTTTGAATTGTATTGAACTTTTATAATCTCTCAATTGTATCATCTAATTCCTAAAATTAACACTCTACTATTCATGTCATTTTTAGACATGCACTTTGATCACTAGGATCATGTTATACAATGATACCCTATCTTAACATAATTCATATTTCCCATTCAACACACAATACTTCCAATAACATTGTACTATATGATTTTTAGTCTCTCTCTCTCTCTCTTTGTCTTACTAGTTTGTTAATCATTCATATTACTATGATGCGCCCATTGTAAAGTATGAACAACTCAATGTTTCTCTTTCAGACAATATGATCCATTGAGCATACCATATGTTTCTACTATTAATCCACCCTAATACATCATAACTTATAGTGATACACAACATACAAGTTTGACTATAGTGTTTTCTCTCTCAAGAATTAACTATTTTGTCAATAGCTTTGACTAATCATCCAGTATGATCAACTCAGTCATATTTTATGAGATTTTATCTAGAAATCTTTACATGATCCTTCTAACAAACTTGTCTCATGCTTCAATTAAATCATTATTTCTTTCATACAATATGATTCCAAACATAATACTTATATGATTCTCACTACTTGACCTTTAACCTGGAGGATCATCTAATACAATCATTATAATTATCTCAATACAATCATATATTTTACCTTAATTACATCATACAAAGTCAATACCCATATTTCCTTCATATAGTGAACTTGACAGCTCAACACATTGCACAAGTACAACACTCATATCATCCTTATGTGATGAACTGGATATCCCAACCTATAACTTAAATTCTTCTCATACTAGTACAACTTCAAATTTTGTTTAATATGATTGTCACATGCCATCTTCCATTATGGCATTTTGATCCTTTATTATTTATGATTATAAACTAATCATATCATATAATGTAGATCAACATACATGTAATACACATTAATAACCAATATCTCTTATCCTTTATCTCTTGAGTTCACTTCAAACCACCATCAATTTATTTCATACTACATCATAATCAATTTAAACCCAGTTCTTACACAACAAATATTATTATTTTTATTTGCATAAATCAAATTAAATTTAATAAAAAATCAATTTAAATACTTAAACTCTTCTTAGTTACTTATTTTCCTTTGTTATTTTCTTTTTGTAGTCTTTCTTCTTCTCCACTTATTTTCTATCTCTTCCTCGACCTAAAACAAGGCTTTTTTCAAAACTTTCACAACTTCTCCTTCTTTCCTATAATTTTCTCTCTATACCCAAGTGTCTTCTTCACTCTTTCACCTTTGCTAAATGAAAATTGCAGCACATTAATGATGCCATTCTCAAATTTTTAAACTCTATTGGTCACCTCGTCCTAATGGTTCTTGATGATGCTACTCAGCTTTTCGATAACCTTCACACACTTAAGTTCTCAGTCACCTTCACTCGTATATACTCCAACCCAAATTCTCTTCCATCAGATTTTATTTGTGTGCTAAAGGTCATCATTATTAATTTCATAATTGATTTGATTAAGGGAAAACATGTAGGTGATTTGATTAATTGCATGCAAAATAAAAAACTAATTCTTTTATTTACTTAATTATGTCACATCTATTTCAAACAAATAATTATCATTGAAATGCACTTCTACCACAATGCCAAATGTCATAAGAAGCTAGTAGAAAACTATAACCATAGAAATTAATATTTTATCATTCCAATATTTTATTATCTATAATTCTATCTTCTATCAAAGTAATTATGATTATGCAAAAATCCTTAAAATTATAAATCTAGCTTAGCATAATTTACTTTTTTTTATTTATGTTTCTACTCTCTACAAATTTATTTTAATCAAACACAAAATTTCAAATATTATAAATCTATCATAAACAATATCTTAAAAATTATAATGAAGCTTATTATAGAAAGGAAGGCCCTGCTACTTATGAAGAAGACAAGAGGGAAGAGAAAGAATATCAAGTGAGAAAGAGGAGTAAAGAGAATGGAACA
Organism: Vanilla planifolia; assembly: GCA_023846275.1. NCBI lineage: Eukaryota > Viridiplantae > Streptophyta > Magnoliopsida > Asparagales > Orchidaceae > Vanilla > Vanilla planifolia. The sequence continues at coordinate 1,431,679 of JAIUJO010000017.1, read as the reverse complement.
ATTAGGAGGGTCTCCATTAGAAGAGAAGAGATTATGAGAGAGAAAGGGGAAGCATCAAGTGAAAACAAAAAAAGAGAGACATTAAAGCAAATAGAATAAGAGAGAGAGAGAGTAAAGGAAACATAATGAGATGTATGCATTCGGAGCATATGGGAATAAGGAAGAGTGTTGACCAAAAGGAAAAAATGAAAAAGGAAAAATAGAGGAGAGAGAGAGAAGAGAGTGAAGTATTATAGCAAAGTTTTGGGAAAAAAGAAAGATACTATGAGAAATTTTTGTGGGGTGTGGAGCAAAAGGGAATTTTGTGAAAATGTTTGAGAACAAAATTTAGAAGCCAAGCCAAAAGCAAAGTAAAAGAAAAAAATAAATATTTGCGATGTTATCATGTAAGAGAGAGAAAGGAAGTAAGAGAGATAAATCAATTACTTGGATAAAGGGTATGATTTCGGAAAAAATCCAATAGCAACTAGTCAATCAAGGAAGATAATGAAATAAGCTAGTGAAGGCTTCATGAATACAAATAAATTTTTTTGGTGTGACTATTGCATCAGAAAATTAGTCACCAATGTTGCGTATCATAAGTGCATTATTGTGATGTATTGGTGGATGTTGTTTTATTACTTTTAGTTTTGATTTATAAAAGAAAAAGATTATTGGTTGGCTTAGTTGCACATGCATTACATGTATGATATATTACTATTAGTAACATGTTAGCAAAATATATTCGTGTTTAAGCAAATTATTTCAAGGGTGACTGTTTGCTCTAATGTAAACCATGTTTGTTAGTCATAGTTGAGATTATCATGTTTTATTTCACATGTTAGCATTGACATAATTAAAACTATTATGGGATGTTTTATATGTTTTGGCTTTATGTGAGTTATATTTATAAAAAATTGAGACATCATCATTAAAATAACTATAAAATTATAAAAGAATTATTATGAGATTTGCTACACCCCAGTTTTTTTAAAAGGAATTTTTTTTTTTTTTATATATAGACAGCTCAGATCGTCCCATACCAATTTGAGTAGCCTACGAAAAACATAGGATATAACACATCATTACACACCTACTTTCCTTAACCATGTGGATCCCATCTCCCGGGCACACCGTCAAATCAGGTTCATGACTCCTGAATTAACTGATGAACTCGCGTAATGTTACTCCTACTAGACCCAATACTCCTAACCCATACTGGTAGGAGAACCGATCTAATAGAAGTCTGAACCCCCAAGGTTAAGTTCCATAGTCATGTAATGACCTCACCATCAACAAAAAAATATATAACATCCACCGATATGAAATGGCGCTCCACACACCATACCGTCAAGGTAAAAAATAAGATAGTGTATAAAAATGTAACTCATATGAAAAATCACAGTCCATAAAATACCACATCATCCATACGAGTACATGAGTCAGAATCACCCTCACATAATACAAGACATAAGAATAACAGTCTCACTGAATACGTCCAACAGCAACAATCAACTAACTAGAATGTCTCAGAAAATCACAGATCAGATCTCCTCCACTTGCCTACAGATCACGATCCCACCTAAAGCTGGGTGGCGTCAAGTCTGCTGAGCCATTGGAAAAATATGGATAATAAAAGAATGAGCTATGCCCAGTAGGAAAGACAGCTAATAAAAAAAAACTCTCATGCAAGAGAAGGATAATAGCAAGAGTATAGAAATGCAGCATAACAATGTAGGGTGGAAAGGCACTCTCAGTCCTAGACTCTGACCAACCACAGTCACCCCCAGTCACACCAGAGTAGCTCTCCTCTGTGCTCCCAGGCAGCATGCCAGCGGGACACGCCCATCTCTGCGCACGCATGGCGCCTAGGCAAAACATGCCAGCGGGACATGCCCATCTCTGCGCACGCATCACAACGCCTAGCACCCGACACCGCAGCGTCTCTCGTCAATCAATCTTCTGGAGACTATAGACAGAACCAGTCACATAGATCTCTAGCCAACGTGAGACACCCCTGCCACCCTCAGGCACACAGGCCTACACACTTGACTAGCCACGGCGAGTCACCCCTGCCACTGCCACTCTCAGGTGCGCAGGCCTACACTCATGGACCAGAAGAGATCGACTCAGCCACCGTTCCAAGAAGTCCTCTCCCAACAATTTCCATAGAAGCCACGCCCCTACAGTCATTGCCAAGCTCTAACTCCAAGATTCGGCAACATGTGTCCAGATACAACAAGGCGCATACCAGTCCACATGTATACTGTGGAAGCTAAGTCTGTACTGCACAGTTACCTACCACAACTACCCTAAAACATCATACAGGGCCTATAGTATTCCGGTCCAACATGTCAATCCATGAAATATGCCAACACTGAGTAAACTGACTCAATCCATGTCATTGCCATCCAAGCAACACAAACTGTACCAAATTCTGACTATTCTGCTAGCACCCAAGTGTCACACTTCCTTCCAACTAATCCAGCTGCACTGAATTTATGGGTAATTTCCAACAGTCAATTTCAACTTGGCTACGTGATTTCTAAAAATCACCTTTTTCTCACTTCAGGAAATTTTTAAATTCAAAAAATTCAATTTCCGCCCTTTATCCATTTTCCGAAATTCGGAATAAATTTCCAAATAAAATTTAAATTCCACATATATCCTTTATCCGAAAATTCGGATTAATTTCCGAATTAAATTTTCCTCCGCGCCGAATCCCGCTGAACCGGTTTTCGTTGCCGGTTTCGGAAACCTCGCGCTGAACGGCGACACCACCGAACCAAATTCCTTAATAATCCGTTAATCGGTCGATGCTTAAATAAATATAATTACTAATAAATATTATATAAATATCATTAATTACTTAATTAAATTCGTAATTAATCTAAACCCTTCTCCTTCCTCGGTCCGACACCCGCGAACCCTAACCGACGCAATCGCCGACCAATCCAAATCCTTCCGTCGATTTCCGGCGAACGCGAACAAGGAGAAACAAAATCCGATGTTTGTACTATCCTAATGTTTCAATAATGCCACCAATTTCTAAGGTTCATTCAAAATTTTCGCCGAAGGAGTTCGCCCGTACGCCATTGCCGTATTGTGAGATTTCAGATTAATTCAACAATTAATTTACTAAATCAATGACAACACTGATAATCCAAATCCCTAACATGTTCCTAAGCATTAACTAAATTTTTCGGCGAAATGGGAAATTTTCCAGAAAATCCAAAGTTTGTAAAAGACGCAGACTAGCATTCAACTAAGTCCGATTTTTCATCCACATGCTTGTGTTCATTAAGCAAAATATTCCATGCTTTTAATTTCTACTAAATAACTAATTTAATCTGAATTTCCTACCTTGCTCGCCGGCGACGGTGAAGCTCGCACGCGATCAACCGCAGCTCCTCTCCGAACGAAACCGGTACCAAAATGCTCGCCTCTATCCCGCGAACCTCCGGTTACCAAAAGCCCCTTGGAAGGCTGCCAGAAAGTACCGCCGTTCGCCGCGAACACCTCGCCTCTATCCGCCGTTCGAAACCCTAACAGCCGAACAGTTTAGGTTAAGTACCCGGCTTAAACCGGTAATAACCCGTTAAGACCCATTAAGCGCCGGTTGACCTTCCAAAAACTCCGCTTAACACCCGATCAGCGGTTAATCTCCACCGCTGATCTCGCCCGTCCGATCTGCTTATCCACGGCTTATCTAAACGCACGCGCAAACGCACCTCGGCGAACCGCCCCGCCTTCGCTGAACCGCTCCGGTCCGGTTCACACGCGGTAAAAAAAAAAAAACCAATTCCCGGTTTTAAAAAAAATCTCGGTGCTCCGAAAAATCCCCATAAAATTTCAGAAATTCCAATAGCCTCCAATTGAGCTCCTGGCTCATCCTACTATGGATCTGAAATCATCCAAGCCACCATTGAATTATTGAAGATTAAACATATAATATTTTACCGAGTATAACAAGATTCCTCACAAAGAAAACCAATCATATGTGCAAATGACTCAAGGGTGTTACTTAGGTCAAACAGGGCCTCTCAAGTGTGCATACTAAATTTAATATGAGATTCCTTAAAATAGAAATGTAAATTTTCATGAGAAATTTATTAATAAGTGCTACTCTAATAGAATGAGGCTCACTAGTGTGCACTTTTAGTTTGTTGTTTCATCATAAGGTGTTGCTAAGGCTCCATGGAATTTTAAACTTAAGGTCAAGAGATCATTGATGATTAACAAAAAAGATAAATTGATCCTTTGAAATATTAAAATTAACAAAGGGATAGTGTTTCATTACATATAGTGAGAGCACTTCTTTACTAAGTTTGTTTATGTATTAATTTTATTATTTTGTAAATATTATTATATTTTACTTGGCCTAACATGTGGCATAAGCCAAAGATGTATGCTATAGTTTTTGTTTGTTAAGCTAATGTCATGTGCTTTGTTTTTCTTTGGTGTTAACAATTTTAGGTAATTCTTAAGCACATCATGAGACTTCAGGGGATAAGTAAGAAGTCATGGATTTTTGTGCATTTAATTTGTCTTAGAATTCTTGTGTTAGGGAAGTTTTACTAATATAACACTATTATGAAAAAAAGGATATGGGTCATATTTTTGTGCTTATATTTTATTTATATTGCAATAGTTGTTGTACGAACACAAAAAATGGTGTAACAAAATACCTAAAGTTAAAAAAAGTGGCAAATAAGGAAAAAAACAAATGAATGTGAGAATGACAAAATGGTCTCCTCAGATAGATAATCACAAATAAAATTTTAAGAAATATAACCAAATATAGGATATCAAACAATAAGTATAATTAATCTCTAATATGAGAAATAATAGGCAACTATAATAGCATACTCTATATTATTCTACATATAAGGAGAAGGCATACTTGTCTTTCAAGTAGTTTATTGTAATTTCCTTTTAAGGATAGATCTATACCACTCTTTGGACTACCATAAACCTAATATAGTGAAGGTGAACTTGCATCCCAAGTTGCAGTATCTGTTACTATATCATTCTCATATTTGTATGTAAATGGAATAATTGATGATCCAATTAATATGATAGACCAATAAATTGGGTGTTTCCAAAGCATAAAGTCATTCACAAATGCTATAAAAGATTCTAAATCTTAATTTTAAATTAGTTGTTCATAGTTGATTATTAAATAAAAAATTTTGTGGTAAAAAGGTAAAATTAATAATTCAAAAAAAAATTAACCTTTTAACAAAAAAATGGATAAATAATAATTATCCTAAAATATTATTTATACTAGTAAAATAGTAATATTTAATTATCTTCTTAAAATTTATCGATATAACTTACTTCACCAAACACAACAAAAAATATCATAATCATTCGTTAACCATTTTTTTAAATGCTATTTTTTTAATTTTATCTTAAAGAATGATTAACCATGCAATTGAAATGAATAAATTATGCGACTTCCTACAATAGCCAAAAAAACATATTATTCATCACAGATCTAATTCTTAATAAAAATACTATAAGAAACAGAATTTAATTAAAGAGAAAAAACATGATTATCAAAACTCATAATAATACTAGTCTAACATCGATTCGGCACTAACAAGACATTTGCTCTACACATTAATTCGACCTTGACATTAGTTTTTTACAATTCTGGCGAGAATACAAATCTAATCATAATTCTGAACTTTCTTTAATAATAAAAAAAAGATTAATATATTTAACCTTTCTACCATCCTTTCTAGAGCCTTTTCTAACCTCTCTTTTTTGCTTTAGTTCATGCTCTATTAATTTTGTATTCCTATCTTATCAATGCTTCATGAACAAATTCTTAATTAAGTTCACATCATCAATCCCAAATAACCAAATGCTAATAAGCTACACAAGGAGTTAACATAGACTACAAATTTTAAAAAAAAGCATTTCACAATAAGTGTACATTGAATGTGTTTATAGATGGAAATAGACAAAGATTATACAAAAAAAAATGAAATAAAGTTAAACTTTTGGTTGATATTTCAATAGTACATTTTAATGAGAGCACCCTTAGATGATTGAAATGACATCAATATGGCCTTTGCATAAGTTATACAATAAAAAATCAAATTAAAGTTTAATATCAATATGACAACAAAGAAAAAGTAGCTCTTAAACAGTATCAAACAATAGTCATAACAGTGCATACACGATTTCCATAAGGAAAAACTTGGTAGTGCGACATTGACGTTGAACTTTGTAATATTTTCATATCTACGACCATTATGCTCCAATGTGTTTTTGAAGCTATAAATGTATGCTAACTGCCTCACAGGTCCAAAACTTGAGAAACAAACAAAGATTTATCAAAGCTAAAGAAAATCTTTTATAAAGTCAGCCTATGGGGAAATAAAAAATAAAACAATGATTTGAAGATAAAAAGAATTACCACAAAAGCTCTGCATCAGCTTAGATGTCAATATTTTTCAGTCACCCTAAGGATCAATTTGTTGTAGCGCAATGTGTATGCAGTGATTGACTAAAACTGTGAAGGATTTCTAAGAGACTCAGTTATCACAGCCATTACATCTTCAGGTACAGCACCTTCCAAGTCATCGAGAAACTTGATAGCATCTACTTGAATACTAGAGTTCATTCCAATCCCACCATACGCCGGGAAGGTACTTTGGATTCTTTCAATCATATGCCTTGCAAAAGACTTGCATGTCGATCTAATGATTCTATCTCGTGATGTCTCAATTAAAATGACATCATCTGATATTTTGCTACCGTTGACCATTATGTAGACTGCTTCTTTCTCACTATGTAGATGGATCTGACCAACAGAATCAGTAGCATTATCTGTAACCAACCTCCTAATGTCTCTTGCTTGGCTTACATATTGATGAAGCTATTTTTGGCACTCTACAAATATCTTAGTTGCCTGATCACATTATGGATCATAAGCCTCTAACATCACTTGTTTGTACCTTATAAGTTAACCAAAAGAAAGGAAATAGTTATTCATTAAACAAGTACAAACTGAAGGTAATTAGCAATTATGTCGTCATTCCAATGGAAAACACATTAGTAATATCACACAACTTCAGAAAATATGCATTTAGTGAACAATAACATGAACAATAATGTATTCATGACCTCACAAAGAAAAAAAATCCTCTTCTCCAATTCCAAATTCCAACATTTACTTCTGTATAATCCACCTGCTACAAGAATCCCCTAATCTAAAAATCAAATAAAAAAAGTAGACAACTCACCTAGCATTGGCCCTCTCGTCGACCATTTGCTTCCGCTCCAACTCCTCTCTTTCAACCTCCGCCATCCGGGACTTCAACTCCTTCCTTTGTTGACTAACGACATTCCTCAACATCACTGCCTCCTCCTCTGCAGGGTCCCTCTCCCTCATGGCTACTTCCATTGCCTATAAAGAAGATCCATCCTCGAAATCCAAGCTTCCCTTTTCCTTCTCCCACTTCCTCGCTTTCACCCCTTCAATAGGTGCTACCACTCCATGAACCAAAATATTTTGACGAACCGTCGTCGTGGTTCTCTTCGACAGCACTCATTGAAGGAGAAAGCTCCACACAAGGACCATGTTTCCCTGACAGATCTTGTGGACCTGGTCAATGGAAGGAAGCTGACCAGGGTATACCATTTCGTTTTGAAGCCAATCAACAGTCACCTCCAGCCTCAGGTCTCTGCCCCCTCCTTGAGCCTGCATAGGGTACATTGATGGAAAAATACTCCATCGGAGAAGAAGTTAATCTTCATGATTGCTGTTCAGATTCAAAGAAGCATCAACGGAGAGCTGTAAAACTGAGCAACGTCGACACGAAGGCTAAAGGAAGACGCAGATAAAGCGGCAGATGAGTTTTGATCTAGAAGGCATACGGATGAGAAAGGGTTAAGGGAGTAGAGAAAAACTAGGGTATTCAAGGAGGGATTGAGGAGAAGGTCTCAGAGAAACTGAAGTGAGGAGTGTTTGGGAAATCGATGCTCAGTCCGTGGCGTTAGTTCTCTAGTTGTAGAGGCAATTGAAAATATTATGATTTTTTATTATATTTTTTATAATAATTTTATGTCAAAAAAGTAATTAAGTAATTAAAATAAATTAAATAATATTATTAAAAAGTATTATTAAGAACTTGATGGGTTTTATAAATTTGTTATTAATTATATTGAAAAATGATGAGAAAATATTTTATCTCTTAATAAAAAGTGAATTAAACTTTTTAATGTTATTTTATCATGATAAAATAATCTTTTATTTTTTGACATTGTTTTCTGTTTTTTAAATTAAAAGTATGTACATAAACTTAGCTAAATCAACATTTGATAACATTTTGAAAAACAATTTCATTAAAAAAAAATAAGATTGAAATTAGTGCTCCAAATAACTTTGATAAATATGGTACTAAAAATAGATTAATAGAATGGTTAATATTATAATTTTTTTATAAGTGTATATATATATATTTTAAAGTAATTTTAATAATTTTTCATCTTTTGAATTAAAATTTATATGTTGAAATATTGACAAAAAAATTTTTTTATGGAAGATCATGGTTTTATTATATACTAAAAAACTTATTCCTGTAATTAACTATTAATAAATAGATCACTTTAAATATTTTTATGATTGGCTAAATTTATAAAAAAAATAAAATATTTAATCAAATATTATAATCATGCTTAGTAATAAAAAATACATACATTAAAATCGTTTCATTATAAATCTTTTTATTTCATTGTAAATAAATAAAGATAAAAAATAAAAATTATATTTTTAACATTTGATTTATCATAAATTAAGAAAAATCACTTTGTCTTAATTTAAATATCTAAATACCATTTCAATGATAAAGGCCCCTCCATCAATCTCGTATTAAAGTTTTTGTTAAATCATGCTAAATCATAGTTTCTTAGTTACCCATAGTTTTTATTGAGTAACTACAAAAATTATACAACTCTTAATATGTTCATCTTTAAAATTTGCAATAAATAATGATGATTTTTTTGCATATTTTTCTTTATTTCGATATTACTTGTTTTTTATATGTTATTCATGATATGTATATATATAAATATAATTTTTTTGTATAATAATTAAAGCTTGATATTAAATATTTTTTATATCATTTTTTATTCTGTTAATAATAAATAGTTATTTTTACTTTTAAGAGGATTAAAGTTTGCACATAGTCTAAAAAATAATTTGAATAATTTTTAATTATGATATAATACATGATTTATTATGATATACAACTCAATAAGTTTAAATTGTTATAAACAATTATATAAAACTTTAATTGATTATTATGGGATGTATCAGTTGGTTCTATTTACCTACATAATTTATTTTTTCTCTTGTTTTTGTTTTGATTTTTAGAAATGATTTTTTTTGTTGCTACAATCTTTGAAGCTTTGTTTATGGAGTTATAAGGTTTTCATAGGACAGAATGTCTTCCTTTCCCTTCTCCTTTTCTCGCTTTGACGGTCCTATATTTAGGATTTTGTCTGCCTCCACCGATGCCACTGTCGATCTCGATGTACTGAATGCCACTGTTTATAAACATTTCAAGCTCCACGACTTGTGTGTCTCCTTCGACCCTCATCACTTTGCTTGTGCTCTCCAGGTGTTCCAAGGATGAAGGTTTTTGCATCTCTCTCTCTCGCTACCTCTCACCTTCCTTCTTTCAGGCCAATAGTTCTTGTAGGAGTTTAAATAGATTACTGCCAATGATGATTATAAGTGGTTATTAGTCTTTCCTACCTGGTCTCAAGTTGATACTGGTATTTTTGTTCTAATGTTTTGTTATCTATCTGGTGCTTCACATTGTCTTGTAATTCTGCGAGCTGAGATTGTGAATATCTTTCGATATAGAGTTTTTTTTTCCAATCATAATTTGTTTATCTGGATTAGGAAATAAGGGCTAGTTCAGTTTCATGTTGACTAATTTGTGTAGTGTGGGCCAGGTTCCATGTTGATATTTACACTACATTGTTTTTCATTAAATCTACTTCATTATCAAAATATCATTTAGGAAAGGAATGCCTTGCACTTTTCACAACCAAAAGTTCCATAAGGTTTGAAATCGCTCCTTTAATTTTAATAGTGAATAATGTAAAGTCTTATTTTTGATTTTTATGATGATTTTGTCTCATGCCATTTCATCAGATCTTGAAATTAAAATGTGCTTGGTTTCAACAATGGCAACCATTCTCAACTAGAAGCACTGTATTATGGCTACTTGAATAAAGTCGTCCAAGATCTCTATTTGATTTGTGAATGATATGTTTAATGGTCTTATTATAAAAGCTAGCTAACGTAATTTTCTTATTAATTAATATGGTGTTGAATGAAATCTTGAAGTTGGATTATTTAGCTTTTGTTAAATTGCTCCATTCTTTGACACAATGTATTTATAAAAGCTTAAATATTTAATATACATTTTGTGATTACAAGGCTTTGTTATTTTTTGTGCTTTACCTTAGTATTTATCTTTAGTTATCTTGAGTCATAGTCATTAACTATTCTCTTCTAGAAGCTCACAAATGCCATGCAGATTGTGTAGTTCTATCATCTTGTACATGTTTTTTTTGTTGTGTTATTATTTTTACGTGTTTGGCTTATGCTTGTCTTTGTTTATCTTCAATACATTACATTATATATATTTTTAACAAAATGCATAAGTTATTTTTATTATTATTGATTTCATTTTTCCATGCACAACTTTTTCTTAAACATTAATAACTGAGATTGTTTATGTACCTGATGTGTCCTTTTAATACATTCTTTTAAGTATGATCTAGTGGTTTAGAAAAGGAATACTTTTTTAAGGTATTAATTAATATTCATGAATTTAGTGTATATATATGCTTTTTAATGTATCAATTAGTGTTCGTAAACATTTTATGCTCCCATGCTTGTTTTAAGTCTCAAATATTTAACACGTGCCAACTTGTTTTGTTCATTGTATGTTGTCCTTTTTACAGCTCATTCATATATTTGTTGATCAAGTTGCTTGTTTGGGGTTTGTGAACTTATGCATTTATGATTTAAATGATACAAGCTTTAATACCAACCATTATACTCGAATTGAGCTCCAGTAGACCTAACATAATTGAACTTAAGCCCTATTCTACTTGCTTAGATCAAGTCATTTATAGCCTTGCAATTTGTAAAGTTTAAAATGAATATTTTGAGGGCATAAATCTTATTCTTCACAATCATATTGTTTACAAATATAACATATTTTAAATGCTTATACCTCTTTTTGTTTTTTTATTCATTTCATGATGATGATGACCTTGAACAAGATCTGTTCTATGGGTTAATATGGAAGCTCTCTTGGAGATGATAATGATGATTACTTATAATTTGATGCTTATTTTAGGCATTGTCATAAGCAAGTTGGAATGTTGGTCAGGTTTCATAGCTGTTGTTGTTATTGATATTTCTTTTTCGACTCCTATTGAAAAGTAGGTAAAAATTTTGGGAGCCATTAGATAAGCAATAGCTTTATTTTGTTCATCTGATGTTCAACAACCTGTTTTTTCTGCCTCCTCCTTTGATGAAAATTGAAATATAAAAGAATATATTATTAACCATGTTTTTGTTTCATTTTGACTAAACATAAGGCTCTATTCATTTGCCACTTTTGGCCATCTTTTTGGTAATCAGTGGTAAGATTGTACTTCAATTCAAGCTTTGAGTTGCAAAATGGAAGTATTGTTATCTTACTGAGGCCATATTATTTGATTATATTTGTAACAAATTATCTTGTACACTAAAAGTAATGTTAGTGTTAGACTAGTCCATGAGACACTGTTTAATATTCTTGTCTGTCTAGCCACAACTTTCAGGGACTTTACTAATTTGAATGGTCTGATGATAATCTAGAATAGAAAAGCGGAGTGAAAATGTAGAATTGACATTTTTTTCCCTTTTTCTAGTAAAGGATTTTTTGGAGCTAGCTTAGCTTAAAGAATTCTTGATGCTCTTATTAGAGTGGCCAACTGTTTGAATAGGATGTCTTCCCATGATAGTGCTAGCCTTTTAAGAGTTTGGGGGAGTTGCCCATGGTCATAGCAAACATAGTTTGCTTTCCATATCTCAATGTTTATATCATGATTCCTGTATTTATGTTTCATTTTGTTGGATAGAATTTAACATTTTAAGAATATTTAAATCATGTAATTATAAATGATGACATTTTAAGTTCAATTTATGTTTTCTTTGTTTGGTGTAGTTATTCTTTGATTTGTTTTTCACAATTTTGTTTGCAAGAAACAAAAGTTTTGTGGAACTTAAAGTGCACATGGATTTGTAAATTCACCCAATCAAACAAAAAATATAAGAAAATTTTCTCTCTTTTGAAAAATGTTTAACAGTTACGATCAACAAATTAGACTTTATGTTAATGCCTTCTCAAGTTGTTTTGGAATTCTTTGTCTTCTATAAGCATGCTGTGAATCTTCTCATATGTAGTTTTTTCAGGTCTTTTTTTTTCTCAAGTAGTAATACAAATCCTTCATTGCCATCTGCATAATATATAGTTTATTTTTTGAGATTAAGTATTAGAAAATAGAGGGAGTTACTGAACTAGAAAATAGGCAAGTGAGGCCCATCCCTCCACCGCAAATAAGGGGGCCTCCCCTGCACATTTGTTGCCCTGGTCAACCAGTAGATCGTGAAAAGGTATCTGTTAACTTGACTTTTTTCCTCCCAACGTTTTATGTGTGGTGCCTATTTGGCTTCTATAATGTATCTATATTCTTATCAAGTTTCATGTCATAACATTTTGTTGCATTGCCTATTTATGTTCATGTTAGGGAAGTTGCAAAGGAATTCTTGCTTTGATTGAAGCAAATTAGTACGTGAGAATTTGGTTACACTATACTATCTTATGCCTTCCTGTGATGATTGTCTTGAAATATTTATTAATTCTTCTTAAAAATCAATTATAAGTTCACGCATAGTACTTTTGCATGTTGTGCCTTAATCTTATAATTTCTACTTTTCTTTCGAATAGGGATTTTTAGTTCATGTCAAATCTACTTAACTACCACATGTTGTAATAGATATGATAGAATGAAATTTGGTTTCTATAAATAATGAAAAAATTATTTTTATAGTTTTTACGACCATCAAATGGAAGATATTTATCTGTATGGTTTATAGAATTAGAATCAAATCATGACGATTTCATTTTTCAAAAAAATATAAACAAATATTTATTTAAATATATTCATATAATAATTTCATAAAGTTGAGGATAATCAATCATTACATGAATATTACAATATTGATATATTTATTTTAAGTATATGCATAAAGTCAAACAATTTTTTCTAGGTACCATGGAATCATGTTTTCATGTATTATCCATCCATAACTAATGAGTTTATAAACAATAATACTCTACATGATAGTATAAGATCGAGGGTTGGTTTGATTGCTTAAATTTGTACTTTTAATCACAAAAATACTTATTTTAGGTCATGTTAAATAACTTAACTAATTATATTTATTTACAAATTATTGGGGATATCACTATCTTTTTTCATTTTATTATTTTAATAGTTCAAAAAGAACTTTTATTCTCACAAAGTAAGTCAAAGTTTTCTATTTTTTAAACTAATAAGCAAAGATGTTTTGGGCAAATTCAAGATAAGTATTTCTAAGCAACAAATCATTAAAAATAGCATTTCAATAGCACTTAATAGCACTCTTCAAACTTATTTTTCATTAAATTGTTCAATATTCAATAGGGGCCAACAAGCATTGAGCCAACATCTCTCAAATGGTGTGAATCAAGTATTTGTCCAAGCTACAAAGTTTCAGGCTTTTTTCCACTCTATCCTCCGTCTGTTATCCTCAAATTTTTACAATTATTTCAATATTAGTGGAACATAAAAATTGCATCCATAACCATGCCATCACTAACAAAGTCTACCCCACTATATGCATCTCAGTCTTCATATTCCAAAATTTTTGAAACACTACCTTCTTCATCTAAAGAATAAATGGATGAACCCCTTTATATGCATCTCAGTCTTCGCATTCCTAAATTTTTTAAGCACTACCTTCTTCATCTAATGAATAAATAGATCAATAATTTAAGGTTTGTTTAGCTTAAGAAATTATCTAATATATTACTAATAGATTTATATGTTTAATTTATTATCACTTTGTTTTCTACATTTTCCATTTGAATCTTTAACATCTCTTGTGACATCCTTATATATTTTGATCTCTAAATTATTTTCATTTAAGCTTTGAAGTATGCTCTTTATTAAACATTAAAATGCCCATCCACTGAACGATATTCCAAAAGATATTACCTTTTTTTGGTAATGTACATCTCAAGACAATTCTTAGTATAGAATTCATTTCATGATGAATATTTGTCGAAGAGAAATTTCTTCTAAAATATCAAACATAGGAATTTATGAATATAGCTATACTACATACACTCATAAATGAGTGAACATTATGCTTTTGATGTGAAAAATGAGCTCCTCTTAGTATGAATTTGAATCAAATATTCCCTTTTCCCCTTTCCATTCCATATCTATATCTAGATTTTTTTTCGAATAAAAATTCCCAGGTATGTAATTTATGTGATAATGGCTCTCGTATGAACTGGAGGTTCAAGTTTAAATAGGGGCAAATTCCTCAAAATCTCTTAAAAAATATAAATGGTGTAAACATTCTCCTCGTTTCGTTTGAATACCAAGGCTAAATCATTAGTTTCTAAACTTATTAAGAGAAAATGATGAAAGAATACCTTATAATATTTCTCACTTAATTTGTCACATCAAAATAGATGTATTAAGAATCATTGGCTTTTAAGCAATGTAGATAAATGCTATACTTATTTGGCATATATTTTGTGTTTTTTTACTTGATTTCTTTGTTTTCTAAGATCAAGTTGAATGATTTTAGGTTATTTTAGTAATTCTCATGGTTTTATTGGAAACATTGGTCCAAAAAATAAGTTGAATTAATTTGTTAGCAGAGTTGATCATTTCATCTCTATGTAATGATACTTGTGTATGGCATATACAGCCTCTTTATTGCTAAAAATTCCTTTTTTGTCACTTAGCCAATGCATGCCATCATAAATATACCCATTGTTCCAAAAGTTGTTATTCAAAAGTATATTTGAACTCTCCTATATTTTTTTATTATGGCTAATTTGAAGTCAATTAATGCTTGCATGTCACTAGAGGCTGTAATACAAGTTTAGGAACATATACATATTTTTAAGGCATCAAAGTTTATAGCAAACTGAGTTAAATCATGACAACAGTTTTCAAATTCCCCCACTTTCTCAATCAAGAAAATTGGAAGGTTTTTATGAATAAAAACTATCACACTAGCAGCACTTTTTGTGAGAATAATAGGACTCATGTTGTCCTTTTCTTTTAAAATTAAGTTCTTTCACTTTGGTAAACTGATACCTGATATTTTTATCCATACAAGTACTATAGATATAGCAAAATATATTATAGAATGTATCACTGAAAAGTATGTTCTCAAAAATACTAGTATGCATATGCCAATGTATGCATTCTGGTACACGTGCATATACTGAAGCTAAGACTGATCATAATTAGATTATAACATGGAATTCTATTCTGGATTTGAGTTGAAAGCTTCATTTTTTGGTTGATACTAGGGATAATACTGAAATTCTAGTAATATATAGCAAAAAATATTGGCAATACAGCAAAAACATGCCAATTCTTGCAATTTTAGGGCATAAAGGACTCTATATAATTACAGCTCTACCATCTAATTAATAAAAGCACTTCAAAAATTAAAACAACCTCACTAGGTCATATATTTTAATAACATACAATTTTTAAGGACACAACTTAGATTGACAATGGTTTCTCTTTGCCAATGGTACAAAACAAATATCAAAGACAAAATATAATACTATGCACAACTTTCACAGCTATTTAGTAAAAGAAGGTGAACGCTTAGTTTTCAGAACAATGGGTGATGAAAAGGAATATAGTTCATCACCCAATACCATACACGAAGATCACAAAGCAGTAGATCAATCAGATTCCGAACAAATTATTACATCTGAATTGAATATTATGGCAATGAAAGAGGAAGCAATGATCAAATCCATCATCTGCAAAATACATTTTGCCAACACCAAATTGTTTTAGTGGCTTGGGGCAGTAAAAAATGCATTGCTTCAATTATTATTTTAGAAACACTCGTGGACAAATGTTCTTTAATCACTCCACTAAATTGTTTTAATGGCTTGGGCAAACAAAAAATGCATTGCTTCAGTTATTGTTTAAGAAACCCTCATGGACAAATGTACTTTAATCAATCAACCAAATTGTTTTAATGGCTTGGGCCAACAAAAAATGCATTGCTTTAGTTGCTATTTTAGAAACCCTTGTGGACAAATGTACTTCATGCACTCAAACAAATTGTTTTAATGGCTTGGGGAAACAAAAAATGCACTCAGTTGCTGTTTCAGAAACCCTGATGGGCAAATGTACTTTAATCACTCAACCAAATTGTTTTAATGGCTTGTGGCAACAAAAAATGCATCAGTTGCTCTTTTACAAACCCTCGTGGACAAATTTACTTTAATCACTCAACTATTATTTCAACATGAATCCAATGGTCCCACCTGGGTTTGACGACGCGGGAACCCAATCTCACAGGCATTGACACGAGCAGCAAATTGAAGTGAGCATATCAATTCACTGGTCGACGAAACCTTCGGAGAGATGTTAACGAACATCAATGTTTTTGAATCTCCTCCAATACAAGGCTTTAAACACCAAGAGATTATAGAGAATGATGAGAATAAAGATGGTAAAAGTTGAAAATTGATTTATTTTAGTAAGCAAACAGTTTTTTCAAAATTTTTTTAAACTAATGTAATGAAATTGTACACACTGCAATATAATAAACATCCCAGAAATCCAATGGCCATGTACCTATAGAAGGGACATCGATTTTGAGTATCTGTAACGAACATGATCCTCCTTCTTGGAAATTGCAAATACAACATCGCTCAGTGAAGACAAGCTTTTGTTAATTGCCTATTTCAAGGAGAAAATGAATTTCTTCATATGCATCTAAAATAAGAATTTTCAGCATAAATGAGAAGCTTTTCTTGCCTGGTTTTTCGTTAGATGATCTTCGGTCGAGCCACTTTTAGCAAGAAGCTCGCTTCTGGCAAGATCTATCAGGTTCAAAAACCTTGAACCTGTTGTTCCGTGGCCAGCAATGAAAGAGTCAGGTCAATAAATGTCTTAGGTAACAAGCTCAATGGCTCAAAGGAACAAGGAATAGCCACCACTCACAACATTCACCCCAGATATTCTTAAGGTGAAAACAAAATGGCTTCTTGATGATTGTTCATTCATCTGAGTCTTACCAACTGACCTGATGAACAAAGTAAAACCTAAATCATTAGTTCCAATCTCTTATGATGATAGTCTTGTGGCTAGTTAGGTTTGGAAAGAGAAGAATGATCCAAAATTGAAAAAATGCTCATAAAGAATCATACGTTTAAAAGCATGCAAGCAAAACACAGCTTGGTACCCCAGAATATGGAACATGAACTGAAAGCATACACATGCCATATTCAGTTAGCCACTAGAAATAAGAAAATAGAAGTTGAATGCATGCATGCAAGCAAAACAAAGCTTAGTGCCCAAGAATATGGAACATTTTGGAAACTGAATATACATGATGTATTTAGTTAGCCACAAGAAACAAGAAAATAAAAGATGAAAGCATGCTCCAATTTACTATGTCTATGCTGATTTCAATTACCTGCTCCTTACGGGTTGATCAAGTAGAAAAGGAATTTCCTTTATATTGCACACATCAACAACAGTAAGGTCTGGCTCATGTGTATTACTAGCTGAATTGTGCTTGATGGTATATTGCTTGTTAAGAAGAGTTAGACAACTACTTGTCTTATGATTGGGTGATCACAAATCATGAATTGTTTCATTGTAGATCTCCAACATTAATGCCTATAACATATCAAAAGCATGGTTTGAAAGCAGGAAAGATTGAGCACAATTTACGTTTTCATGTAAATTGACCTTCACACCTATATTTTGTAAGTCCAACCCTGGCACTATAGTGATTGGCTAGTCTCAAAGATCTACTCCAAGGAACGTGGTATTAATCCTTTTTGCTCAGGGGCTTCAGGCTTGCCCATAATTGTATAAGTTTTAACAGAACCAGTTTGTCCATAAGCAAAGATACCAACCTTTTTTAAAAGAGATAGTAAAACAAGAAGTTAAGAATAATGAATGAGAGCTGAAGCTTGTTATATGCATTTTCTCCAAGATAGAGAATTAATGTTGAAGACCAAACTGGGAATTCAACTAGCTCAACAACTGGTTGGATCATCCGATTCAATCGTACTGACCTAGTGATGTGATCATGGTCATTTAATGTTTCTTATGTCCACATTTATGTCTGTTGTAGGAATAAGATATGAAAAGATTTTTGAAAAAAAGTGAATGAAAAAAAGAAACACATCAAAAATAAAATAACAAAAAAATTTGTCCCAACCATAGGTTAAACTTCTAGATTCATTTACTCTTAATTAAAAAGTTTGTTATTTAAAAATAAAATACTACTAAATCACTACTCCTTGGTTAGCTACTTCAGTTTATCCATTTTTTATCATTTCAGCACTTAACAGTGTAAAATAAACCAATATACTAGACAAGCCCAACAAGCTATTTCTACTAATCATACTTCAGTTCCTTCAAGGTGAAGGCCAACCCACACCAACATGCTTAAAAAACAATAAATACAAACAACAAAAGTATAATTAAGTTCATAAATCAAGAAACATGCAAAAAAACCCATTCAATAAAATAACAGTTTTTAATTTGATCTGTCACACGAAATAAGTTGGCAATAAAAATTGATCAATTACATGAATTTTCTGATCTTGCTAGAGCATCGAATGATATCTAATGCATTTTATCAAAAGTTATAGTAGCTTCTTGAAAATTAAAAAATTTTATATGATTTTAGAAATAACAAATACCTTTTTATAAAGCTTCATTTCATTTAAGCACTTATACTCAAACAAAATTTAAACTCACTATCTTGACCATCTATATTAGCATCCTTAATGTAAAGTATTGAGGCTAACTATAGATTTTAAGAAACAATAGAGAATTTGAGTTGAAGAATTACTAGGTGCAGTGGGGTACTACAAAAAGGAAGCTCTTCCAAGTTCACGATTTGAACTTAGAAATAATAAAGAGGTAAACAAAGAAAAAATGACCATAAGAAAGAAAATCAAATATAGCCAATTAAATATTCTCCTTTCTCCCTCTCTCTCTCTCTCCTCCCTCCTATCAACTCCATATGCTAAATTCCAAGAATATATTTATGGACAATTAAGTCATTAGAAAACCCATTAACATGACAATGTAGTGTTGAATTCAATGATAATAAAAATAGTATCTTATTTTGATAATAATAAACACTTTAAATATTTATTATGTAATCTAATTTATCTATTTAGTATATTGTATAAATTATCATAAGATAGATAGACTCATAGGTCACTTATTGTGGAGTAGATAAGAATACTCTAAAGTGAAGACAGAAAATGTTTTACTAATATGACAATCATGTGTCCAAAAAGCACCTCAAAGAACTTTAGAACTACATAGAAAGTATATATGAATTAAAATCTAATTTGCTATGTTATTTCAAGAGCTTGCACTACATTACACAAGCATTGTAAAGTTCATTTAGTTGTGCTCTTCCAACCAAGGATTTTACTTCAATCTATTTTGTGAAGCAATCAACTATCACAACAAAATACCAATATTTGCCAAAGGAAAATTGTTTCATAAACTAGGAAATGCCATAATACATTAGTGGCTTTCATTGATCATATTATTCATTGAGGCAAATGTCTATTAAAATGACAATTTTTACAATCTCAACATATTGTGCAACATTCTTTTGCGTTGTTGGCCAGCACAATTCTTGCTAAAAAAACTCGTGGCTAAGTTATAACCGAAGGAACTGCTTCAATAATTCACAAAATAAATGGATTTAATAATGTCAAACAGCATGAGAGTTTGGATAACATTATTGCAAATTTTTAAGAACATGAAAGACATAACAAAGGAGCTTCTTAATTCCATCACATTCACATAGTTTTTTATAAGCTACAATCTAATTTTGCCTCTCAATGGCTTGAAAATGATTAATCCTCGACTTCATAGCAAGATATGATTCTACACAACGTAGCAATATGACCATCTAACTTATATAGGTCTCAAAATATCTTTGGTGAATGCATTTTCAAAAAGTCTCAAACGCCATCAAGGTTAGCTTCACTTCCTTTCTTTAAACTTGCTTGATAAGATGCCAAAATTGCACTCGGGTGGATTGATATGCAACCAAAATTTTCATAATTCTTGAAAGTTCTCTTTGGGATCCTCAACATAGGCGAAGAATGATTGCTTTTGACTAAGAACTCCTCAACATATACATCAAGATTCATTCCTTATTGATGGCTAAAAACTATATAAACCATGTATTGATATGTTGTCCTTTCAGTTTTTAAAACAAATGACATGGCCTTTCAGAAACATATTGAAAATTGATGATAGATGAAGTTTTTCATTGTCCAACTCAAAAATCCTAATCTATTGTCATCCAAAGAAGGCATTCAAAAAACTTTAAATGATTAAAAGTTGCAATCAAGCTCATTGAAGCATGAATTCTTAACAAAAAAGAAACTTTTGGTCAAGCCAAATAAGATAAAACATAGAGTCAACACAAATGTGTCATTTGTCATTACTTTTCTTGACAAGAAAAAACTTTTCCAACCACTTGAGGTATTACACAGCAACAATGAATCAAACCTTAAGAATATAAACTAGTTCTCTTTAGCTAGGGCTTGTTTTTCTTAGCTTAGTGTGTCTTCTTTTATCATAAGCATTCAAAGTTAACATTAAAATGTTGGTAAAACATAGCTCAAGTAACACCAACCATATCAAAACAAGACAATGCAAAAATATCAATGTACTGAGCTAGGAGTGAGAGAGTGGTCTCCCTTTGCTCTCCATTCAAGTTAACAAATATACGTATACTTTGGAAGGAACTAAAAGATCAACAAGAAAAAAAAACAATCTATGAAGACGAACCAAGACGTCCAATAAATTGACGAAATACCACGACTTCCAATCATTGTACTCAGGTAGCGACTCATCAACTGAAGCAGTTCTCCTTAAACATGCGAAACCTAATGGCGAAAGACTTTATTTGAACACAAGGGATCAAAGAGTGTGAGGAGTACTTGACGAGTGATGACCAAGATTGAAATTACTTAACAAAGAGTAATTTTTTGTAGGATTTTATTTTGAATGGTATAAAAATAAATAATCCCACATTAACTATAAAGAAAATGATTTGAAGATTTATGTGATAATTTAGCCTTAAAATGTCTAAAACATTTTTGAGAATAAAACCGTCTTTGATCTGAATCGGATGATCAAGGAAACAATGTTTCAACATAATAAAACTAGGTTGTAAAATTTATCCACAGAAGGTGTTGAAGCCATAATGTGAAATTTGTTTATTATAGGTAAATCAAAAATTACAAATAATGATATATTCATGTTCATAAAATTTTCCATCTACATGACTACTTATATTTCATTCCCAAATGCAAAAAAATAGCTAACTTTAAGCTTAGTTTATTCTCCCAAGGAGCTGATTGGAGAACCAACAGAGGGGAGAACATGATTTAAACAAATGCCCATCTTATTGAAGGCATTCCAAAATAAAGAATCAACAAAACTACGATATCCACAATACCAAACACACATCAATGTTTGCAATAAGTCATGTGAACACGATGGTGGTTTTAAGAAATTCAAATAACAAAGATGCTTTGGCTCAAAAGTGACTGGAAGCAAATAAAATATTCTCATTATTACATTTGACAAAGTGTTTGCCTTAAAAGATTTTTGAATTAATTTATAAGGGCATGCTTGATTCCCTCCAAAGATCACCAAAACAATACTAACATGTACTAAAACTTGTCTTTAAGGCCCTAAAGAGAGATGAAAACTCTCAAAAGGTCTTAAATGGTTTTCCTTCAAGGTGATTCAAAACTAAATGTGGAGTTTGAACCTCCTTTAATCCATAGAATCTACATAAAGCATAAACCAATCACAAAGCTACTCAGATCAAACCTTACTTCACAATCTTTGTAGAAGTTGACACATAACTTGGTTCATTTCATATGATAGCTTGTCATGATTTATGAGTGCTTTATCATAGTTTATTATAGTACATCATAGTTCAATTTGAATTTTCTTGGTTCCTTCACTTGGCACCACATTGGACACCTTTCCATAGATTAAGACAATAGGAGGCATGGTTGGGAGCTTTTCATGGATTTTTAATCTCTTTGATACTTTCTTTGGCTAGTTAAGCTCCCTTTTGGATGAATTCCTTTAAACGAATGACATTAAAAGTGCAAAGGTTTAGAAGAGCATTATCTTTTTCTATTTCTTTGTGATCACTCTTTATTTCTTCATGCTTTCTTTCCTAAAAGAAGTTGTTGAAAATTAAGAAGAGTGTAATTAAGATTTTTTTTTCCATGAACATTTCTTTCCATTTTTATTCTTTTTCAAAACTCTTGTATTAAAAAAATATAAGACAAATGAAAGTTTTAGATAATTGTTTTTGGTGATAACTCTTGCATAGCTTGAGCGCTTATGCTTGACAAGACTTGAATATCAATCCAACATCTTGAAACTCTTAATGACCTCCTTCTTCCTCTCTTTTTTTTCTTTTTTATTCCTTTTTACTCTAAGCAAACTCAATAAACCTAAAAACCATCTTAAACCTCAAAACCCTCTCCCTTTCATCCTTTACTTAAATTTTTGCCAAATACCTCACTCCAAAACCTCCAAAATTATCACATGCTTTCCCTTTCTCAAGTTTGCCTCACCTAAAATTAAATCACAACTTTTTCTCTTCTTTCCTCTCTTTCATTCTCAAAACCCTCACTTTCATCATCCTCTCTCTACAAACCCTTGGTCAAGCCTTGCTTCCTCTTAAATAAAACCAGTTAACCATCCAACAAGGACCTAAGAGAGCTACTTTATGTATCTCTTTCTCCCTTCTTACCATAATATTATTGCTGTTAACCTTCTTACACAATTTTTGTAATCAAAGACTTCATGGATGATAACCAAAGGTAATGTGGAAATAATAATTTACTTGAGAGATACATTCAATGGAGTATTCTCAAACTCTCTAAGAGGTAACTAATAGTCTAAGATGGATGATAATGATATGAATTACTCCCTTAATGAAAATATTTAGATTTCTTCATTGTTAAGGTGAGCTCATTGGTAATTTCCTTAAGCCTTCTCTTGCTTCCAAATATGTTGGAAATAGATAAATCTTCTTCATTAACTAAGACTAATAAAAGTTTTTCAGCAAGATATGAGATGTTAAGGAAAGCCTTGACTTCTCAAATTCATTGGCCCAAAGAAAAAATACTAAGGATGCTACAGTCACCTGGGTTTCTTCTAGCTCCACCTCACTTAGGCTTTCTTGGGAATAGTGGAGGTAAAATTTGGGGCTTCCATTTTTATTTTGACAAAGATCTGGCAAACATTCAACCAAATTTTTCTAGCTTGACATAACTAGCAAAGGAAGAAGCAAACATCCTTTTCAAAAACTTGAAATTGGGAATAATGAGATACCTTCTAAAGCCACTTCGATGTTGCATCCATGAAGCAAGATGGAGAAAATTGTTCACTTAATTGCACCAAAAAGCAAGAAAAAAAGAAGTGTCTCGAATTAACATAGAAAACTTTATGGGTCTGATTTGTCATAATAGAAAGTAGGAATTTGAAATTCAGAAAGGAAAATAAAAAAATCCCCATTAAAAGAGGGGTAATTACAATGCCAACATAAGAAGAATAGCTAAGATGCATCGTACACCATGCCACACTCTTTGCTAAATGGACACATCCAAGGACAACAAAGGTAAAAATGAAATTAAGAAGTGGCACAAACAAAAGGAATCCCACTTGCAGAAATTAACTAACTAGCAGAGAAATAAATGGAGATGAATTAGTTGAAAAAGGATAGTTCATCATAAGAAAAGGAACAAGCTCATTTAAGACAATTGAAACTTGAGCTAGAATCGTAGACTTTAGCGGAACAAGAATTTGAAATGGATAGAAATGACCTTCACAAAATTATTTTCAAATGTTACTAAAAGATGTCAAAGAATGGCCCAAATGGAGGATCATTCGTAAGAGGTGGAGGGATAGAAATAGTGATCGCTTACATCGTTGAAACATTAAAAACAAGATCATCAACAAGCACAACTTTTTGAACAGTAGTTCTCATCTTCTATCTACTCACTAATTCCAACATGCAATGTTAGAAAAGTGTTGAAACTAATTACAAATTCCAAGAAGAGGAAATAATTTACTTCCCTTTAGCAAAAGAATAACAAGAAGGTAATTTAGAGTTATTAAAAAAGGAAACTCCTTCAAGTTCAAATATAAGACTTAGGTAAGATTAAAGACAGACAAGCAAAGAGAAATTCCTTAAAAGAGAAAAAATTATATTTAGCAAAATTGCCCACTGCACTCAAATGCCACATAAACTAAACCAAAATGGAGTGGCAAGTTAATTATAACCAAAGAGAAAGACCCTTTGCACATGATAAATTTGCAAATTTCATTAATATTTTGTCCTTCTCTTAACTAAGTTTTATCCTATTCAACATGAACAATAATAATACCAATCATGCCTGATGAATCCTAATCAATCTGGACATTAAGAGTGAACCGTGTGACCAAACACCTTGAGAGCTATTTCTCTAACACTTGATTTTTAGAAATCTTATACCTTTTAACCTTGTTCTCATGAAAAGGTTTGTCATGGAAGGCTAGTCCAATTTTAAAAAGACCCCTCATGTTAATCATCAAGCATATGATGATCCAGCAAATTGTAACCTAACATGATAACTTTGCATATTCATACAACATAAATGGTAAATAGCTATCATAACAATTACTAAAATAGGATTAAATAGGTGATCATGGCTTTTCTCTTGCATGCTATACAAATAACTAAAATAAAAATAACTAAACAAATGCCTCTTGCTCCATATTTTGGGATAATATATGTACCATCTATTAATATTTATGCATCCATGAATATAAGGTTTAATAAAATCTTATTTAGATTGCATACCCATAAGAAGCACATAAGAAAATATATAATTTTAATTTAGTTACTAATAAATGATGAAAACATTAAAAACGTGGATAAGATAAAATTCACAAAGGAAAACTGAAATAAAATATATTACATAATGGATTTAATGCCTAGAATATACCACCAAATATACATCAAGTGCACTTTGCACTAGCTGCGAGATTTCTAAAAACACATCCTCCTGAGATGACCTGTGAGAAAAAATGTTGTTAAAAGTGAAACAATAGTTTTGAGCTGTTTAAAAATAAAGAAAAAGAAAAAGCATCAGCTATAGAAGGCTCATCCTTACAGATTATAATTTCCATATGACATTATAAAATAGATGAAAGCTTGCAGATCATAAATTAGAAAAGATTTCCTAACCATCGTGCATCAAATCAATGTCTCTCCCAAGAGACTCAACGCTTGTTGGATATGAAATAACTGAACCATCTGCTCCCCTGGCATCAACGTCTAACAAAAAAGGTTGCACTCTACAAAAAACTCGAATGTTTCCTTTTAGTTCCTTCAAAACGTTAAAGCTCTGTAAAAGTATAATATGTATGGTATAAATATCAGATATGAATATACATTTTGGACATGTTTCTTGTACAACTTTCCAATGTAATGGTGATCAAAGGCTCTAAGATTTTATGGAAAAAGGCTGCAAAAAAGAACTTTTTCTTTAAGACAACAGGCAAGGGTTCAAATGCTAGATCGCCAGTCAAATTTTAAGTGTTTGGCTACCCAATGATGCAGCTTTTATGAAAATATCAAAATATTAACAAACACTTTGGCATGGAGAAACATATCTTTGCAAATGGGGACACATACATGGCTTGTGGAAAAGAAGAAATTGAGTGATACACATGCATGTCTATTGGTTTGGGACCAAAACTAGAATTTCAAATAGTTTAAAACTAATTTTAGTCCAACACTCAGGTGAATTATTGGTTTTATTCAACTCAAGCTTTCTGTTAATCTTGGTTAAAATCAATCTCCACCACCCTTAACCTAATTTTTTCTTCCAAATCCATTACAAAATTACCTAAATAACTTCATTTTCTAACAATAAAAGAGCTCGGGTGGGTATGTTAGAAAATGCTCTTGATAGATACAATAATGGCTCTAATGGATGAGATTTACAAGACTTAGTGTCACCGAATTTCAAACACCAAAGAATGGTTTCACATTCAATTTCTCTTTTGTTAATATTTCTCTTGCTCAATTATTCATAACATTACTTTTACGTTTATTCTTTTAATAATTTGCTAATTAATAACATAAATAAATATTGCCTAATTTAAATGTTTCTAATATAAATATAAAGTTTGCCTTATTAATATCATAAATAAATATTGCCTAATTAATATAACTCTTCATAAATATAAAGTTTCTATTATATATTATATATTTATTGCATTCATTCTTCTATTATGAATACTTTTGGGTCAACTATGGGATCTTTTGATCAATTGTACCCCCTTTGAGTTGCATAATGAACTAAGTATATAACTCTTCTATGGATTGTTATGAATTTTTTTCTACCTACTTTTACAAAAAACTATAATGGAGTAAGTTTGATCTTTTATGATTATGAGTAAATATAAACAATAATTATCCAAATCACTTAAAAATTTCTATTCATTACTTCATCCTTATTTTTTGTTAGTTATACCACAAGTGCACACACATTTTAAAAAATAGTATTTTTAAAATAAGGCTATTTTTATCTTTGAAAAGTTTTAAAAAAAATGAAAAAAAGTACAATTCAACTTCCTCTTGTGCATGTCTCAACTGTTAAAAAACAAGAAAGCTTTCAACAACATTGTTACTACACAAATTTCAACCATGTTCTATCACAAATTACTAGACTAGAAAAAGGCTGCTGATTAAAAGGCATTTATAACAAATTAAGGAATTGATTGATTGATTTAAGCTATGATAGCACAATCACTAAACTCTATTTCTCAGTATGTAAATTAAGAGTTGTAGCATAAAAAATTTTTTAACAAAATCACACAGTTAGAAAGAAAATAATTGAGGCAAAATTACATGAAGAAAAGGTTTTGTTTTTTATTTTTGTGGAGTGCATTTATATGATAGTAAACTCAATTTAAATTGATAATCTCACCCTTATATTCTCAAGTTGATTCCTAAGCAAGCTAGCCTGATCCGTTAATCTAGTAATAATCTCCAACAATGCATTTTTCTCCTACAACTTTGATATAGCATCATCATTCTTGATAGAATCATCCTTTACCTGAGGGTTATACTATTGAAACTATTGTTGTACTCTTGTAGTAGTTTGTTTGTCCCTTGAATCATTTTTATCAATGTAGTAACAAAATATAGAATATATCCAAAAAAAATATATAAATATTTTTTTCAATTAAGTTCATCAATTAATGTTGCTCTACCTAACTATTAAGATGATTTATTTCTTCTGTAGCTTTCTCAAGATCTTCCATGAGACCATAACGTAAATTTTCAGAAGCAACCCTCGCTTGAGCTTCCTTCTCCTTAGCTTTAATGGCAACCTGATATGTTTCATGAGTATTGTCGTTATATATAAGTCAATAAAGAAACTATATTTAATTTTTAGAAGGTACCAATTTGTTGGACTCCTCCCTCTTAAAATTCTTCTCTAAGGGCACCTTCATTGTTTGGTATTCCTCAATCAGCGAAGTAAACTCTTCTATTTTGAAATTTATTTGAGACTTTGAAACAAAATGAAATTTTCCAAAGTTTAATAGTAAAAAAATTCTTCATCGCGTGAAAATGTAAATTGAAAACATTCACCAATTTCAGTATGCTTTCTCTTTTCTGACTCCAACAAACTATTGACCTCATCCAGTATCGCAAGATAACGGTCTTCTAGATCAATGTACCAACTAATATAGGACTTTAGCCTCTTGATGTAGTTTCTCATATCATTCATCATTCCCTCCAAATATAAAACTATAAAAATTAGAATAAACACAATTACTCAAAAAACAAGAGACAAATTGTTATTGTAACATAAAGATTAGGATGCCTAGTTGCTTGGACATCTGCTTTGCTTCTGAGATTTGATTTCTCAGATAGTAACTTTGCTACATCCTCCCTTGAGTTAAACACAACCTCGGCACCATCACAATCTCCATTAAAGCTGGCAATATCTGGAACACCTCCATTATCCCTTGATATTGTATTCATACTCGATAGAGGTAGGTGACAATGTGCGGAATTTGCCTTTCCTACCATATTCCCGCCTCCAATCTTCTACAGCTTATTTAACTGTAATTCATCCCAGTTCTTGCTCTTCTGCATATCAATCTACACGTAAGAATTCCAAGCCATGGAGAACACTAGCCACAGAACTGATTGAAATAGAATGTGGCGAGAAGTAAACCTTACATTTGTGCATATTCAAGAAACATTATACCCAACGGTCAGCGGGGGTTTGTTTTTGTTCCTCTTGTGCATCGTCAATGAGAGAAAAACGATCCAACGAAGCTACGTTGGGGTTGGGCTGAAGTGGAACCCTGATAAGGTGCAGCGGTTGGATGAGGAACAAAAGACAGAAAGCATCAGACAAACAAATTACAAACCAAAGAAGAAGAAAAAAACCTTTTCTTTCTCTTTTCGAGGAATAGTTTGGTCTTGAGAACGACGATACTCTTGCTCTTCCCTTCTGTACACGAGCAAAAGGGCGAACTTCGGGACGAATTATACGACGAACGAAGCAGCTATATGTATTTTCTTTCAAATAAATATTATTCAACAAAAAAAGAAAACAAATAGAAACAACATTTAAAAACCTAACTAAACGAAAAAATGATTGTGTTAATTTTTTTGGCTTAAATTTGAAAATCAGAGATTACAAAATAAACCTTTGAAAAAAGAATACTAAAAAAGAGTTTTATAAAAATAAATAAAAATTTGATAAATATATATATATAATTTTAACAATTAGAGATTGAGAAAAATATAAACAATATTTAAAATTTTGTTATTAGTCTAGATAAATTTTATCTTTAACTTAATATTTTTTTTAATATATGATCTCAGGATTTTGTCTTATTATTTTGGAGTAAATTTTTAATAAATTAATATATAAGATAATAAATATATAAAAAAGCATTATATTAATATTTGAATCAATATGAATTACGACATCATGGTCTATTTCAATGACCATACTTGTCTATGATAGTGATGGTCCATTCATCATTACTCTTTTTACATTGTTCTCCTAGTGATAGAATGAAAAGTTACACCACAATTTAGCCTAATTTTAGCATAATTTTAATACTACAATAAATAATATCTCATATAATGACGATTTTTCTACTAAGCAGAATACCATTTTGAGTATCAATGTTCTCTAGTATTTCTGTTACACCTTTTTTTTTATGAGCCAAGCATAAATGTTTATATCTTATATGGGCTTGCTTTAAGTGAAATTATTAATATTCAATTAAGTTAAGACATGAACTTTAAATGCCTAAAATAGTGGTCTTCAAGACTCTTGGAGTCGAGGCAAGTTTCAAGAAAATTGAAGACATGCACTAAAATTTATATACTTGAATTTCTCTTTATTTTTCTTGAATTTGGTATGTCCAAATTTTGAGATGATGTGGCACACTAGTAGTATCAATATTTTAAAATTTTATAAATTTAATAATTATTGAATTTTTTTTGGGCCAAGCATTATTAATCAAAAAGTATAGAAATTGGTATTTGATTTTTTAAAATTATTTAGGAATTATTTTTCATGAATTTCTTTTCATAGTCATTTAGGAAACTTGTAACATTATCATAACATAAAACTCTTTTAGTACAATTATATTAGAAATTTTGGAACAAGAATTCTCACAAAAAATTATAAAACGACATTAGTCTCGGGATTCTTCATTGTAACATTGGGTGGGTCAATTTGAACCGACCACTGGCCCATCCAGGTGTTTAGGAATTTTTAAAAAAATATAATCCAATAAAAATTGTTAGATTGACCCAGAATGGGGGAGCATAGCCCGAAGGCAAAGGAAGAAGGCCACCGAGAACACTTAACAAAAGATGGCGAAATCAATCCACAGGGAAAGCTGAACGGAACAGTACGAGATCAAGTTAACCAGGAACAAGTGTCTTGAGCGAAGAAGAGGAGAGCCAACCCAAATGGCACGAGAGCCATACAAATCGAATTCTGTGTAGAGTGCAATGGTATAAATAGTTGGGCAATGTGGGACTAAAGTCCCAATCTGATTGTTAATGATGGTGCATGGGCAAGCGTTATCCAACAGTTAAGATTAATCAAGGTAAAATATAAGAAGTACAGGAGAATCGAACCTAAGCAGATCTGGGTGCGTCAAGAGGCATAAGCAATGCAGAAAATGTTTTAATTCAGTTAATTTCTCTGATTCAAACATTGGCCGAAGCCTATAAGTCATCCCCAATTATGGGGGCTCAAAAACAAAGTCGGCAAAAAACAGCTTTTCAGGTGTTTTGGGTAGGGGCATACCCCTTTCCCAATGAAAATCAGCAAAACATGCCCTCTTGGCGACCCAATCACCAGGGGCATTGCCCTCACGAAGGATCTGTGAAAACCATGTAGTTAGTCTGCTTCTAGCATAATGATGGGCATCAGAAAAGATATTGCAGTCCGTAGGGCAATGGAGCATATAAGTGACCTCCTGGATAGCAGTAATCGAGTCAGACTAAAACTCAATAGCCATAAAGCTCTGAAGCTTCGTCTTAACCATAGCAAGGGCTTCCAATAGCACATGAACCTCCAAAGTGTTGCTAGAGTGAGATATAAAGGACTTCCCCATAGCAAAGAGAGGTTAGCCAAGATGATATCTGGCAATCATACCAATCCCTGTAGTTTTGCCAGAAACAGTTGCATCACAATTGAGAATAAGCCATCCCATGGGGGGAGGAAGCCAAGTAGAGGTTAACTGACCCAAAGGATAGGGCTTCCTGCTGGACAAGGATGAAGAGTAAGAACGGTGTGAAGCAATGGCAGCAACCTCAAGCTTAATCTTGCTGATAAGGATGCTATGACTGAAAGTGGGCTCCTTATGCTGTTTCAAATTACGGTTAGCCCAAATATAGTACATGGCCGTGGACACCATAGCCAGATGATGAGCACGATCCTCCCTCTGAGCACCACGCCAACCCATGGCAGGAAAAATATGGGCGAATGTATTCTCAGAATCAGTCAAACACATACCCTGGACCAAACCAAGTGCAGCAGCAGAAACTCCAAGCATAGAGTTAGATCAAATGCACTGCGCCTCCTTACAATTCCAAAACACATGATAAAGGGTTTCAACCACCTCACAAGCCCAAATGCAAGAGTCAACACTACTCAGATGTCTCCTAGCACACCAAGTGTTGTAGGAATAAGATCCCTCGCAACCCTCCAAATGAATGTGCGCACTCTCGGCGTAGTCCTCAGCTCCCAAACCCAAGCAAAGTGATTCCTCTAAAGGTCCCCATGGGTATGAAGAATAATCTCCCAATAGAATAACAAACAAGAGACATAACTCGAGCCAGTAATGGCCTGAACATGCTCATCCAGAGCACCACAATGCTTCCATAGGAGGCGATAGATCTGATCACAAAGGTGAGTGCTAGCCTAGGTAGAGATGGCGTTAAGGTCCCACCATCCCCTCTCAATCATACAATCCATAACCGAACTCGACCAGATGGCCACCATATTAATATATGTGGGCCACCACCTAATGGGGAGAAAATCCAGCCAATTATCCTCAAAAAAATCAATAACACTACCATCACCAATCTGCCAAACAAAACCCTGAATAGCAAAAGGGAGAGAATCCATAATAATCTGGCAAGCATGAGAGGCACCCCAGGTTGCCCAACATAAGTTGTTACCAAACAGGTACTTCCTCCTCATAATGTCCACCCATAAGCATTCCTCACGATAGAGTAGTCTCCTATAATGCTTCATAATCAATGCGTGCTTCCATAGACGAAGGCGAACAAGGCTCAAACCTCACAAATCTTTTGGGAGAGAGACAGTGTCCCAATCAACATAATGAATGGAGTGGTGATGGTTCGCACCACACCAGAGAAAAGTCCTCATACATCTCTCAATCGCCTCCAAAGTCTCCAAGGGAACAACACAGTGACTTAGCACAAAGTTAGGAATAGCCCCAAGCAAAGCCTTAATCATCACAACCCTACCAGCTAAGGAGAGGTGCCTAACACTCCACTTCGCTATCTGATCCTCAGTCTTCTTAATGATATAGTTGAATTCCCCTTTGTGGAGGGGAGTAGCCGAAATAAGGACCCCTAAGTAAAAGAGTTTCGTGCCTCTCGGAATCATCAGTTTTCGAGCCATGGTGCGCATCCTTTTCTCCCTCATTCCTCTACTAAAGTAAAGAGAGGACTTTGCCAAATTAACCTTCAGGCCAGTGTGCTTTGTAAAATGAAAAAGAAGTTTCTTAACAGCCCTAACAGAATCATGAGAAACCATAGCATACAGAATAATATCATCAGCATATAAGAGATGGGAAACAACAGGAGCATTTGTAGAACACTGAAATCCAAGTAAAGTCCTCTCCGTATACTTGTGGGCCACCATGGAGAAGAACTCCATCACAATAATAAATAAATAACAGGAGAGGGGACACCCTTTGACGTAAGCCTCTCGTAGCTTGAATCCACGGGAGCCTCACACCATTGAGAAGAACCCCAAAGTGAGGAACCTCAATGCAGTCCCGCACCCAATCAATCCAAGTCTACGGAAATCCCATGAGGAACATCATCTCCACAACAAAGTCCCATCTGACACTATCATAAGCCTGTTCCAAATCTAGCTTAATAGCCATCAAGCCAGCCTTTAAAGGAGAAGAATGCATCCGTACCGCCATCTCCTGGGCAATGAAGATGTTATCAGAAATAGTTCTCCCAGGAGCAAAAGCACCCTGCTCAGAAGCAATAATGGAAGGGAGAACAGCCTTCAATCTGTCAACCAAGATCCGTGCCACGATTTAATAAATAAGGTTGCACAAGCTGATGGGCCTATAATGCTCCGGTCTACATGCCCCTTGTCTTTTTGGGATGAGGATCACCAAGGTGTCCTTCCAAGAACATGGCATGCAATGATCTCTAAAGAAACAATACATAGCCGAGATAATGTCCTCCTACATGATATCCCAGTAGCCTACTATAAATTCAGAGGTAATCCCATCTACACCAGGTGACTTATTTCTCCTACATGACCAAATGGCAGTCGACATCTCCTCCATAGAAACATCACAAACAAGGCTAGAATGTTGCTCAAAGCTGATACAAGCATGTGAAATGTGACGTAAAGAAGGTAATGCGTCAAGTTCACACCCCCACTTGACTCCAAAGTACTGCATAAGTGCTTCACCAATCAGCCCCGAGGTGTCTAACTCGCTCCCATCCTCATTCTTCAGCTTAGTAATCAAGTTATTCCTCCATCTAGAAGTTGTAGTAGCATGGAAGAATCTAGAATTTCTATCCCCAAGACAAGCCCAATGAAGTTTTGCCCATTGCCACCACCATTTTTCCTCTAAAGCACACCCCCTATTGAACTCTATAATAAAGTTCCCCAAGTGAATATGTTCCTCCTCCGTGAGCCCAACATTGGACTCCTTATTTTGTAGTTCGGTGATCAATCTTCCCCTATCTCTGTTCCCTTCTGTTATGTTCCCCATATCCCTTTTACTCCATCTGTGTAATGCCACCATGCATCTTCGGAATTTCATAGTAAGGGAGGTTATTCTGTCACCATTTGCCTTCCTCCTCCAAACATCCTTCACAATGCCAGTAGAATTAGGGTTATCGAGCCAAACACTTTCAAATCTATACCTTCGTTGGGTCGGTGTGGTAGATCTGCCATCAACAACCACCACAAAGGGGCAATGATCTAAGCCAATACGTGCCAGATGTGTAACCGACAAGGAGGAGAAAGAACACATTCCTCTCGAATTAATGAGTGCTCGATCAAGCCTTTCCTAGATTCTTGCACTTCCCTTCCTGCCATTGCACCACTTGTATCTGTTCCCCACAAAGCCATGGTCAACAAGACAAAGCTCCTACATTACTTCATGGAATTCCTACTACCCCAGACCATAGCTAAAGGGCTTCCCCCCTTTTTTCTCATCCTGTGACAAGACAATGTTGAAATCCCCCTATACCATCATAGGGCCTTCCTGCATAGACTCCTCCCTAAGGATTTGCCAAATGCCCCTGCGATTATAAGCGTCTTTAAGGGAGTAAGCAACACAACACCTAATATGCATGCCACGACAAAGCTCCACATCCATCACCATAATGTGTCTAGATGTTCTGGTAACACTCAAGTCAATATCCTATATCCAGAGGACAAAAATACCCCCAGATTTCCCTCTAATCGGCTGCACTGCAAAGTTCCAGTCCCTGCCCAACAGAATATCAGCATCTCGCCTATCAAAGGTTTCAACTCTCATCTCAACCAATGCAACAACACCAATATTAGCCTCTCTAGTGAATCTCTGAAGATAGCAACGTGATTTATGATCTCTAATGCCCCGAATATTCCAAACAGCAATCTTAGTCATGAAGAAACTATCAATAACGAAGTAGCCGACCCAATGGGAAAACTCCCAAAGTCATACAAGGCTTAGTAGATAGATAATAATAGAAGATCAGACCCTCCCTTCTTCTTGCCCAAGCATGCACTATGAAGTCAAAAGGATCCTTGATGAGTCGCCACAAAGAAATGCTACAATCCACGCATTGCAACAAAAGGACATTAGCGTCAGATGTGAGCCTCATGTGATTCATTAATGTTGTTTCCAATTCCTACCTCCACCTGAGGGCCAACCAAAGCCCTCACATCATCACCTTCCAGAAAATGGACGTGAGGTATTCGTGTCAAAACCTTCATGGTGGACTGTTGTTCCTTGTCATCATCATAGGACCCACGGGTCCTAGGGATCCACCTTGCTCTAGTCTGATCACCTCCTATTGCGGTTGAAGAGCTCCTTCTTCTAATGGTAGACAAACCCCTACTTCCCCATCTTCTCGAGTCCATGTGATAGGAGCTGTCAATTTGAGTGCCTCCAATGATGCGGTTTGGTCCTTGATTATTTGAAGCCAATCTGCGCTTTCTAGGTTGGACCACCATCCATGGCCCCAACCCCTCATGAATTTCTTCCTCAACTTTCATCCAAGGTGACAAGTTATTCAGTACATGGTGGGGAACCACATCAATATCATCAACATCATCTTCATGCGTGTCAAGGGTGGCGCGAGTAGCAAGTGGCGCGCACGCGGCAACGGCAGTGGCAGCACAAGGAGGAAGTGGCGTACGCTCCACTAGAGCAATAGCTGAAGGTGGTGTGCGCTCACCTGTAGTAATGGCACCGCGCTCCAAAGGTGGCGCGTGCACATCCGTGGAAGTGGCATTACGCGTCTGCACGTGCTCAGCAGATGACCCGCGTAACCCTATAGCAATAGCATCTGGCGAGTGCTGAGAAGGTGGCACGCGCTCGCCTGTAGCAAAAGCACCCAAAGAGGCCGCATACCCAAAAGGTGGCGCACGCGTGCCTTTAGCATTTGCGTCAGCAGGCATAGCATTTCCTGTAGCGTTAGCAAAAACTGCGCTACCACGAGCATCAGTGCCCAACGAGGTGGCATTAACGGGTGCATCATCCCCAGCATTTATCGCTGCAGCATTTGTAATTTCAAGTTGTGTGTTTAAAGTGGCAGCCATTTGGTTCCTCGAAACATTTGCGTGCCTTATGTAATTCTCTATTTTTGTTTGTTGTGTTTGCCCCGTGTTCTTAACTCTCCTTTGGCACTTTTCCGAGGTGTGCCCGACATAGACACATTCAAAGCAAATATGTGGCAACCCTTCATATTCAAAGGGTTGGAAAGTCCGACCAAGTTCACCACAAAGCCACATCTCGGGCTTTAGAGGTTTAGTTAAATCCATGTGTGTGCAAACAAGGGCAAATGCCGACCTCCTTAGTTGTTCCATCCATCCATCCATAGAATTGGTTCCCCTATATTCATGGCAATCCTGATGATGTTGTCAACATCCCAATACAATAACGGCAAAGTCGGGAAACGAACCCATACAGGAGCATACATAGCAGTACTAGAAGATGGTGTAAAATCCGCTGTCCACATATCCAGCCCAATAGCATGACCGGCCACCTGCCATGGACCTCCAAGCCATACCTTGTTTCTCTCCTCTACTGACCTAAAGTGGAGACAGAAGCAATTATGTGGTAATTCAAGAACCCTAAAGTTCTTCAAGTGACCCCAACGCCTGGTGAGCATGTGATCAATGACTGGGACGGGAAGGGAGTCACCATACACCCTTCCAACCAAATCGTGTTTGTGAAACTCTTTCTGTCTCATGCATCACTCTTGGGACATAACAATAGCCCCATTTTCCAGTTGTTTACTAACCATAGCCACCCTCTCCTTGATATCCACCAATGTCGGGGCAACAAATGAAGAGACCCCACCATTGGATGTGAAATTTTTTGTGAGTGCATCCTTAAAGGAGACACGGGCCCCAATATTAGCCTGCGGGTTTTCCCCCACCTTAGCATCAACATGCGGTTCTTGAGGAGTAATTCCTCTAGTTTGCTGAGATACCTCAGTAACATTACGATCAGCTATGTCCGCAGTGTCAATAACAACATTTGCAGCTTCAACAGTGTTAACTACATTGCATTTCAGCACAGGATCAGATAAAGGTGCAATGGATTCAGGCCGCAAGTCATGAGAGTTTTAAGAGGCTGCACCATCACCAAGGGTAGATTCAACAAATACATCATCAACTCCAAGATTGACCGAGCATGTGCCAACATTTGAAGAGCATTCCCCCAATTCAGCCATGGCAACATCATCATGAGTATATGAATCTAAATCAACCAAGAGCCTAAGTGCATGTTCTTTGCCTTTATCTTTTGAAACAGATTTCCCGGATTCAACACACATGTGATTAATTGGAGAAGAGCTACCTCCATTCCTCAACTTTTTTACTACTACGCGTTGCCTTTGCCCCAGCCATAAGGAAATAGAGAGTGAGTAACCGCAAAACAAGGGAGAAATAAGGCACCAATAGCAAGATGGAACACACTCAATCCACAAAATAGTGGCTACCTGCAGCAAATTCCGAAGCACACAGCAATATGCAGCAAATATTGAATAGCAATATGTAGCAATAAGAAGCATAAGCATAGCACAGCAAGCACGGCCACACCCTGTGTTATTACAATTGATTACAATGCCAATTGCCCAAATAAACGAGTTGATTTCAGCAACAAATCAAAGCAGCAGCAAGCAGCCGCAAACACCCCCGCAGAAAATTCAGCAGCGAGCACAGGGAGATGATGGCACGATGATGATCCGGCCACCCGCAGCAGCCGCGCGCCAACCCTGTATGATTACAAGCCAAGGCGCAAATTCACGCTTACAGCATACAGCATTCCAGAATACATCCAGGGGCGCGCAATCGTGAGCGGAGAGCGCACAGCGCGCGCTCGCCAGACGGCCGCTCCCGCGCGCGCCCACAAAATCGTTGCGGGAGTGGTAAGATGTCCCGCGATGCACAGATCTTTTAATCGTAGCCCAGCAAGACCGCGAAACCAAATTTTGAAATTTTGAGTTCAAAATTAGGCGGCCAACATAGAGGTTTTCTTCAACCTCCGAAACATCATATTTGCAGTGAACAGTAAACAATAGAAGAGGTGTTTACGAGATATACCTCAGGCCGTGAGCAGATTAAGGAAAAACAAGGAACACCAGATCCTGACGAACTTGAAATTCGAAGAAAATTCGAAAGAACTGTGATGCAGCAAGCAGAAGAAACTCAGCGCCGAGTAGACTCCGCGGATGCTCGTAGAGAGGCCGCGCGCGCGCCAAGAACCAGAAACCGCGTGAGCCGCGGGCGAAAGAAGCCGCGCCCGTGCCACCAGAGTCCTTTCTGTCCAAGCCAAGTTGTTCCATGATGGTAAATGCACTGGCATGCTTGTGTTCCCTGGTCATGCCCCTGGGCAGCCTCAGGAAAGCAGTAAACACTTTGATCCAACGGCCAGGATTGATCTCGAAAAGAAAAATTGGGATGCAATCGAAAACGTCAATTTTAGGCTCCAAATCGAATGATGACTGCTTTGTGTTCGTTACCCAAATGACTAGTTCATTTTAGAACCGTTTGGAGTGGATTTAAAGCTTAAATTGTGTTCTATAAATAGGGAAAGATGAAGAAATCCTTGTGGTTACAATTGCTAAGTTCTTAAAGCTTTTAAATCACAACTTCGAGCAATTTGAAGTGCATATAGTGCTTCCAAATTCACAAAGTTGAAGTTGTAAGAAGGAACCCAAAATTGGAGATTTTTGCTTCTACTATTTTCAATTTCTATTCGTCCCTCTTTTCGATTTTGCTTTGAAATTTTTATTGTATTGAGTGTGCCTCATGCTTTTTTAAATTGTTTTAAGTTTATAATTTGTTGCCAATTTTTGTATATATTTCTTTGGTGTAAAGGCATCCCGACAATTTTGCAAAAGCCCCACGTTAGAGTTGAGCTTGGAAAAAACTCAAGTAGGTTTAGGATTAGCCGAAGATAAAATCCAAAGTAGGTTTGAGGTGAGCCATATGAAAAACATCGCTTGTTATTTGGTGAATTTTAGTGGCTTTTTCCCACCACTGGTGGGGGTGGATGTAGGCTCGATTTTGAGTCGGATCACCTTAAAAATATTTTGTGTACTATTTTACTTCTTTTTCTCGTTCTTGCTTAAAATATTTAAGTTTAATTTAAACCAAAAAATGAAAGAAAATCTCAAAACTTTATTTACCACAATTCACCCCCCCCCCCTTGTGGGTTTACTTTAAGAACAAAGAACTTCAATTCCTTAGTCTACATGGACATTTATGTTTTGCATGAGGGTAATCCTAAAATAATTAAGTGACTAATGCTACATCTTTTAGCAAATATATGTGAGCACACAATAACAATAAATTTTACTTAAATCCTATAGAATGATATATGCTTTGATTTTATTTATTTAGAGTTTTAAAACTTAAGAATAAAAAAAATAATAGAAAAGAATACTTACTAATGAGTCATATCTAATAGATTTCTATAACATATATGATTAGATAATAGTTAATATTAACTAATCTTAGTTTACTTAAATTCTCACATAATAGAAAACAATACTTTTTAATTCTTTATTATAATGTTTAAAACTTACTTTCATTATAAAATATCATATTTTGAAATTTTAATTTGGACAATTTTCCATCAAAATCATTTTAAGTCTATAATTTTCTAAATCGAAAAAAAGTTTCATTTACTCCACCTAAATAAAACTAAACTTCAACAAAATGAAAATTGAACTATATTTTGTTATACCCTTGTGTTTGATGAGTCAAGCATAAATGTTTATATCTTATATGGGATTACTTTAAGTGAAATTATTAATATTCAATTAAGTGAAGTCATGAACTTTAAATGTCTAAAATAGTGGTCTTCAAGCCTCTTGGAGTCATGGCAAGCTTCAAGAAAATAGAAGATACGCACTAAAATTTTTATATTTGAATTTCTCTTTATTTTTCTTGAATTGGGTATATCCAAATTTTTAGATGATGTGGTACACTAGTAGTATTATTATTTTAAAATGTTATAAATTTAATAATTATTGAATTTTGATTTTTGGACCAAGCATTATTGATGAAAAGTATAGACATTGGTAATTGATTTTTGAAAATTATTTAAGATTTATTTTTCAAGAATTTCTTTTATAGTCATTTAGGACACTTGTAACACTATCATAATATAAAATTATTTTGGTACACTTATATTAAAAATTTTGGCACAAAATTTCTCACAAAATAATATAAAACCGCTTTAGTCTCAGGATTTTTCACTGTAGCATTGGGCGGGTCGACCAGACTCGACCGCTGGCCCATCCAGGTTTTATGGATTAAAAAAAATAAAACAAAAATTGTTCTATTGACCCAAAGGGGTGAGCGAAGCCCGAAGGCATTGGACTAAGGCCGTAGGGAAACTGAATGGAACATTGCGACTTCATGTCAACCGGGATCAAGTAATTAAACCTTTGTCGAGGCAGGGGGTTGCCAGCCCCAAATAGCTGGGGATATAACATAGCCGGAATCCTTATATAGTGCAATGACAACATATTTTCTGCATGATGGGACTAAATTCCCATTCGATCTTCAAAGAACGTGGATGGGTAGGCGTGATCCGACAGCTTATGTTAATCATGGTAAAATGATGCAATTAAACCGCACAATGACAAGAAAGGGAATCAAACTTGAGTAGATTTAAAAGGCCATTAAAAACCACTACAACAAACGTTTCAATACAAATAGTTTTTGGACGCATATCTTAGTACATGTAGGAGAAACCAAGGCTCGATCCAATGGCTTAGAGCAAGTCCTCCTAAATCCAACAGCCAGGATTGATCTCAAACTGTAAAATCGAAATTCATTTAGAAACGTCCATTTCAGGATCCAAATCGAATGGTGACAGCTATGTGCCAGTTACCAAATGGCTAGTTTATTTGAGAGTAGTTGGGAGTGGATTTAGAGCTCAAATTTGAGCTCTATAAATAAGGAAAGATGAAGAAATCCAAGAGGTTATAATTCTTGATGTTAATATAGACCTATCAAAATAATAAATCAAAAGAGTTTTGATCTCTTAAGGAGATTCCTTTCATATAAAGTTAAGTTGATATAATATCATAACTTTTAATATCAGTTCCACTTTTTAAAAATATTTTGGATTATACTTGAAATATTGTTACGAATTTAACTATATGACTTTGATTTTAATAAGTGTTTTAGAAAGATATATTATTTAAAATATAAAAAAAGATTAAAAAAATCAAAATAAAAAGCAAAAATGAAGAGCTAAATAAGTAACTTATATTAAATTTTGTCTAAAACCATTTGGAGTCCATTTGATATGAAAAATGCATAGATTATCAACATGGAGATCCATCCATTTTTCTAATGATGTTATTAAACTTATTCTTATAATTCTCTTTATACTTTTAAAATTTTTTTATTAAAATAGTTATTGAAATTATTATGAAAATTTTCCCATCTTATATGACAATGCTTAAATGAATTTTTTTGCATGCCAAACATGTCACATCATATAAAAAAATATTCAAGAAATTAAATACTAGAGCAATATATAGTATATAACTTAACATCTACATCCAAATGTTAAAGTTTCCAAAATATTGATTTATTATTTAATCTTGTTTAGATGTTAAAGTCTACTAATTTATATTTTCATCAACCACTAAGCATATGTACAAAAAAATTCATAGTCACCAAACTTGAAATTTAATGTTGTCACCTTCCTTCCCACGTTGGCTCCACATGCAAAATTTCCCAATTTGGAAAAGCCCCAATTTTTGGGATTTCACAAAAGTTTGTTGACATAGTTTGCTTAAATTTTCACACAATAGAAAAAATACTTTTTAATTCTTTATTGCATTGTTTAAAACTTACTTTCACAATAAAATTTCATATTTTGAAGTTTTAATTTGGACCATTTGCCATCAAAATCATTTTATGTCTATGATTTTCTAAATCAACGAAATTGTCCATTTACTCCACTTAAATACACTAACCTTCAACAAAATGAAGATTATACTATACTCAACATTTCTTAAAGTTTCTTAACATATTCATAGCCACTAGTGGCTATTTCAAGAGTATTTCATCGCTAATTAATTTTAGAATAAATTGGATTTTTAGAAATGGGAAAATACTTTGTTTTAATAAAAATTTTAAACAAATTTTAGTTTTCTTAAATCTTTTGATACAAATGATGTCCAAATTTTTTAACAAATTGTGAAACTCATAAAACTACACTACACATAATTTCTTCTTATTTCTTTTAATATTTTTTAATATTTTAATAAATTTTTTCATAAAAAAAATTTTTTTCTAAAAAATGTATCAATTTTTATATTTTTTTAATTTTTAAGATCATCATTTATTTTAATATTTTTCTCCCAAAAATATTTAAATTTATATTTTTCTATAATTTTAATATTTTGTTTTGTGACCAATTTAAATCCAAATTTTATGATATTCTAATAATAAATTCTTAAAAATTTGATATTCCTTATTTTATATTGTTCTTCTTCCTCTGTAGGACTCGTATCCCATCTTCTAAAAATTCATAAAGTTTTATAAAGTAGTAATAAATCACTAAATGTTATATACTTTATAAAATTATTTTTTAACATAGTTTGTGACTTTTAATGAAAATAATGTATCTCCTTTCTCCTTAATTTTTGTTTCACAATCAGATAAATGCACTTAATTAATTTATATTATAGATAATGAGATTAATCATAATAAAAATTTATTAAATAATACTCATACTATTAAAATATTATATTATTATAATTAATTCCATAATTTGAGTCGTAAAAGATCCATCATATTAAAGTCTAATTGTTCGATTGGATCATCTACAACCTATAAGATCATTTGATTTAATTCATTTAATTGTTCAATGTATGTCTAATGGATGATAGATTTTTCCAACTTCTCTATTTGACTTGTGTTAATTCCTTATATGTCAAAGTCATACTATTCAATCCGCATGTAAGATCATTAAATGCTCATTGAAAGATTATTGGATTGTCTATCAAGCATTCGATAGAGACTCACAACACAAATGTTGAAAAATTATTAGATTGTTTGATATTTTTCATTAGATCATTTAATCTTTTGTTGCTTTATTTGATGGTCCCCTTGAATATATAACAAATACTTTTTTATTTCTTGTATTTTCTTTAAATCGTCAAATTCCCCCCTGTAGTTATGATTTCATGCACATAAGGCATAGTTATCTTTACAAATCTTTCATACATGACTCCATAGCAAGAAAAAAGGAAACATTTATAGCTTGCATGAAAATACTTATACTTTCAGCTTATATCATAAACTAGATCTCTTCAAAATCAATTGTAAATCATGGGGAAAACTTACCTTGTTTCTTTTAATTAGATTTTTCCCATAGTGATCCTTTAATTCATTTTCTTTTTTTCTCTACAACTAATTAGGAGTTATGACCCAAGCTTATACAATCTCTCTTTTTTATAACAAAGTGCACATGTAATAGTCTTTTTATTAATTTAAAACTTCCTTCTAAATAAGTTTAATTTATTTAGTTTGTGTATGTCATATTTGAAACTTGAGAATTTATTGATGAATAAGCTTTTTAAAAAGCAT
Organism: Vanilla planifolia; assembly: GCA_023846275.1. Classification (NCBI taxonomy): domain Eukaryota; kingdom Viridiplantae; phylum Streptophyta; class Magnoliopsida; order Asparagales; family Orchidaceae; genus Vanilla; species Vanilla planifolia. The sequence goes on along the minus strand of JAIUJO010000017.1, from coordinate 1,388,138 downwards.
GCCAAGATAGTAATGATAGAATACAAAATCTGAGTATATTATCATGAAGGTTTCAATTTGAAAAATCTAAATGTATACGGTTTATATTTTTCAAAAACTATTTAGAATTTGTGCAAATATTTAAAATTAAAAAATATATAAAAATACAAGAAATTTAGATTAAATAATTAAATAATCCTCTTATTAAATAATAGGTTGCACTCTGTTGTCTCGAGCATTTTGGCAAAGTTCAGTATTGCATAAATGAAGCATGAAGAAAAAGCAAAATAAAGGAGATTTAGCTTGAGATCTTGTAGGAATTCAAAGAAAACATACAGAAAAAGAAAGAAAAAGCAAATTAAAGAGACAAAATTTTTGGCCTCACTTTATTGGAATCACATCTTAAGGTAAGTTCCTAATTGAGTTCATGTTCATAAATCATATATTTGTTATTTGGGGTGTTTTGGAAGTAGGTCTTGTGTGATTTTTGTAGATTTATGGTTGAGTTTGTTATTTTTTAGTTGTTATGATTCAACCAAATTATTTTGTACAATCTATAAAACATGACCAGTGATGGGGCTTTGGCTTTGTGTAAATGGCTCAGTTAGTTGATCATTGTTCTAGTGCACTAAATTAACCAAACAAATACAATTGATTTAGGAAAGACATTACAGGAATTGCCTTATTTAATCTTTTCTTTGACAAGTGATTGTTAACATCGTACAAGTATGATGAGCTGATCAGATGAATATGATGGGTTTAAAAGAAGGTCTGATAGAGATTTCCCATATAATTGATAATTTGGCCTATGTATGCCATGGATCATACGATGTGATATAGAGGTCATATCATATGATATGAAGCTAAAAAATGTTAAAGTATACAATGTTGTTTAAAGATTATTTGAAATAGTTTTTGTAAGTGCTTTTTTATAAAAATTGGTAGTGACGACAAAATATAATACGAATTGTATAAAAAAATGAGATGAGAAGATAATGGAAAAGGAGTGTCCATGGAAGCGATATCTCAAAACCATTAGATACGTTAACTAATTAATTATGATATAAGAGAGTTGCTTTATTAAACTCCAATTTATCATTATGTAATGACATCATGATATTAGCATTTGCATGGCATGTTATCATTTGCATATGTTTAATATTAACATAGTCCTCTATATATAAATGTATGCAAAAAGATTATTATTTAAAAATTAAGCAAATATTAATTAAAGCATAAGTGAGGTAAATTCAATTAATGTAATATGGCTAGATTAAAGAGATGCAAAAATCACATGCAAAGCAATAAGGATTTACATTGCAGCATATCCAAATCAATTAAAAAATTAAAATAAATAAGATAAATTATATGTGAAAGTTGTATTCCAGGGCACTAAGATAAATGAGTATAATATCCTAAATCATCAAATTAGGTATGAATCAAAATCTTTTTGAGAGCATGTCAAACACTTAGAAAATAATATTTAAAATTATAAAAAAGAATATTTAAATAGTTAAAGTTCATGGAGATGAGAACAACGACATTTCTTTCATCTCGATCCCCTTGTTTCAAATTATAGTAAATTACCAACATAAACAATCACAAATAATAATGAAGTATTCTTCTAATATTAAGTAAATATATAATAAAGCTAAAAAAGCTAAATTGAGTCAATGAATATAGCCAAATCAAAATTATATAAAAATCACGTGAGAAGAGATTTAGAGTTACATAATAAAAAAAAAATTGATGAAAAATAATTGAAGAAAATGAGATAAATGGTAAAGGAATGTTACTCTCCAAAATAATAAAGAGGTTGATTGTAATAATCTTGATCATTAAACCACATAGCAATTAAAATGACTTATAAGGTTTTTCAAAAAAACAAAAATAAAATATTTTAAAATATAAAATTATTTTCTAAATAGATTGAGTAGGTGAAGCATTTAGATCAGACATCATTTGGAATTACTTTAAATTAACATAATAAATAAGCATTAATACTAACAAATTATTATTTTAATATTAATAAATATATATTAAAGAAGAAATTAGTTAATTTGATGCAATATAATATTATCAAATTGAAGCAAAAATGTGAAAAAAACGAGATAAATATTTAAAGATAGTTATATTCTAAGTTACTAAAGAGATAAAAAATAAAATACTCAAACTTGAAATTTGGTGAGAATAAAATGTCTAATAAATTAGGTCAAAACCTAAAAAATATTTAAAATTACTAAAATAACAATGTAATAGAATAAAGTACATCATGATGAGTCAAAAAAGTTTGTTCCTTCATGATTGATCTCGTTTGGAATTATAGTGAATTATAAGAAACAAAATAACAAATTATAGCTATAATATTAACTATATATATGTATATATATATATATATATATATATATATATATATATATATATATATATATATATATATATATATATATATATAAGATGTAATAAGATAAATTGAGACAATATAATCATGCCAAATTGAAATCTTGTCAAGGTTATAAGAGAGGTGATTCAATGTCAAATATTTATATAACTAAATTTGATGAGGAAAATTTGAAGAAATAAGGCAAATTATCTGGGAAAGAAAAAAATTCTAATATTTTAAGGAGATAAATATTTCAAAATATAAAAAATAATTATTTATTTTGTGAGAGCTTATCCATATTAGTCCAACAACTATTGTTTCATGTCAAATGATCTTATTATGGAATTATAGTGAAACATGATATCTTCCTTAGCAAATTTACACTTCTCCTTATTTGCATAAAGTTGAAATTCTATTAATTTTGACAGCATTTTTGACAGTTACACAAAATGTTCTTCAAGAGAATTATTGTAGATAATAATACCGTCAAGATATACCACAATAAACACATCAAGATTCTCATAAAGAATATTGTTGATTAAATTTTAGAATATAGCATGTACGTTTGTTAAGCCAAAAGTCATGAATAAAGCTCAAAAGATACTTATTAAGCCACATAAGTGATCTTGGCTTCATCTTTAGCAAAAACATTAACTTGCCAATATCTTGATTGTAGGTCTAGCTTTGTGAATCTTGTTGCCTTATATAATTGATTCAACAAATGTTGCACTAAAGGAGTTTGGCACTTGTTTTTCATTATCACTTTCTTCAATACATGATAGTCTATGCACATTCACAAGGAACCATCATGCTTTTTGAAATAACACTAGGGCACCAAATAGAGATTTAGATGATTGAATGAAGCTAGCATCCAACAATGTTTTCAATTATTTGAGCAATTTTTTCAACTATAATGGTGACACATAATATAGGAGATAGGCAAGAGGAACAACACTGGGTAGCAACTTGATTTTATGATTAATCTCCCTTTTTTGAGGTAGCTTTTTAAGCAACATCAGAAGCATGACATATTCAAATTCTTTGAGAACCTCTATAACTACATCAAGTACATAATGACTTAATCCTTCTTAATCTCAATCAATGTAGCAAAGTGTTTATCCTCACTTAACTTCAATCCTTTTCCAATCTCATTGTTAAAATACATTCTAGCTTATTCTTCATTTTAGTTATCTTCTTTCCATAAGGATAATAGTAATGAATGAAAAGGAGTGTCTTCTTACATCACCATGGTATCATCAAGGTGTGGCATCAGGGCTATCATAAACTTCCTATGAAAGTTGACCCGAAGAATCAAATCAAAACTATCAAAAGGATTCACCAGCAAGTTGATCTTTCATGTCTAACTTTCCAAAGTTAAGGGTACACATGGGCCATTTCTACCACAACATGAACCTTTGCATTCATTTTTTTTAGAAAATTAGATAACTTTCTTACTTGCAATCTATATTTCTAAACAAGAATAGTATCCACAAATGTATGTGTCGCACCTATGTCAACCATGGCCATAATTTCTTGTCCATTTGCATTCATCAAGATGTGCATCAACATAGAGTGTGTAACTATCACATCATTACTCATTGTGTTTAAGAGTTGATTAAACCAACCATTAAAGGATCGAGCATTTACAAAAGATTGAGAAGAACAACAACTTCTCGATCAAATTCCTTATTGGTTTTCTCAACCATAAGAGCATTAAGCTTCTCTTGCTTAGGACAATCTTGAGCATGATGAGGTTCAACACAGAAGGAACAAACTTGTTGATTATTAGAGTTATTTGTACCTTGGAAAGAAGAAAACTTTTGCTTTCATTTACTTCATTTTTGTCGTGCTTACCAAACTTCTTGGCATGCTCCTTTCTTTTCCTTGTCAATTGCTCTAGATTTTTATGGGCATCTAAAACATTGGAGACTCTTAGTCTACAAGTGCATCGACAATAATGATTATGCTTGATAAGCCTTTCACATTTTACCAAAAAAAGTCCCAATTGAAAAGCTTATCTTTCTTTGATATATTTTTAATATCTAGAATCAAAGAACTAAATTTCTTTACATATTCTTTCATGAATCCACTATGCTTTAACCTTTTGAAGGCATTACAAGCCATCCACAAAATGTTGTAAGGGAGAAATTTATCTTTTATTTCTCTTTTGAATTTTTTTTATATATAAATTTTCATCCTTCCATTATTTGCATCATAAACACTCTATGCATGGTAAAAATGATCACTTTTTGTGCATCCAGCACATGAGTAGGTTAAGTACTGCTCCATGTTCCATGAGAAATTCTCTAACACCTTCATATTCCTAATGCCATTGAAACACTTTTGTTCAAGAATTTTCACGAAGTGCCCATGTTCTTTTCTTCTCTACAACTAATTAGGAGTTGTGGCCAAAGCTTATACAATCTCTCTTTTTTATAACAAAGTGCATATTTAATAATCTTTTTTATTAACTTAAAAATTCCTTCTAAATATGTTTAAATTATTTAATTTGTGTATGTGATATTTGAAAATTGAGAATTTATTGTTGAATAAGCTTTTTAAAAAGCATGCCAAAATGGTAATGATAGAATACAAAATTTGAGTATACTATCATGAAGGTTTCAATTTGAGAAATCTTTATGTATGAGGTTTATATTTTTCAAAAACTATTTAAAATTTGTATAAATATTTAAAAATTTGTATAAATATTTAAAATTTAAAAATAATAAAAAGATAAGAAATTTAGATTAAATAATAAAATAATACTCTTATTAAATAACATAATGCTCTCTATTGTCACAAGCATTTTGGTAATGATCAGTAATACATAAATGAAGCATGAAGAGAAAGAGCTTAGGGAGAGTGTTAAAGGAGATTTGGCTTGAGATCTGGTAGGAATTAAAAGAAAACATCGAGAAAATGAAAAAAAAGAAAAATGAAGAAAAAAAAAATTTTTGACCTCGGTTTACTAGATTCACATCTTAAGGTAAGTTCATAATTGAGTTCATCTTCATAAATCATATATTTACTATTTGGGATGTTTTGGAAGTGGATCTTGCGTGATTTTGGTGGATTTATGGTTGAGTTTGTTAGCTTTTTGCTGTTATGATTCAACTAAACAATCAACCAAATCATTTGATACAACCTATAAAACATAGCCAGTGATAAGGCTTTGGCTTTGTGTAAATGGCTCAATTAGTTGATCATTGTTCTAGTGTGCTAAATTAACTAAACAAATACAATTGATTTAGGAAAGACACAATAACAATTGCCTTATTTAATCCTTTCTTTGACAAGTGATTGTTAACATCATGCAAGTATGATGAGCTGATCAGATGAATATGATGGGTTTAGAAGAAGGCCTGATAGAGATTTCCCAAATACTCGGTAATTTGGCTTATATTTTCCATGGATCATATGTTTTGATATAGAGATCATACCATATAATATGAAGGTAAAAATGTTAAAGTATATAGTCTTATTTAAAGATTTTTTGAAATAGTTTTGTAAGTGCCTTTTCATAAAAAGTGGCAATGATGAAAAAATATAATATGAATTGTATAAAAAATGAGAAGAGAAGATAAAGGAAAAGGTGTGTCCAGAAAGCAATATCTCAAAACCATTAGATACATTAACTAATTTATTATGATATAAGAGAGTTGCTTTACTAAACTCTAATCTAACATTATGCAATGACATGATGATATGAGCATTAGCATAGCATGATATCATTTGCATATGTTTTAATATGAAAAAGCCTTTTACTATTGTTAATATATAAATGTATGCAAAAAGATTATTATTTAAAAATTAAGTAAATGTTTATTGAAGCATAAGCGAGATAAATTCAGTCAATTGAATATAACTAGATTAAAGCAATTCAAAAATCACATGCAAAGCAATAAAGATTTATATAGTAATATATCCAAACCAATTAAAAAATTAAAAGAAATAAGATAAATTATATATGAAAGTTGCATTCTAAGGCACTCAGATAAATGAGTGTAACATCCTAAATCATCAAATTAGGTATGAATCAAAATATCTTTAAGAGCATGCCAAACCCTTAGAAAATAATATTTAAAATTATAAAAAATAATATTTAAATAGATAAAGCTCATGGAGATGAGTACAACCACATTTGTTTCATCCTGATCCCCTTGTTTCATAGCAAATTATCAACATAAATAATAACAAAAAATAATGAAGTATTCTTCTAATATTAAGTAAATATATAATAAAGCAAATGATAGTAAATTACCAACAATTTCCTTTTCATCATGGAATTTACATAACATTATTTTGCCTTGGTTGTGCATTAAGACTTACCTCAACTTTAAGCCTTTGCCCTTTCTCTTTATGGTGCCAATAATTCTTTAGGTGGTGTATTTAGAGGTGTCAACGTGTTGAGCTTAGTAGCTTTGAGGGTGGTGGTCACTTGGATAAGCTTTTTAAGGAAAGTTCTTGTCAAGTCTTAGTCTTTTTTGCCATTGGATGAGACACTTTTAAGGCAAATATGCTTTGTCTTTTGGCTTCCCAATAAGTGCGAAGGAGAATTCTTTCTCATTAATGAGCCACAAAAATCTTCTAAAGATTTCTTGTGAGGACAATGGAGAATCCATGTTAAAGATTTCTCACTCGTGTAATGCAAGAATTTTCTTGATTCGCTTCCTTACAAGCTTCATTGAAGAATTAGAGAAAGGCTTTAAGGGCCTGAAATTAATGTCATTTTAGATTAATGAGTGATTCAAAGAACTACTTAGGTTTAATGCAACAAGCAAAGAAGATAAAAATTGTGCTCTTGTATTACTTAAGAGAGAAATTTGATATTGGAGGCTACTTCTATAATTATTTGGAAGTTACATCTTTTAAAAAAGTGAAAAAACATGCATTTATATGTCTTAGAATGACTTGTAAAGAATTAATAATCTTGAAATCCTTTGGAATAATAAAAAGGTTTGAGTTAACAAAATAAAAATAAAAGTTAGGTAATTAGAGATGATAAGATCTACTTATTATTAGGAGATGTCTCATAAAAAAATTTGCAGATTATACTCGGATGCCTACAATAGGTTGGATTTCTCATCAAAGTGATGTCGGTATTGTCATAATGTCAGGTACAAACCTAATCACTTAATTAAGTAAAAAAATAAAGTGTTTTTGCATATAAAATATTGAGGAAAGTAAACTTTATGCAGAGACATGATGATATCACAAAATCCTTAGTAATAACTAAAATAAAATCATACAATTAAATTATGATCATAATATAATATAGATATAACTTGTATAACAATATATAGTTCAAATTTTTTATTCTTTCTAATTTTTAATGTTTTATGTAATCATCAAGTTCAATATTCTTTAAGTCATTATTCTCATTAGATCAAATAATTATATCAATATATAGCCTCTAATCATAATCTATTTAATCTATCTAAATAATATTAGGTAGATGTCTAATCCAAATATTAATACTCTACAATAACTCCTTAGGTTTTGTGCCCTATAGTAAGTATGGTAGCTATATCTTATGATAAAATTTGGTTGACTTAATATTACCTATTATAAATAATGATGCCATAAAACATACACTAGGCATATATTTAATCTGAAGATCAATACTTCATAAAAACATCTATTGGGTTTAGTGTCATCAATATCATCACACAAACTAAAAATGTCTAATTTGAAGATCGATACCATAACATCTCCTAGGTATAATATTGAGGAAAATATCTTTGAAAAGCTATTTTTTATTTTTATTTCTTAGCTATATAATATCATATGATATGTTAATCGAAACTATTGAAATACATTATTTAAATTTTAAGTGTTTTTTATTTTATATTGGTTTTATTTACTTATTTTATGATGCCATGAAACAAATACATGAACAAAATAATGTGAATCAATTAATAAAGTCATGTACTAAGAAATATAAAAAATCATTAATATCATACTAAACTATAATATAAAGTATTTTCCATCATAATAAATATAATTTTTAAAGAAACAAAATAAAATAATGTTTTTTTAGATCACAAATTATAAATTTATTTATATTTTAAATTTTATTTATTAAAAAATTTATAATAAAATATATAAAAAAATATTACTAAAATAATACTATGATGTTACATAACAAGTTATCCAATTTTTCTACATAAATATGACAGTTATTTTCCCTTTCGAATTTTAGTTTATTTTAAATTTTCTAAAATATTATATTTATGTAAGGGTCAACATACATCCTAATTATAAGTAATTAAAATCATGTAAATTCTCTTTTTATCATTAAGTTGTTACTTACATCATACTTAAACAATTCTTTAAATTGTATCATGAAATTATCTAGAATTAAGTAATCTATATTATATCGTACTACAAATATGATATCATTATCTACAAATCTAATAAAACTATCATGCTCTACGATAATAATATTGTATTATATGTTCTAATTCGACACCTTATATTTTAATATATTTTTTATGTTATATATGATCCATATAATCACATTATATGATATGGAGACTTCTTTAATTATTGTATCATATGATTAATCCTATTTTACTAAATGGTTTTATTTCTCTCTGCTAACATCATCTGCTTTTCATACTTATTTGATAAATGCATCATTTTATATGATTCAACTCTATTAAAATTACATAATTTGAAATTGCACCTTACAATCACCAACATTATACTAATCTACCTATTTAGAATTATCAATTCTCTTTGAACTAAAATAGATCATAAAATGTGATGTTTATATCATTTTGTTTGATAGATTCATCTATGCAGCAATAATTATGCTCTTAGTATTAGTGTGATTTAGCAAAATGGCAAATACAATTATTTTAGACAACTTTCTCATAGCTCTATCATAAGCTTATCGTATATTGTGATACCACAACTCTTTTTTCAATGAATTCAATATAGTAACATAATAGAAAAATATAGAACTTACATCATCGATGATTCAACCTTTGCAACTCTCCTCTAATGGCACAACTCTGCTTCTCAATTTTCTTATATGAAAAAGCTCATTGGAGCACATATGTTTACATGAACTTAGCTTTTATTTGGCCTACTAGACCTATTTACAAGCTGAGACAATAAGGTCATGATGACCTGAACTCCTCAAAGCTCACTATTGAATTAAGCTTGGGAAGTGAGGGTGCTTAAAATCATTTTTTATCCTGCCCATACCATGACTATCGAGAATTTGAAAAACTTATTCCATGGTTTTAAATATGACATCTTTATAAAACACCTAAATATTATATTATTTACAAATATATCATCTTATTTAATATTTTTCTAGAATGATACCTAGAAATTACATATATACCCCATCAAAATCTAATATTTATATATTTATAAATATATTATTCACTAATTAGTTTTAATTTAAACAAAAATTTCTAAAATTATGAATTTAACATGATGCATTTTATAATTTAATATTTATAAATTTATCAACTACTAATTAGATTTGACATAAATCATAATTTTTAAAATTTCAAAACTATCTTACATGCCCATTTGATAATTACATTTATACATGTATCTTTAATAATTTATAAAAAAATTTTTAGATCTTTAGAAATTACAAACTCAATGTCATTGAGTTCATCTCCCAAGAGTTCTATTTATTGATATACTCAAATAATATATTTTTACTAAGTTTGAACTTATGATATAAAAATAATTGTTATTTTAATAATTTTATATAAAAACAATATTTTAATATTTTTATATAAAAATAATGAATTTAAAGAAATTAATTTGATTAATTTTAATAATACTTTGCCATAATCTTTTTGACTTAAATATAAATTTTTTCTATTTGATATAGTTTGAGATTTAAGGGTTGTTACACTTAAGATTAAGTTAAGGGCAATAAAAAATTTAACTAGGGGAGAGGTGGTAGGCATTGATTCATAAATCATTGTTGTGGTGTGAATAAGATGACGTTGTGAAGGATTATAAGGTATAAGATTTTTGAAAATGGAAGCAAAGTGATTATGTCAAAGAGTGATACTAGGAGCCCCAAGGGGCTCTCGATTAGAAGGGAGGGATTTGGTGTTATCTCCCTTGCTAGATTTATTAAAATACCTTATATGACCCTTCAAAGTATAAGAAGAAATAAAATTGGTTAAATATTTCATTTGTTTTTAAAATAAATGGAAATGATTGTTGGTGGATGAAGGAGAAAGATTACAAACTAATGAGGCAGAAATGCAAGGAACTTTGCTTGCTTCTTAATCAAAAGTTTTGATAGATTCTCTTTCAAATAACAATATCATAGATTCTTAGCCTCCATTTTAGCCTACTTATTAGTTTCTTACAAATGATGTTAAGAGATGTTAATGTCAAATTTAGATTCAAGGGAATCAACCAAAACATAGTAAAGATTTTTATTGAGTGCGATTATAAAAAAATTAAGAAATAACTTGGGGTCTCGTAGGTCAAGGATCACAAACGAGGATGAGAAAAACTAGAGGAATAAACTAAAATTCGGTTTATCGTTTGAAAAATGCTTGTTCTTGAAGTATGCAAATTTACATCCTTCAATTAAACCCTAATTGTCACTTCCTATTTGAGTTTGTGCATCAACAAAGAATGACCAAATATTATCTTCTTTTATTTCCTTGGAGGTTGTGTTGCATGTGGTGACACATGACATTGTTAAAAGGATAGTTAAACTTTACACTTACCTCCTTAGGTGCCAACATTACTAGAGGAAATGAGTACGAGACGGATGAATCATGTGCATTATCTCCTTAGACGATAGCGTTGTAAGCGATGGCAATTAAGTATTGATTGTCCAACCCAAGCTGTTGGTATTATCAATAAAGGTTCTCAAACTTTACATCTCTATTATATTTCATATAATTATATTATAGATTGATAAAAAAAATTGTGATGCACATTTATGAATCTTAAAATTGTAATAAATATTATCAATAAAGGTGTGCTTATTGATAGATTATAATCTAATAATAATATAAAAAAAATTATTATTGTTTTGCAAAATTTAGTAATAATATCCCAAGATTTTAATTAAATATAATATCAAATTTATTTTTATTAAAATATTTTAAAAATTTTAATCTCGTACTAACTCGTAAAGCAATCCTTGTGTCACCAATCAAATTCAAAACAATACTCCCATCACCATAGAGTTGCCTAGAGGTCAACTTAAAGAATTAGGGAGAGATGGATAAGTGAGGTTTTCAAGTATATACTATAAGATAAGAGAAATATCTTATGTGAAACATTTTACGAACTTCAAATGCCTAGATGAAAGCTATGAAAGTTTATGGGCTTAAACCAAATGATCTTAAAACAACCAAAATGGAATTTTTTTCATAATACTTTTTAGTATTACAAGATTTATGTTGTTCCAATGTTTATATAGAAATTAGAGTTCTCTAACTGTTATTGTTGAGTTGGATGTGCCTCTTGAATTATTTTTGGAACTTTAGATTGTTCGTGATTGAAACCTCAAAAAATTTGCATTTTTTTATATTGTGCACTATATTCGACACATGAACCAAAAACATAGAAATGAAGCAAAAAATAGGAAGCTTCAAAATATTTTTTTCTCATTACTACAAGTGTGTGATGTCATATATACTCTATTTTTGTTGATTTTTCTTACTTCTGTTATTATAATAACTGTTGTATGATTTCTTGTTCTAAAGGAGAGGAAGAACTAAGTGTGAGGAGGTCACTTGTTGTGCTGTATGATCTTCATTTACGAAAAGTATGGTTTGATGATCAAACTGCTATTGCTATTTGCAATGCATGCTTTCACAGTTCTTGAAGGTTGATATTTTCCTTATCTCTGCAATTGGTGAAGTCCCATTAGTTATCTTATTATGCCTTTTTTATTGCTTCTTTTTACTAAACACAGGGTCATGGTAATGAGCTGTCTTATTTATTGTAATGAGCTATCTTACTTGAAAAGATTCCTAGTTTTGGTGTTTTAGTTAAAAGCATAAGCATAAGGTAAAAGAATTAAATAGAAGAATCAAATCTCCAAGAGTGAGTTTCAAGTTTAAAGGAGAGAGTGTAAATGACAAGTCAAAACTTAAACAAACTTTTTTTCCCAAGTGAATGGTATGATCAAAGGGGAAATACTTAGGTACTTAGAAGTTATAAATAAGATTTTCACTTTGCAACAAGATAAGATGAAAAGGAAGAAAACTCTCAACCTCCATACCATGGGTTAGTGATGAAATTTTGAAGGAAAGGAAGAATTGTTTTTGGCATTGGTAGCCTTCACATAATGGAACAATAATGAAGAAAATAAAAAGAGAAAATAAGATTTATGCTTGTCAAAGCATGCTTACTATGGAATGGTGATGAAGATTGATTTAATAAAAAGTTCACATAGATGTGTAACTCAATCAAAATTTGATTCAAATGATGTGAACCAAAGCAAGTTGAAATGTTATTTCAAGTAATGAAAAGGCACTTGCATTTTTATTTCTCGAGCATTACTCAAAAATCATTTAATATAAAGAAAAGATTAGGTTTGATTGTGCTAATAACTTTGATTGGGCCTATTCTCATGGGTTATTAACATATGAAATATAAATATCTAAATAAACATCAAAAGAACTTGTCACCTAGCTCTATAATATCTAAATATGGATCTCCCCTTAAACATTTCATGTTTCGAGCTATTGTGACCCACTAGAGGATTTGTTGAAGTAGGTTTGGGCTTAATATTTGTGCAAGACTAGGCTTTTGGAAGATATATAGTCTGACTAAAAAAAGTTCAATGCCTAAGCTTTAGGTACAGCCACATAGATTTTACTTATATTTTCTTGATAGAATTTCATATCTCGAATGATGATCAATACTTGATAAGGTTAGCTTAAGAAACTTAACAATAAATCGATTTGCTATTAGGTTTTCATGACTTAAGAGAATATCAATTATTGAATGATCATCACTAACATGGACTTGTCAGGATGAAATATATTCAACTACAAACTGGATGTAATTAACTTAAATAGTTGATTTGTCAATGTCATGTGAGAATAGTTATGTTGATTTTCTACCAAAAGAAATCAAAACACAAGTAATTTGGAATTTTATAGAGGACATCAAATAACTTTTGATTGATGAATTAGCTCAAGAGATGACTTATTTTAAGATAAAATTTTTTTTGTTAGCCCTCAAATAATTCTGTACTTTTAATGTACAATTTTATTAGTTCTTAAGATATCTAAATATTACAATTAAACAAAGAGAGTTGACTTCTTTTAAGTTAGCAAAATCTTGAGAATGGAAAATCATGGTGCTAAGTATGAAATTTTATGGATAACTTTAGGGAAAGTCAAATAATACCTTTGATAGTTAGCACAAGAAGAAAAGTGTGTAACTTTTAGCATATATTGAGCCTTTTTAAGTGATCCTTACTCTTTGATTGTTGGAGCTCAACATCTTCCTCTTTATGAAGTTGATAGACATCTGGTCCTAGAACATGCTTGATCAAGTACAATTCATTCAAGTTTGGAGCAAGCTTATGGAGGCTTTATTAGTGTTGAGAGCTCGTATATTGTCTAAGGATTATATTGTCTAAGAATCAAATCTTTGACCTTGAAAAGACAATTCTTCATATGTAATATTTCTTCATACTCTACTTTATATTTAGTTTCTTTACATGGTCTCTCAGACACTTTTCCTTGATTATGTCCAACTTTTGATATGCTAGTTTCAAGTTCAAGCTGTTGAACTTGTTAAGTGATTGACCTCGATAGTGATTATAGCTTTGAATCCTTAGAAAAACTTGACGTGTTGTAGAATGTGTAGTTCCATATGCTCACAATATGCGAGGAGATCACCTAACCACCCACCTTTTTTATCATCAAGACGAGGGTTTAGAATTTTTAAGATGTCTTTGTTCATTGCTTTGGCTGGTCCATCTATGTGAGGATGATAAGTTGAGGCATACTTAAAAAAAAACCATACATTTTGCATAAATCTGGAAAATCTTTAGATTGGTACATTATTGTATCATTTGTAACAATTCTTATGGAAATATTAAACCTATTATAAATTTTTTTCTAAAGAAAACTTTAAATCTTATTAATAGTCTTGCCAATAAGAGGCTTCACTTTGATCCATTTTTAAAGGTTGTTAACCACCATGAGAAGGAACCTCCTTCCATTTCTAGCAATTGGAAATAAAAAATGGAAATTCATACCATAGTCTAACAAGAACCAATAAATAATTATTTCTTCCATCTTTGTGAATAATTAGTATGAATGGGGAGCATGAACTTGGCACCCTTTGCACCTTTTGGTAAATAAAGTAATATTTTTTTCATTATTGGTACAAAAATCCTTGATACATAATCTTCATGGCAAGTTTATAGCTAGAGGCACGTTCATCACACTCTCTTGAATGGATCAACTTGATCATATCTTTAATTTCTAAAGGATGGTGTGATTGTCTTAGTTTCTTAAACATTTTTTCCTCTTCTTTGTTCACTAGGGCTTAATTCTTATTATTAATTATTTATTTCTTCCAAAGATAATTATATATATGTATGACTAAAAGTCATTTTGTTGATAAAATGACGAGTCAACAATTAAAAGGACACATAAGCACTCAAATATCTTTAAAACTCTTTTTCTCACCACTTTTCGTCCATACTTTTTGGGACCAATGGTTTGCTCAATATATACGTACGAAATTATTAAGCATCCCTTTTAATTATCCCTTTTATAAAATATTGAATCATAAGAGGCAAGTCTACCATAGACTTATTATGTCAAAAATAATAACTTCAAGCCAAAAATCAATGTTATCTAAACATATTATAATTAATCTTTTAATTGATATAACTTTAATGATTCATGTTAATGTAACATACAAAGAAGCTAAGAATGTGCAAGATATCATCAAAAGACACTTCATATAAATCAATAAAAAATATTCATATAATCATAGCAATTAGTACAATAAAAAATATCATGTTATGAGAATGTAAGCAAAGGAAGTGCATGAGTCTTGATAATAGCAATTAAGAATGAGAGAAAACCATCCAATTATTGGGACATCATGCTTCATATAAACTATAAGGATGTTCTCAAGTATCACATTATTATATCAAATATCACAATAAAGATGTCTTGTTATTAAAATGTCCCATACAATTTATTCTAGATTTTTGTGATCTTTTTTAATGGGCTTATCACTTCCTAACTATCCATTTAATTGTAAACTTGATTATAATGAAAACTCTTATTTTATCATGTCTTTTAAGCTTACATGTGAAAATCAATATATGCAACAAAGATACACCTAGAATGATAACTAGTATGAGGGGTTTTCTCTACTCAATTATTAATAATAATATTAATACATGGTGCTTAACTAAATGGTTTGGCATTATCTTGTTGTCACAAATTGTTAATAGTGCCCAATAAAAAGATTTTGTCTGACCTGATTGTCGCAAATATCAATGCACTAATTAAAGAGTTTTGCTTTACTTGATTGTCACAAATATCTCATTCATCTTATTAAAATAATATCAATCATTTGGCATCATTGCTTGATTTTCATGTCTATTGCTCTTGATTATAATCAAAACTTTGATTTTATCATTCAATTTTAAATACATGAAACAAAGAAGTATAATAATATAACCATTTTTATTGAAGTGTTACAAATATTTTTAATATAATTAATTAATTTAGTCTAGCTTGTTCTCACAACATTATCGATTACAAAATATCTAATATCTCATATTCATTGACATATGTCGAACATCATATATGCATCATCACATATCATTATCATGTTCTCGTGACATCTTATGTATATTATTTTATGTTATATTCATATCTTTTGTTCATCATGTACTTAGCACCAGCACAACTCTTTATACTTATTTAGAGTTTGTCATGATTGGCATTTAATTTACTTAAATAATATCATCTAATGGCATCATGATTCTTCAACATGAGCTATGTCCCATAAAATTTGTGCATGAAACCAAATTATGGAACTACGTATCACAAATATGATTAAATATAAGTAAAAAGAATTTTATCAAACTTAATAGTAAACTTTATTAGTCACTTATCACAAGAGACATAATCTTTATTGATTAACTTGGTGTCAAATTAAGCATTGGTCAATTTGGGTTGGTTGGTCATTTGGGTTAACTTGAGATCCACTTGATTTTTTTCTTGATGAATCAAAAATAGATCAATAGTATCATACTTTTGGGGAAGAGGCCAAGCTAGTATTCATAGGATTTTAGTGTAAATCTTTACTTTTTAATAAGACACTACTTATTAGTTAATTGGAAACTACTAAAGATTTTTAAGTGCTTCATTTGTAGCCCTCAAACAAACTAGTGACTTGCACTCAAGGCTTCATGCTTAGCCTTTTTGTTGGTGATAATGAAAACAATAATGATAACACCTTTAAGCTTTACTTACTAAGAGCTAAGAAGGATTGAACTAATGCTACAAGACTCTCACATGAAAGCTCCATCAAAAAAGGTTGTTAAAAGTTTATAAGGGTCTTAGGTTTTGAATCAAAAGAGTTTCTCTCCATTAGAAAACCTTTAAGAACTTGAGATTTCTTAAATGAATAGGTAATGAAGTTAAGCTCAAACTTGTTATGCTTAATTACCTACTTTTGCAACCTATTTATGTCATCTATTAGTTGAAGGATGTGCCTCATAGGTTTATTGGTTGTCACATCTATGATGTGAATATTGGCATAATTGATATGTTGACATAAGTAAAGCTAGGGTTAGATGCTCTATAAGAGAGTATCTTAGCTCTACATCTTTCTGAGTGAGAGTAACATAATAGATTTGTTACTGAAATCCATTATTCTCTTGAATTAAAGCAGAGTTAATTATCAAACTTCAAGCAATTAGATATATACATAAAGACTCCCTCAGCACTAGTTTGCTCAAGATTGGAGGCTGAGATATGTAATAATTAAGCTCTAAAAAAGCCTTTTAACAATCTTCGATTTACTATTGTCTAAACGTAATGTAGAGTAATTTGATGAATTGTTGAAGTTTCTCTACATGCATGAAAATAAAAAGGGTGAACCTGATAATTTTTTTAGCTAGATATTGAGCATCTCGATGTGCATTTTAGGAAGGAATGTTTACCAAATCCTTTACCATCTCTAGATTTTCTTAGATTCCTTATTTTTGAGACCATTAAGTTAAGAAACTTTCTCAATAAAGTGCTAAAATTACTTTAGAAATATTTAGTCCCAAGCTACACTTTTTACATTGTCTTTAAAGCTGTAATTTTTATTAAAGATTGTTTACACAACGTTCTAAATTTTTGCATCTCTAACTTTAGAAGATAAAATCAATCATCATTAAACAAATAGCTCTAGCATTATTTAAATCAAATGACATTCCTTAAAATGTAACAAAGTAATTATGGCTCATGTCATTTCTTTCTCTATCTTTTTATTTTGAAAACACATTTTTTAAATAAAAAACCATTAGCATGATCATTTTTGAAAATCATAGTAAAACTAATATACATTTTCATATTTTGAAAATTATAACAAAATCAATATAAAAAATTTAACATGTTTTCAAAAGGTAAGTTCTTAAATCACTGCAAAAAAAATAAAACTAACAACTTAATAGAAACGTAACAAACTATTAAATAAGATAAAGCATGATCTATCGTTGCCTTTGATTGTAACATTCATAATGTGACGGCAATTATTTGAATAATATTTTGATATTTTAAATTATCTTGTGCTTAAATTAATAAAAAAATTATAATAATAGGTTTGATTGATGATCTTAAGAAGAGAAGATTTATAATATCCAAAATATAAAAAAAATTGAATTATTGTTATTTTGAATTATTTAGAAATTTAAAGAATTTTTGAAAACCTTAAAGTTTCATTTCATATTATTCAAAAGTTGTATACCGCTAAAGGAGCAACACTTAAATAGAAAGAGACAAACTAAGAAATAAAATGAATAAATTATTTGAATATAATGATAATATGTTGACAAAAAAATCTTTTGAGTTTTAAAATAGAAGATCAAAGATTTATAAGGATTAACTTATGAGCTTTAAAAAGTTTTTAAAATAATTAAAAAATATTACACAAACTCACAAAATTATGAAATTTTACTAAGACATAGAATTTACAAGTATAAGCATAGTAAAAAGTTTGTGCCTAAAAAAGTAGACGTGATAGTCATTGAACCAAAAGTTAATAAGGATTTAAAATTATTTTAGGATTGGTTAAATTATTAAAAATATTAAATATCATTAAAATATATGAAATTTGGCAAATAGGTGGAGTTAGTTAAGAAGAATCATACAAAATTAACCACTAATCTTTTGAAGTTCAAATTATTAAAAAAAGCAAGAAACCTTATAATTTCCTAATTTTTATTAAATCTTATTTTTTCATTTTCCTATCCTTATTGTAGTGACAAAATTGACATGACAGTAACCTAATTTTTTGCAAAACTATTAAATTCCAACTGATGTGAAGGCAAGAATTCGCTAAACCGAAGAGGTCTAATTGTTGAAGGGAAATGAAACATCGATATTTAGTATGTGAGAGGATGACCATGGATGATGAGGATTTTTTGAATAAAAATAAAACATTTTGATCATGTTTGACTGCTTAAAGAGAAAAAGAGGGAGAGAAGTAGTGTTGTTAAGTTATTGGAAAGAGTTTAACTAGTCAAGTAAGGGAATTGAGAAATAATAATGGAAATTAGGAAAGATATATTGTAGTAAATGTAAAATACTTAAAATGAAGGAAATATAGATCATATAAAGGCACATAATTTTATATCTATTTTAAGGGGAGACCTTTACAAGAGGAATTGAGATAGTATGCTTATACATCTATATATACTTAGTATTATTTAATGCTTGGCAACTATAATAAGTCATGAATGGAAATCTATCAAATTCAAAGATGACTGACATTCATGCTTGTATTTCTTGTGTTTGCTTATATTTTACTAAGCGTCATATGATCATGATTTTATTATAGATGTGTAAAACATGTTACAATAACATGTATGATGACAATGGCCATTAAAAAATGAAAAAAGGCAATGATTATTCTTAATATTTTTAGAAAAGAGAAAAAAGGAAAATAAATTAAGAATATTGGTTACTAAAAGGTAAGGTACGATTCTATAAGTTCAATGATGATAGCTTTCAAAAGTAATGTTTATCATTCAAGGAGCTTAAATTATGACACAAAACTAATATATTGTTGATTCAATTTGGTTGTGTGTCTAGAAGATCAATTATTTTGA
The DNA here is from genome assembly GCA_023846275.1 of Vanilla planifolia. Classification (NCBI taxonomy): domain Eukaryota; kingdom Viridiplantae; phylum Streptophyta; class Magnoliopsida; order Asparagales; family Orchidaceae; genus Vanilla; species Vanilla planifolia. The sequence continues at coordinate 1,368,450 of JAIUJO010000017.1, read as the reverse complement.
ATATTCACTTGCTAAGGGGTTTGATGAAGAATCCTAGAAGGGAAATGATAGAAGTCCAATAATAGTGCTTTGAAAGGCCTTGTGGTAGGGAAAAGCTTAGCATTAGATATTTTGAAGTTATGAAATCATGCATATAAAAGTAATGATGCATATGTGCATTCAAGTATTGTTGATTAAAGGTTTCTCAATTGTAATTTTTTGCATTGGTTCTATATTCCCAATGGTGCATTCTTATTTTTACTTTTGATGATGCTTTTGTTGATAACACTAAGAAAGAGGTTATTTTATTATGTTTAACTGAACATGGAATTCATTTTTAATTAAACCCAGAAGAGTACAATTGCTAAGGATTACTATTATAAGATACTAAGATATAAAAAAAATGAGAGATTTCATTATTTCTAATATAAACTTTAAAAAAAAATAGAAAAATTTAAAGGATGTTTATAATATAATTCAAACATGTCAAAGGAATTGGGCAATGCTTTTGTTATATTGTGTGATCAAAATATCTTACTAATGTTTACATATAATTTTTTTAAAACGAAGTGGAATAAAAAATATTATATGATTTTAAATATTGTCTTTTGACTTCAAGTATACAAATAGAACATGTGGTAGATATACTTGAAATGATATGATTAAAAATAATGAAAGCGATAAAAATGTTATTGCCAGGAGTGTTTGGTTGTATGATTTGAACATGTTATTTTTGGATCATTTAATTTGTTAAGATAGAAGAGTTGTCATAATTCTCTTATTCAATGGTGGAAGAGGAAGACCAAAAAGAGGTGAGAACAAATTAATATAAGGGACTTGACATTTTTGAATCTTAATATCTAACCAATATGGTGCAATGGTGTCATAGAATTCATGTAATGGTCTTGGATAAACGGGATTGTAATGTAATGCCCACTCAAAGTTCTGGGGTGGTGTCTAGTTGCAATCTTTGGGATTTTATGTCCAAGACAAAACTACGAGGACTTATGAAATGTGTTTGAAATTTAGAGTAAAGAAATGCTAATGCAAATTTGGTAATAAAAATGAGAACAAAAAATGCATGCAATAAATTTTGATAGACATGTGTTTTGTACCTAATTGCAACTATGACATATGTAAGTTATGATTTTGATGAGGCATGAAGACCATTTTAAAATAATAAATAATTGAAACCTTCTTTATGGCAAATTAGACAAGTTAACCAAGTTCTTGAAAGGCAACTATCCTTTTTCTAACAATTTGCTGGTAGATTCCAAGTAAAAGTAGTTAATGAAATTAACTTTAAGCATGCTATTAAACTCATGGAAGCAAATTTAAATATAAGAGGAAATATGAATTTAAATTTTTGTGGTGCAATGATGATGAAAGTGACAACACAATGATCTTATATTGATTAAAACTATATTTTAATCGTGACTTTTATATGACCAAAAAAACTAACATGAGAAAGATGTAAAATCATGTTGTTCTTACTTCAACAGTTATATAGATACAAAAAGAAATAGCAAGAAAGAAGTGTTAATGCTAGTACAACAAACATGACTGACAAGATATACAAAGGGAAAGACTTGAGAGGTCCCTCTATACGTACACATGAAGTGACCAGCACCTCTGGTTCTTTAATCTCTTGTCATCTTGGGCTCAACAAAAATGATTTCTTCTCTAAAAATGTCATAAAAAAACAATATAAAAAAGGGAAACCTTTCATAATGGGATTTGGCTCTTATAAAGCTTTATATTGTGTCATTTCATCTAGCCCATTATTTTTCTGAGTGTGCGTGTATCTATAGGCATTTAATACATCTTATACATGCATTAATTTTTGTTAGACTTTTTTTTATGGTCAATGGATGCATTGTTTTCATTTATGCATGATTGTACTTGATGATTTTTGTTCTCATATAACCATGTTCGTTTGTACATAATGTAATTTGTGAACGCATAAACTTCTTTTTGTACATATGACTATACTCATAATCCAAAACATATATTAGACATTGTTTCTTCTTGTATAGAAATAACTATTGTGGAGTGAATATTTTTATGGGCATTTCTCCCTCTATGAACATAGAATTTTAGATGCATTTCTTTATTTGTGCATATGTAGTTGGGAGGCAAGCATCTATATGTGCACTATGCATGAATAAATAAATCTAGTTTGCCTAAGTTGTTTTTTAATTTGTTGGAATTGAACATGCCCATAATTGGTGATGTAACTACTCATATGGTTTGAACATTCCCACCCACACAAACTGATGATCAAATATGTAGAAAATATACAACACCACTTTTTTTAATATATAATTGATGTGTACTAAAAAGTAGCGGGATTGTGTTGCATTGAATTGAATTTTTTTGTTGTTATAAAAAGCATGTAACATTTTCTAATTTTCATTTACGATTTCTTATCCATGCAACGATAATGCTTTTGCAGAATATTCATTTTGTGTACAGAATTGAAGAAAACTTGTTAAATTACTCAAATTAGCTATGCTTTTGTCTATATTTTTTTATATTTATATATATGCAGAAGAAGAAAAAATAGTAGATGAAAAAACATGAATTTGGAGTTTTCTTTATAATTGAGTTTTAAGATATACAAGAATTTTTGAGTTGGTTTAAGCATAATCTAGTTAGGCTTGCTAAAGATGGTTCATCTAGTATGTTTTGGATTTAGCTCAATTTTCATTGTTTGGATGAGGAAATGAATCAGATGCATGTGCACAACTGGTGAAAGAACAAGCTTTGTTAATATCTGTAGGATTGCATAGTGCACTTTTGTTTTATTATATTAGAGGTGGCTTATACTTTCTGGGAGATGGTAATATTAATAATAAAAGAAAAAAAGACTAAAATGTGTCAAAACTACAACTTCAAAAATAGGTTTGGATTAGAATAATGATCAACCTAATAAACGTTAATGAGCATGACCATGTTGACTTTATGAGTAGTAAAAAAATAGCATGAGATAAGGAACCTCGAGTATTGTTTTGCCTATGTAACATGTACTAAATACAAGGACCACGCAATTTAAAAAATCTTTATTGGAATAACCACAAAATTTGATATGAACATATGAATACACCTATTCTGTTGTCTATTCTAATAATATGAAACACAAAGTAAACAATTTTAATGTAACCTACCATTAAAACAATTTTTTTAAATGGTTGCAATTTATATGTCACTAGAACTATGCATTATGTGGAGAGAGAACCACGAATATACACAATTAAGGTTACACACTTACAAAATATCACTTTTATTGCATGTAAAACATTCAATTATTTATAAGTGTAAAATCATTAACTTTAGCATACATATATGAATAATTGTTTACTTTTAATAACAAAAAAATGCTATAAAAAATTTATGCATAAGTGTGAATATTATGCATAAAGTTTCTAACCTATAAAGATTACAGCAAAGTGAATGGTTATTTTTTCTTTATGAATGTTTGAATGACATCAATCATTATGCATCATTTCTATTTTCCATGAATCACAAATTATTTTGATGCTTGTAAATCATGCTCCCTTTTTTACGATTAGGAAGAGTGTTAGACACTTGTTAAAAGAATGTGCAATACATCCTAGAATTTTGTGGAGGATATGAGATTGTGCTTTTTGCAAATTTAGATTAGTGATGCAACATGACAACTCTAATACATGGTCATGAAGCCAAAGTTTGAGAGTTTGACAAGGATACAATAACTTCGTTAAGAGTGTTTGTACTTCATGAAATTTTCCATTTGTCGAGATCTATTTGAATCCTCTTCTAAACTAATTGGATTGTTGAAATGTGTAGGAAAGCTTTTGAATTAAATATTTGAGTATAAAAATGAAATTTTAGTGGTAATGATGTTTAAAGATTATGGTGGTAATGTTGGAAAAATTTATTGCTACTTGGACATGCTTCAAGTATATAGGATTTATTATACAAATTTTTGGGTCATAACTTGAGGCACCATCTTTTGGAGTTAATGCCATGCATTTAAGATGCAGAAGTTTGCTTGATGTTCTATCTAGTAAGGCTTTGTTAGGACTGGTAGGCAAATTCATATTACCAGTGTTTGACCAATTATGCTACATGATGCTCATGCTTGGTAATAAAGAAGTTATTATTGATGAAGGGTGACAATTGAATATTAGAATGGGATTGTTTTCACCAAGAAAGAGAGCCAAAAAGACATTAGGGTCAGGGCAATAAACCTTTTGATTTTTTTGGTAAAGCTTTGCCTTTGCCATATGCTTTAAATAATAATTTGATTTTGGATAGGTGGACTATTTTCTTAATTGATATGTTGATTATGATTTTGAACCAAGCAGTGCAAAATGATATAATTTCGTTCTCTAGTGAAAAACATAATTGTACTTTCTTTACAATTTAAAACGATTTGAATTATTTTTTTAAGAAGATTGATGCTACGCCATAACGTTGAACAGTCCTTTTTGAGGACATGGTTAATGTTACATTGATAACAACTCATTTTCTTTTCAATTATTTCATCTTGATGTGGCTTGTCTTAAACTTTTTGCGACTTTCAACAACATAATATCTTTTCAATATTATTATGTTTCTCTTGATCACATAAATCAGAAGGAAGTATTTTATACTTCAAAACCATTATCAACATATTTTCTTTGACTTGTACAAATTTTTAAACTTTCTTATTGGGTATATTGAATGATGAAGATTCCAGTTAATTAATCCTTTATGTTTCATTGGTTGCAATTTTTGCAGGACAGTTTTGTGTGGCCAAAGGTGAACTAGCACAAGCATCTAGCATCAAGCTAATTCAATATTGTTTTAGGTGAAGACAAAAATAATGTTGCTGCACTTTTGGATCAGGTACTATTTTGTTAAATGAGTCCCCTATATCAATGTAGAGCTTGTTACATGTATTGATGGGAATGTTATAAAATTTAAGGGCAACATATTGAGGGATTATAACTAGCTTGTGACATTTTAATTAAACATTTTGAATAGAATAAAATTGTTTTTGAGTATTTTTTTTGAGGTATTTACATAATTACTAATTTTTAGTCTATTATTAGAATTAATTAAATTTGGGAAAAATGCATATAGGTTTTTGGTTTTCGGGGTTACTCTCAACTAAAGTTTCTTGAGTTTTATAATTGGCCATTTAGGTCTTTTTAGGTACCCTATAGTAAGAAAGTAGGTTCATACACCTCAGCAATGCTAAAAAGCATAGTTAATATCAAAATCCTCTTCTTTTTTATATATTGGCGAAACCTCAAACCCTTTACTAATTTTGAGGTTGTTGAAGTTCATGGAGGTGGAAAGAGAAACGATGATGATGTATTATGGTAAGGGGTGGAAAGGATGATGGGGAATAGTATGGAGATGTTGTCACTTCTGCTTGCACCTATTATATTCATATACTAATATTCTATTATAGAAGCACTATTGAAGATACTAATCTCAAAATAGATGAGGGTGATAAAAAATCTATTTGAAACTATAAACATGTGTACCTATTCTAATTGAAAGTCAATGATACTATATCAAGTACAAAACTATAATATACATAATATCATTTTCACAATCATCTTACATGTCTTTCAAAATTATCTCTTTGTGAATTTGTGATATGTCTTGTAATATAAATAGGAAAATTAGTTATACTTTGTTTAATAAGTAAATATTATGTGTAACAATTAACATGATATGATATAATGATATAAATATGAGTATAAACATGACATCTCTATAATACTCAAAGAAGAAATGAGTAGCCAATAGTAATAAATAATATGCTTAGTAATGTAAGGGTCCACATTTATATATTATATATTTTTCATATACATATTGTATATCATTTCTTATTAATTTCTCTTTTCATTGTTTTTCTTTTTTGTAAATTTATTATAATTGAACTCATATTTCTTATGTTACTATTATCATATAGTTCTATCATATGTTATCTCATATCTGTATGATATCTAATCACATATTCTTTACTCTTTTACTAATAAGCATGTCATAACTAGTTAGTCCTATCAATCACATCGTATCATTATAGAACATCAACTTTGCAAAAGGTGCTAGTAGTAATAGGGAGATCTCTAATGCCATTTCATAACTTTATAAAACTAATGCTAATCATGTTTAGCATATCATTTGTTGAGCTCATCATATATAGTTGAATCATGAAATAAAATGTAGAATTTTTTTATTTTTTATTCTATTTTTAATTCAGGATATTGAACCCAGTTATAATTTACATCATATTATAAGATACTATTTCATTTATTTATCTTTTTATCTTCTATTGTATTTCTATTATGTTGTGTTTTAATTACTCAATGTCATAAAATCACTGATGTATCAAAACATGAATGCAAACATGAGAATTGTATGTCATACTTGCATTCTCAAATAATTAAATCTACTGTATTATCATCTATTTGAATTTACATGGATTCCAAAAATCTATCTTTTTTTCGGTCCTTTCTTTTTATTTTTCATTTCTTACAAGGAAATTCATTCATACCTCATAAGGATATATGGTTTTAATATCCCAAACTATTTTATTTCAATTTCCTAAAATTCTTAAGAATATATGTATCAATAATAAAGGAAATGCATTTAGATATTGATTTTACTAATTCATTTTTTGTTCTTGCAGTAGTTAAAATCACCTCTAAGTTCTTTTATCATAGTTTCTCACACTATTCTTGCTATTATTTTTTTGATTTAAGCTACAACAATAATTTAGACAAAATATTCCTTAGTTGTGGCTTCTCTCACTGTTCGTAGTTTGTTGGAAGTACAGTATTAGTCTTTCTACATTATAATTATTCAAAATAGTAACACTTTTCTTAATTTTTAACTAAAGTTGAAGCTCACTTTAACTAGAGTTTCCCATTCCCAGTTTTGCAGAATGCCTTTTTCCAACTAAGCTTTAGCTTGCTACAACATTAGCCCTTGCTAGCTTGTAAAAATTCACAGTAGTCTATTCCATTTGGAAAGAAAATAGAAATACAAAGCTGAGCTGTCTTGGCAGCACAAGTATTACCAAAAACTTCTCCCAAATAGGTTCATTGTTAGCTTACCTACTTTGGCTACCTTGCTTCATTCTGCATTGCAATTAACTTGTGTTGCTGATTTTGATTTTGTTTCTCTTTTCCTATTATGCTACTCTCCTTTCCTCTTCTTTTTGCATTTTCCATTCCCTGATTCCTTTTCTTTTTTAAGGTCTTCTCCCAAGAACCTGATTCCTTTGCAAACCTTCTTAAGTGAGGTATGAGCTCAACACCTTCTTGCCCTCGCCTCCGAGCTCATCATTGTCGTTTATGTTCTGTTCCGATCTCTTCCAAGTAACTTCCTGCTCACTCCTATGTTGTTCATATTATTCGTCGCCATTGTGAACTATGCAGAGCGGTCTTACTCACTCTATACAGCCAGCACTCACGGTTTCCACAGCTCCGCGGTCATTTCAAGCAAGCAAAGTCAATTAAACCAGATTTCTTCCAACCGTAGGACAATGGTAGTATGTGTGCTTGACGAAAATGAAAAAGACGATTCGAATGCTTAAAAGGAGCTTTCAATATGTACTCAGTTTGCAAGCCTTTCTTCATGGACGTTATTCCACTTGTGGACGTATACAAGGTAATCAGAGACATGTGGAAGGAGATGACTGTCAAGGAAGTTTTGGGCCTGACAAGCATGGAACTCAGCTATGCCTATGATGAGATAGTACACGAAGGGCGTCGTTAGTTTCTCTCGTGTTGGCATCATCCTCAGGGTGATCGGCTCCATTAGTATCTTTCTGGCTTTCTTGTTGTTCGTTTTCTCCCCAAAGCATGGCAATGACACTTGTGACATCACGATCACGAATGTCCTGCTTGGAGCCTCCATATGTCTTGACACCGTGGCTTCTCTAATGTCCCTACTTTCTGGCTGGCCAGTGATCTTCCTTCTCGAATTTAAGAAACTGGACAAGTGGGGTTTTCTTCTTGCCCAGCTCATTCTAAAAATAAGGAGAAGATTGTGACGTTAAAGAAGATGCAGGCCATCAGAGATGCTACAACTCAACTTGATCACCAACTGCTTCAGGAATGTAGTAGTATAACCAAAGGAACATGTATCACCACACAATCTGAAGAACAGGAGGATAAACAAATGGGCATGCAGAATAGAATCCATGCTTAGAGGACCCATTAGAGCATTTCAAAAGGCAATGGTATTATTCCCGTGCTGGACCAGTGGATTTTCATCCTAAACAACATATTCACATAAGTTAGTAAAGGAAATCAACTTCTTCTAGAGCTCGTCACTACACATGCTCAGAAACGCTCACAAATATCGTGGGGGCAGTTCAACGATAAGGAAGGGCTCACTGCACTCTGGCAAGTCGATGCCCTAGTATGGGTTGTCCCTGCATTCCTTATGAATTTCATGTTTTTGTGAAAAAAATCAAATTCTTTAGATAAAACATTTTCTTCTCTATTAGTTCAAATAATTTTTATATTAAACCAATATTTTATTTTTATAAGACCTTGAAATTCCTTATATTTTTAAAATACCTTAAATTTATGAACTACAAAAGATATCCAACTCATATGAATAAGGTCATAACAAAATAATAAATAATATCTATTTTTATTTTTGAAATAAAATATTCATTTATTACAAATATCAACATGAACTAACTCAAGAGACTACATAACTTTCTAAAACTTAAGAATGATGATTATTGGTGCTTATCAAAAATATAACTTTCACAAAGATAATCAACCTTAAAAATAAAAAAAAATTCATTCAATTTTTTTATTTTATAACTTAAATCTAACAAAATACAAATAATCATTCTAATAATATCATAATTAAGATTTATTCTTAACCTCTACTACAAATACATTACTTTTAATATTAAATTTTTTTATTAAAAACACCTCATTGACACAATTCATTCTAAAATATACAAAATAATTTTATTATATTACTTATCAAATGCTTAATGAACCACAAGCTAAAAGTTCAAATACTAAAAAAATATCATGAACCAATTTTTTTTATCATTTATCCTTCGTTATGATTTAAAAAGGTCTTTTGACATCTATTTTATTACCTTAAGTCTTTATTCATATTCACATAAAACTTTCTAGACTTTGAAACTTTAAAAAGTCCACATCATTATAATACTAGAAGTTGAATATAAAAGTTAAATGAAATTCAAAACATTGTTTCAAGGCAGCCTTGGTTTACGCATCCTTTACACCTCTTTAAAGGGTAAATATTAATTAACTCAAAATCTTAATCAATAATTATTGGCCTCATACATCACATATATATCTTTAACGATTTGGAAACTAATTAGAATGATAAAAGGGAAGCTAAGTAAAGATATAGGTCCTACCAAAAAAAGTGATCCCAGATTGCTGAAATCAATTGGAGTTCTCGAGCTTCACTTCCATGCTTTCCTTCCCCTAAACTGCTTACCACCTTGCCTTTGCTACTTTTGTTTCTTGAATGAATGAGCTGCTTTTGTTCTTTTGGTAGCCAGTAGCATCGCCTTTGAGTGCTGCTTCTCCCTGTTGCTTAGCCCAACAATCTGGTTAAATAATAATAGCAACTTATCCCAAGCCGACCTAGGTAAAAATAAGCTTTGAAATAACAAAATCACATAACAAAAAAAATGATGCTCTTGCAATTAAAAATGGAAAATGTAACTATGACATACCTTTATTTGTTTCACAATAGTTTTAGCCTTGTACTTTTCTCTATCCCCTCTGCTTACTCGAATGAGAGCTACTCTCTCCTGCTTGCTAAGCTTGCTCCTAACGTGCGCCTAAATGCAGCACATGATTATCATTTTTTAACCAATGAAGTTTAATAAATTTCTTTTAAAAATGCCAAACCAACTTGGATGGGTCAAACGTCACTGTATGCACTCAACTCAAAAATAAAATAAACTTGAATACATCTAAGAGGTTCTAATTGTTCTTATTCTGCCATTTCAATGAGTTCACTTCCAAAGAATGGCTGGTGAGAAACATCAAAGAAAGCGTAATCACATACAACTAGAATTTGAACAACAAAAATAATTTAGTTTATAACTGTTATAGGAAATTTTCATCTCCAAAGCAAACCATGATAAAATTATGTCGTTAAGAAATAGTTAAATACAATGCCACAAAAAGAAAATTTTTGAATATCCTAATGAAATGTTAATAGCAAGCAATATTTTTTCATGTACACAACTCTTTCAGAAATATAACACTACTGAAGAGAAAAAGCATTGAGCAGATATTTGAACACACCATAAAATGGCAAACCAAACTCCTAAGGGTTGTTAATTTCTTTGATAGAAGCCATGTCATACCACCCAGCCTTCTCAAAATCACCCTAATAAGCAATCAAATACAACAAGATTTAAGACAAACAAAACGAAACAGAGCATATTGTATACTAGAGTATAGAAAGACTCAATCATTGGGACCAATGATCAAGCATCATGTCAAGAGTATAAACAAGAATTGTTGATATTATAAAAATCATGGAAAAGGGACTGTTCATACCTTGTAGCACCAAGATCTTGCCAAATTTTTTAGCAATGAGCTCTCATCAACCCATGATTAATTAGAGACAGTGCTGTCTCGGTTAACTGTTCAACAAGAAAATGCTGACTAGTAAAGAAGAAATGATTTGCAAAATGATTTAATGCCATTGAACAATATTGATATATTTCAAAAGCTCTTTGCATCTTCAACATTCCTTTTTGAATATCATCAACTGCAAAAAAATAACACTAAGATGAATTAGCCATCAATAAAAAACATTCAGTGAACCAAACCCACCCTGTTATGAACAAACAAAAAAATGAAATGCTTACGCTACCTCCTAGATTGACAAGTACAATCTCAGCTTCATTTGTTTGCAATTCCATAATTCCAAACGCAACAAGAGCATTAATATTTTCTTGATCTAACTACACAATGGAAACAAATAAAAGGGGAATATAAGAAAATATAGGGCATGTCATGAAATTTGTACTATAAATTAAAACTAACTTACATCAAGCACTCGATGAAAGTGTTGTCGAGCCTTCTCAAATTGACCAAGTTTGTATCTGCAGTAACCTATACCAAGCCTCGCAGCTCCAGGACAACTAGGATAAGCTCTTAGCGCTTTTTGGTTAATATCATAATCAGTTCGTTAAAAGAGTTGCCTGACTAAAAAAATTCAGATCATGGTATTGCATATCACAATAAATAGGGAAGTACTAATACAAATACATTAAGGTACCAAATGCATGGCACTATATACCAATTACAAACATAAATAGGCACTTTTATGTTTCACTGAAATTAACACCACATTAGTGATTAAATGCTTGAAATGCCATAATGCAACAAACCAAATATACGCTCAAGAGGACATAACATGACTCATCATGCCACATTTCAACAGAAAAATACCAAATAGAAGGGCATAATATAGGCTCCCAAAAAATTGAATATAGGAAGAAGCTGTTTTAGGGACGCATTACCCTTCATAACATAGGGGTTTCATGAATTGAACTCAACTTAAAAGTCACCAAAAAATCTTAAACTGAACAATTAGTAAAGCATGCCCAAAGTAATATTTAATTTTTTTTATATAATATTGAACTTGGAATCTTCAAGAAAAAAACTCAATGCACAAAAATATTTTTATCATATGTTTGAGCATAAGAAGTGCTTAAACAGACCTTATAATAGTTTAAAGATCCCTTTTATGATTATGCTGCTTTTTGATACTGATCTTCATTCTCCCCAGCATCAAACTAAACACAAGCCTGTAATCAAGAACTTCCAATCAAGGTGGCAATAAATGAATTAAGTGTTTGTAAATAATGATTTTATGTAATTGAAATAAACAATCTAAAAGTTAAACAAAACCATAAAGGTTTAAGTCCATGCATTTTTATCTATTATGCAAGAGAGATTTCCAACATTGAATCTTCATTCTTTCTATGCATCTTTTTTTCCTGAAAAATTATCTAGTTTTATTCCTCGTTCTATTATCCCTCCTTTTGATAATATGATCAAGCTTAATGAAAAAACTAAAAAATCATAGAAAAATGAGTTAAAGCTGTTAAAAAAAGCATAGTATCAATTACAAAGTGGTACTCAAGAAAAAGGTCAAGTGAAATATAAAATTATGTAAAATATTCATAGAAATTCAGACAATAATTAAATAGAAGTATTTCAAATAAAACAAAATTCTAAACAACTCCAACTAGATATGCAAAGTGCCAAAACAACTTTTCCAGAAACAAGCACTATGCTTGATCCATCTAAAGCAAGCCAACCAAATGTAATTGTTTAACTATAGACGTATGTTAATGCTTGGTTAAAGAGAGAAGTTCATGCCTGAAGGTCAAGTGAAAAGCAAAAGATTCATAATAGGGCAAAATAAAGAGCAGACTAGAAATTAAAATATCTTTATGGCAAAAACTGTAATCTAATTTCCATAAATAATTAAACCACGTGAATAAGCAAGCATTAAATTCCTATGCTAAGGCTAAGTGTTATTTGGTAGTGCCTCACACTCCTAACCTAGACTTAATCTAGCTTAAGTGTATTAATTTATTCAATAATGGAGATTAGATTAAAAAAAGAGATAAATTATGTAGTATGTTTGCTTAAAAAATTATTAATTTCAAAAACCATATCAAATAAAAAACATCTCATTAGCAATAATGAACACTTAAACAACTAAAAAAATGAAGATTTACTATAAAATAAATAGTTACTTCAAAAATACTAACTAATATTGATATATCATATTATACATAAATATGAGAGTAAATTGCATATAAATCTGAGTTATGATCTAATTCTTAGTAGGTTCCTTCAAGATTTATAATAAAGCATGCAATTCAACAAGTATTCCAATAATAAATATGTCCAAACTTAGCATTTTCAATCAAAACACATGGTTTGTGTATGATAGACTTGTGGAGTATCTTAGTATATTTATAATGTTCTTAAAGTACTCTTTGTTCTAGTCAGCATCTTCCTGTCTCCACCTTTCCAATAATGATGTCAATTTCTACAATCCCAATCATGTTTTCATCTCTCATCAAAGTTTCCTTGGAGTCCTCCACAAGGCAATCGTTTAAATCACTTCCTTTTAAGTCTTTCATAATGCCCTTCCTAAAAATAAGATATAACTAAGGTGCCCAATGAATGTTCTCCCTTTATAAATTGCTTATAAGTCTGCATTTTGCTCTAATTCTCAACAAGTTCCTTCAACATTTATGATAGTACATGCAGGTTCATAAGTCTGCCAATAATAAGCAAGTCTAATCTTAATAGATTTAATTAAAGGAAAAAGTTGATCAAGTTTGGATAGGTTAGGCTAGTGGATTATTATAACATATTTATAAGATCCCTACAATACCATTTTCCATAGTAGGATCCACCTCTTCGAAAATGATACCATTTTCTATTGTCTCAACCATGTTTCCATCTCCTCATCCAAGCTTCTTAAATTCCTCCACAAGACATTCATTTGAATCAATTCCATTCAAAAATAAGATGCAACCAAGGTTTTTGATTAATGTTCTCCCTTGATTACATCTCTAAATTGAAGCTTATGATCCTTGTTGAAAATTTTTTTAAACTAATTAATTTTAGAAGTTATTGAATTATAAAAATACTTTCTATTATTTATTTGGTAATAGTAACAATAGCATTTCTCTTTCTCCCTTATTCCCTTTCTTCTAGGTCAACCTCAAGAACCTTTGTGATCCTCACTTGAGAAGGTTTGCAAAGGAATCAGCTGCTTGGGAGAAGACCTTAACAAAGAAAAGGAATCAGGGATAGAAAAATGTAGAAAGAAGAAGAAAGGAGAACAGTAGAATAAGAAAAGAGAAACAAAATGAAAATCAGCAACACAAGTTAATTGCAATGCTGAATGAAGCAAGGCAGTCAAAGTAGATGAGCTGACAATAAACCTATTTTGGAGAAGTTTTTGGTTATACTTGTGCTGCCAAGAGAGCTCAGCTTTATATTTCTATTTTCTTTCCTAAAGAAGGAGCCTGTCGTGAATTTTTACAAGCCAGCAAGGGCTAGTGTTTTAGTCAGCTGAAGCTTAGTGGGAAAAAGGCATTCTGCCAAACCAAGAATGGGAAACTCTAGTTAAAGTTAGCTTTAGCTTCAGTTAAAAATTAAGAAAAGTATTACTGTTTTGAATAATTATAATGTATAAAGATTACTGCTATACCTCCAACAAACAAGGGAAAGTGAGAGATGCCACAACTAAAGAATATTTTGTTTAAATTTTTGTTACAGCTTAAATCAAAAAAAGAAAAGCAAGAATAGTGTGAGAAACTATGATAAAAGAACTTAGCGATGATTTTAACTATTGCAAGCTAAAAAAAGAATTAGTAAGATAAAATCTAAATGCAATTCCTTTATTATTGATACATACATTCTTAAGAATTTTAGGAAATTGAAATAAAATAGTTTGGGATATTAAAACCATAGATCCTTATGAGTTATTAATGAATTTCCTTGTATGAAATAAAAAACAAAAAGAAAGGAACGAAAAAAGATAGATTTTTGGAATCCATGTAAATTCAAATAGATGATAATATAGTAGATATAATTATTTGAGAATTCTAATATGACATACAAGTCTCATGTTTGCATTCATGTTCTGATACATCAATGCTTTTAAGACATTTAGTAATTTAAACACAACATAATAGAAATACAATAGAAGATAAAAAAGTTAAATAAATGAAATAGTATCTTATAATATGATGTAAATTATATCTGGGTTCAATATCCTGAACTAAAAAAAGAATTTAAAAAAATTCTATATTTTATTTCATGATTCCATTATATATGTTGAGCTCAACACATGATATGCTAAACATGATTAGCATTAGCTTTATCAAGTTATGAAATTGCATTAGAGATCTCCCTATTACTACTAGAACCTTTTGCAAAGTTGATGTTCTATAATGATACGATGTTATTGATAGGACTAACCAGTTATGACATGCTTATTAGTAAAAGTGTAGAGATTATGTGATTAGATATTATAGAGATATAAGATAACATATGATAGAACTATATGATAATAGTAATATAAGAAATATGAGTTCAATTATAATAAATTAACAAAAAAGAAAAACAATGAAAACAGAAATTAATAAGAAATGATATACAATATGTATATGAAAAACATATAATATGTAAATGTGGACCCTGACATTACTAAGCATATTATTTATTACTATTGGCTACTCATTTCTTCTCTGAGTATTATAAAGATGTCATGTTTATACACATATTTATATCATTATATCATATCATGTTAATTGTTACACATAGTATTTACTTATTAAACATTGTATAACTTATTTTTCTATTTATATTACAAGACATATCACAAATTCACAAAGAGATAATTTCTAAAGACATGTAAGATGAATGTGAATATGATATTATGTATATTATTGTTTTGTACTTGATATAGTATCATTAACTTTTAGTTAGAATAGGTATACATGTTTATAGTTTCAAATTGATTTTTTATCACCCTCATCTATTTTGAGATTAGTATCTTCAATAGTGCTTCTATAATTGATTATTAGTATATGCATATAATAGGTGCAAGCAGAAGTGACAACATCTCCATACTATTCCCCATTATCCTTTCCACCCCTTACCATAATACATCATCATCATTTCTCTTTCCACCTCCATGAACTTCAACAACCTCAAAATTAGTAAAGGGTTTGAGGTTTGCCAATATATAAAAAAGAAGAGGATTTTGATATTAACTTTGCTTTTTAGCATTGTTGAGGTGTATGAACCTACTTTCTTACTATAGGGTACCTAAAAAGTCCTAAATTGCTAATTATAAAACTCAAGAAACTTATATGCATTTTTACCAAATTTAATTAATTCTAATAATAGACTAAAAATTAGTAATTATGTACATACCTCAAAAAAATACTCAAAAACAATTTTATTCTATTCAAAATATTTAATTAAAAGGACACAAGCTAGTTGTAATCCCTCAATATGCTGCTCTTAAATTTTATAACATTCCCCTTAATACATGTAACAAGCTCTACATCGATATAGAGGACTCATTTAACCAAAGTACAAACTTCATAAAGTAAAATTACCTGATAAAAAAGTGCAGCAACATTATTTTTGTCTTCACCTTAAACAATATTGAATTGGCTTGATGCTTGATGCTCTTGCTAGGTCACCTTTGGCCACACAAAGCTATCCCACAAAAATTGCAACCAGTGAAACATAAAGGATTAATTAATTGGAATCTTCATCATGCAATATACCCAATAAAAAATTTTAAAAATTTGTACAAGTCAGAGAAAATAAGTTGATATTGATTTTTAAGTATAGAATACTTAATTCTAATTTCTGTGATCAAGAGAAACATAATAATATTGAAAAGATATTATGTTTTTGAAAGTTACAAAAAGTTTAAGACAAGACACATCAAGATGAAATAATTTAAAAGTAAATGAGTTGTTACCAAAGTAACATTAACCATGTCCTCAAAAGGGACGATTCAACATTATGGCACAGCATCAATCTTCTTAAAAAAATAATTCAAATCATTTTAAATTGTAAAAAGAGTACAATTATGTTTTTCACTAGAGAACAAAATTATATCACTTTGCAATGTTTGGTTCAAGATCATAATCAACATATGAATTAAGAAAATAGACCACCTTTCCAAAATCAAATGATTATTTGAAGCACATGGCAAAGGCAAAGCTTTACCAAAAAAATCAAAAGTTTTATTGCCTTGAGCCTAACGCCTTTTTAGCTCTCTTTCTTGCTGAAAACAATCCCATTCTAATATTCAATTATGTCGCCCTTTATCAACAATAACTTCTTTATTACCAAGCATGTGCATCATGTAGCATAACTGGTCAAACACTGGCAATATGAATTTGCCTACCAGTCCTAACAAAGCCTTACCAGATAGAACGTCAAGCAAATTTCTACAACTTAAATGCATGGCATTAACTCCAAAAGATGGTGCCTCAAGTTATGTCCCAACAATTTGAATAATAAATCCAATATACTTGAAGCATATCCAAGTAGCAATAAAATTTTCCAACATTACCACCATAATCTTTAAACATCATTAGCACTAAAATTTCATTTTTATACTCAAATATTTAATTCAAAATCCTTTCTAAAGCTTTTCTACACATTTCAACAATGCAATTAGTTTAGAAGAAGATTCAAATAGATCTCAAAAAATGGAAAATTCCATGAGGTACAAACACTCTTAATGAAGGTATTGTATCCTTGTCAAACTCTCAAACATGGGCTTAAAGACCATGTATTAGAAGTGCCATGTTGCATCACTAATCTAAATTTGCAAAAAGCATATTCTCATATCATCCACAAAATTCTAAGATGTATAGCACATTCTTTTAACAAGTGTCCAACACTCTTCCTAACCCTAAAAAAGGGTGCATGATTGACAAGCATCAAAATAATTTGTGTTTCATGGAAAATAGAAATGATGTATGATGATTGATGTCATTCAAACATTCTTAAAGAAAAAATAACCATTCACTTTGTTGTAATCTTTATAGGTTAGAATCTTTATGCATAATATTCACACTTATGCATAAACTTTTTACTGCTTTTTTTTGTAATTAGAAGTAAACTATTATTCATATTTTATGCTAAAGTTAATGATTTTATACTTATAAATAATTGAATGTTTTACATGCAACACAAGTGATATTTTGTAAGGGTGTAACCTTAATTGTCTGTATTCATAGTTCTCTCTCCACATAATGCATAGTTCTAGTCACATATAAATTGCAACCATTTAAAAAAAATTGTTTTATTAGTAGGTTACATTAAAATTGTTTACTTTTTGTTTCATATAATTAGAATAGACAACAGAATAGGTATATTCATATGTTGATATAAAATTTTGTCGTTATTCTAATAAAGATTTTTTAAATTTCATGGTCCTTGTATTTTGTACATGTTACATTGGCAAAAGAATGCTCAAGGTTCCTTATCTAATACATTTTTTACTGCTCATAAAGTCAACATGGTCATGCCCATTAACATTTATTAGGTTGATCATTATTTTAATCCAAACCTATTTTTGAAGTAAATTTTTTGACACATTTTAGTCCTTTTTTTCTTTTATCATCACTATTACCATCACCCAAAAAGTATAAACCACCTCTAATATAATAATATCTAAAGTGCACTACGCAATCTTACAGATAGTAACAAAGCTTGTTGTTTCACCATTCGAGCGCATCCATCTTACTCATTGCCTCAACCAAACAATAAAAATTGAGCTAAATCTAAAACATACCAGATGAACCATCTTAAGCAAGCCCAACTAGATTATGCTTAAACCAACTGAAAAATTTAAGTATATCTCAAAGCTTAATTATAAGGTAAGCTCCAAATTCATGTTTTCTCATCACCTATTTTTGCTTCTTCTATATATATATAGATATAAAAAAATGTAGACAAAAGCATTGCTAATTTGAGTAATTTAATAAAATTTTCTTCAATTTTGTACACAAAAATGCATATTCTGCAAAAGCATTATCGTTGCACAGATGAGAAATCATAAATGAAAGTTAGGATATGTTACATGTTTTTTATAACAACAAAATTAAATTCAATGCAACACAATCCTACTACTTTTTAATACTCATCCATTATATGTTAAAAGATGTGGTGTTGTATTTTTTCAACATATTTGATCTTATTTTGTATTTTTAATGCATTTGAAAAGAAAAATGTGTTTTATTTTGTTATGTTGCCCTTAGTCACTAGGTATTTTGAAGAGATGTCCATTGTTGAAACCAATACATGATCAGTTTGTATGGGTGGGAATGTTCAAATCATATGAGTAGTTACATCACCAATTGTGGGCATGTTCAATTCCAACAAATTAGAAAACAACTTAAGCAAACTAGATTTATCTATTGATGCATAGTGCAGATATAGATGTTTGCCTCCGAACTACATATGCACAAATAAAGCAATGCATGTAAAATTCTATGTGCACCAAGGGAGAAATGCCCATAAAAATATTCACTCCATAATAGTTATTTCTATACAAGTGCAGACAATGTCTAATATATGTTTTGGATTATGAGTATAGTCATATGTACAAATGTTCACAAATTACGTTATGTACATACGAACATGGTTATATGAGAACAAAAATCATGTACAATCATGCATAAATGAAAACAATGCATCCATTGACCATAAAAAAAAGTCTAACAAAACTTAATGCATGTATAAGATGTATTACATGCCTGTAGATACACGCACACTCAGAAAAATAATGGGCTAGACGAAATGACACAATATAAAGCTTTATAAGAGCCAAATCCCATTATGAAAGGTTTCCCTTTTTATATTTTTTTTATGACATTTTTAGAGAAGAAATTATTTTTGTTGAGCACAAGATGACCAGAGATTAAAGAAACAGAGGTGCTGGTCGCTTCATGTGTACGTATAGTGGGACCTCTCAAGTCTTTCCCATGGTATATCTTGTTAGTCATTTTTGTTGTACAAGCTTTAACACTTCTTTCTTGTTATTTTTTATGTATCTATATAACTGTTTAAGTAAGAACAACATGATTTTACATCTTTCTTATGTTAGTTTTGTTGGTCCTATAAAAATTGCTATAAAAATATAGTTTCAATCAATATAAGTTCATTGTGTTGTCACTTTCGTCTTCCTTGCACCACAAAAATTTAAATTTAGATTTCCTCTTATATTTAAATTTGCTTGCAAGAGTTTAATAACATTCTTAAAGTTAATTTCATTAACTACTTTTACTTTGAATCTACCAACAAATTGTTAGACAAAGGATAGCTGCCTTTCAAAAACTTGGTTAATTTGTCTTTTTTGCAATAGAGAAGGTTTCAATTATTTGAGTTATTATTTTAAACTGGTCATCATTCCTCATCAAAATCATAACTTACATATGTCGTAGTTGCAATTAGGTACAAAACACGTCTTTCAAAATATATTGCATGCATTTTGTTCTCATTTTTATTACCATATTTGCATTAGCATTTCTTTACTCTGAATTTCAAACACATTTCATAAGTCCTCATAGTTTGGTCTTGGACATAAAATCCCAAAGATTGCAACTAGACACCACCTCAAACCTTTGATTGTGCATTGCATTACAATCCCATTTATCCAAGACCAATACATGAATTCTATGACACCATTGCACCATATTGACTAGATATTAAGATTCAAAAATGTCAAGTCCATTATATTAATGTGTTCTCACCTCTTTTTTGTCTTACTCTTCCACCATTGAATGAGAGAATTGTAATAACTCTTCTCTATTAACAAATTAATTGATCCAAAATTAACATGTTCAAATCATACAACCAAACACTCCTGGCAATAACATTTTTATCGCTTTCATTATTTCTAATCATATCATTTCGATTATATCTACCACATGTTCTATTTGTATACTTGAAGTCAAAAGACAATATTTAAAATCATATAATATTTTTTATTCCACTTCGTTTTAAAAAAATTATATGTAAACATGAGTAAGATATTTTGATCACACAATATAACAAAAGCATTGCCCAATTCCTTCGACATGTTTGAATTATATTATAAACATCCTTTAAATTTTTCTATTTTTTTAAAAGTTTATATTAGAAATAATGAAATCTCTCATTTTTTTTATATCTTAGTATCATATAATAGTAATCCTTAGCAATTGTACTCTTCTGGGTTTAATTAAAAATGAATTCCATGTTCAGTTAAACATAATAAAATAACCTCTTTCTTAGTGTTATCAACAAAAGCATCATCAAAAGTAAAAATAAGAATGCACCATTGGGAATATAGAACCAATGCAAAAAATTACAATTGAGAAACCTTTAATCTACGATACTTGAATACACATATGCATCATTACTTTTATATGCATGCATTCATAACTTCAATATATCTAATGCTAAGCTTGTCCCTATCACAAGGCCTTTCAAAACACTATTATTGGACTTCTATCATTTCCCTTCTAGATTTCTTCATCAAACCACTGAGCAAGTGAATAGTCAAAATAATTGATCTTCTTGACACACAACCAAATTGAATCAATAATATATTAGTTTTTTGTCACAATTTAAGCTCTTTAAATGATAAACTTCACTTTTGAAAACTAAAAATCACTGAACTTATAGAAACATGCCTTACCTTTTAGCAACCTTTATTCTTACTTTATTTTCCTTTTTCTCTTTTCTAAATATATTAAGAGTAATCATTGCCTTTTTTTTTCATCTTTTTTTAATGGCCATTATCATCATACATGTTATTGTAACATGTTTTACAAATCTATAATAAAATCATGATCATATGATGCTTAGTAAAATAGAAGCAAACACAAGAAATACAAGCATGAATGTCATTCAACTTTGAATTTTATAGATTTCAAATCATTACTTATTATAGTTGCCAAGCATTATATAATACTAAATACATATAGATGTATAAGCTTGCTATCTCAATTCCTCTTGTAAAGGTCTCCCCCTAAAAAAGATATCAAATTATGTGCCATTATATGATCTATATTTCTTTCATTTTAAGTATTTTACTCTTACTACAATATGCCTTTCCTAATTTCCAAGATTATTTCTCAATTCCCTTACTTGACTAGTTAAACTATTTCTAATAATTTAACAACACGACTTCTTGTCCTCCTCTTCTCTTTAAGCTGTCAACCACGATCAAAATGTTTAAATTTTATTCAAAATACCCTCATCATCCATGGTCATCCTCTCATATACTAAATATCGATGCTTCATTTCCCTTCAACAATTAGACCTCTTCAGTTTAGCGACTTCTTGCGTTCATATCACTTCGAATTTAATAGTTTTGCAAACAATTAGGTTACTCTCATGTCCATTTTGTCAGTACAATAAGGATAGGAAAATTTAAAAATAAGATTTAATAAAAATTAGGAAATTCTAAGGTTTCTTTCTTTTTTTTAATAATTTGAACTTCAAAAGTTTAGTGGTTAATTTTGTATGATTCTTCTTAACTAACTCAACCTATTTGCCAAATTTCATATATTTTAATGATATTTGATATTTTTAATAATTTAACCAAACCTAAAATATTTTTAAATCCTCATTAACTTTTGTTTCAATGACTATCACGCCTACTTTTTTAGGGACAAAATTTTTACTATCCTTATACTTGTAAATTCTATGCCCTAGTAAAATTTCATAATTTTGTGAGTTTATGTAATATATTTTAATTATTTTGAAAACTTTTTCATGCTCATAAGTTAATCCTTATAAAACTTTGATCTTCTATTTTAATACTCAAAAGATTTTTTTGTCAACATATTATCATTATATTCAAATAATTTATTTGTTTTATTTCTTTGTTTGTCTCTTTCTATTTTGGTGTTGCTCCTTTAGTGGTATACAACTTTTGAATAATATGAAATGAAACTTTAAAGTTTTAAAAAATTCTTTAAAATTCTAAATAATTCAAAATAAAAATAATTAAATTTTCTTTATATTTTGGATATTATAAATCTTCTCTTCTTAAGATCATAAATCAAACCTATGATTATGATTTTTTTATTAATTTAAGCACATGATAATTTAAAATATCAAAATATTATTCAAAATAATTGCCCTCATATTATGGATGTTACAATCAAAGGGAACAATAGATCATGCTTTATTTTATTTATTAGTTTGTTACTTTTTTATTAAGTTAGTTTTTGTATTTTTGTAGTGATTTAAGGACTTACCTTTTCAAAGAATGTTAAATTTTTTATATTGATTTTGTTATAATTTTTAAAATATTCAAATGTATATTAATTTGATTGTGATTTTTAAAAATGATCATGCTAATGGTTTTTTATTTAAAAAAAATGTGTTTTCAAAATCAAAAGATAGAGAAAGAAATGACATGAGCCGTAATTGCTTTGCGACATTTTGAGGAATGTCATTTGATTTAAATATTGCTAGAGCTATTTGTCAAATGATGATTGATTTTATCTTCTAAAGTTAGAGATGCAAAAATTTAGAACATTATGTAAACAATTTTTAATTAAAATTAGATCTTTAAAGACATGTAAAAAGTGTACCACGGGACTAAATATTTTGAAAGTAATTTTAGCACTTTATTGAGATAGTCTCTTAACTTTATGGTCTCAAAGAAAGGAATCTAAGTAAATCTAGGCATGTTAAGGATTTGATAAAAATTCCTTCCTAAAAAGCTCATCGAGATGCTCAATATCTAGCTAAAAAAATTATTAGGATCACCCTTTTTATTTTCAAGCATGGAGAGAAACTTCAACCATTCATCAAGCTACTCTACAATACGTTTAGACAATAGTAAATCGAAGATTGTCAAAAGGCTTTTCTAGAGCTTAATTGATACTTATCTTAGCCTCCAATCTTGAGCACTAGTCCTTAGGGAGTCTTTATGTATATATATAATTGCTTCAAGTTTTATAATTAACTCTGCTTTAATTCAAGAGAATAATGGATTACAACAACTAATCTATTATGTTACTCTCACTCAGAAAGGTGTAGAGTTAAGATACTTTATTATAGAGCATCTAACCCTAGCTTTACTTATGTCAACCTATCAGTTACACCAATATTCACATCATAGATGTGGCAACCAATAAACCTATGAGGCACATCCTTCAAGCAATAGATGATATAAATAGGTTGCAAAAGTGGGTAATTGAGCATAATTAGTTCAAACTTAACTTCATTTCCTATTCATTTAAGAAATCTCATGTTCTTAAAGGTTTTCTAATGGAGAGAAACTCTTTTGATTCAAAATCTATGACCCTTGTAAACTTTTAACAACTTTTTTTGATGGAGCTTTCATGTGTGAGTCTTGTAGCATTAGTTCAATCCTTCTTAGCTCTTAGTAAGTAAAGCTTAAAGGTGTTATCATAATTGTTTTCATTATCACCATCAAACAAGCTAAGCATGAAGCCTTGATTGCAAGTCACTAGTTTGCTTGAGGGCTACAAATGAAGCACTTAAAAATCTTTAGTAGTTTCCAACTAACTAATCAGTAGTGTCTTATTAAAAAGTAAAGATTTACATTAAAATCCTATGGATACTAGCTCGGCTTCTTCTCCAAAAGTGTGATACTACAGATCTATTTTTTATTCATTAAGAACAAAATCAAAAAGTGGATTTACTAGCCAATAAAAGAGATTCTAGTGAAGACTTTTCTCATCTTAAGAAGTTGAGTATTTACTAAATCGCCTAGTTCTTCGACCTAAAAGGCATTCTTACTGATAAATCCCTATGACAGTTATCTAAAGTTTGGTTTTTTAACCCTTATAAAATTAGATGTAAAAATGGTCAAGTGATACGTTCAATAATATACTTTTGTTGATTAAATATGTTATCAAAAATCCTATCTTTAGATAAACACAAATGTGTTCATCTAGGACTTTTAAAGTTTTATATCAAGCTAATAGTTATTTTTTAAAAAATCTGAGTAACTAAGAAAACCTTAGATAAGTTTGAAATATTATAAAAATAATTATATTATTTTGAAACCATAATTCTTAGATGAAATGATTTGAGAGCATAAAATATTAAGCATTTCATAAGTGAAACAAATGCAATTTTTTAAAACTTTTCCAAACATTCTTAATCATAAATTTAACATGTCACACTCCCTCTTGGTTGATCTAAAATGATGCACTAATTACCCATCACTACGATGCCTTACAACTTTTTGTAGTGCTACCACGAAGGAGAAATAATTGTAATAATAATAATGATAATATTAAGAATAATAGGGACAAGCTTGGCTAACCCATTTCTCACATAAACTCTCTTATAAATAGATAGAGGATAATCTTGAGGAGAGAGAACAAAGTTGGGATTATTTTAAATAAAAAAGACAAGAGAGAGATAGAGGGAAAGAAATCTAAGAATGGGAGAGTGCCCATGAGAGGACACATAGGAGTTAAGGGAGCTTCTACAAAGCTAATGCTAATGAGAAGAGCATATCATTAAAAAATTTAAGTAAATCCAAAACTTAATTTTTCATGACAAATGAAGATGAGGGAGATGATGGTAAGGGAGGAAAGAAAGTGTTTGCAAGAAAAACATCATGATAATATTATTAATAATTTGGGTGAATTCAACTAAGTTGGTTCATATAATATTGATATGAATAAATTATCCCAAAATCAAGTCTTAGCTAACTACTAAATATTGTAGAATGTAGGTGTCACTTATAACCCAAAGCCTACATCAGCATATAAAATTAACCAACTACTCAAGTTAACCCAAATGACCAACCAACCCAAATTAACCAATGCTAATTTGACACCAAGTTGATTAATAAAAATTGTGTCTCTTGAGATAAGTGACTAATAAAGTTTACTATTAAGTTTAATGCAAACATTTTATGGCACATAGCTTATGTTGAAGAATCATGATGCCATTAGATGATATTATTTGAGTAAATTAAATGCCAATCATGACAAACTCTAAATAAGTATAAAGAGTTGTGCTGGAACTAAGTACATGATGAACAAAAGATTTGAATATAACACAAAATAATATACATAAGATGTCATGAGCACATGATAATGATTTGTGATGATGCATATATGATGTTGGACATATGTAAAAAATATGAGATATTAGATATTTTGTAATCGACAATGTTGTGAAAGCAAGCTAGAAAAAATTAATGAAATTATATTAAAACTATTTGTAACACATTAATAAGAATGGTTATATTATTATACTTCTTAGTTTCATGTATTGAAAATTGAAAGATAAAATCGAAGTTTTGATTATAATCAAGTGCAATAGAAATCAAAATCAAGGAATGATACCAATTGATTGATATTATTTTAATAAGATGAATGAGATATTTGTGACAATCAAGTAAAGCAAAACTCTTTAATTAGTGCATTGATATTTGTGACAATCAGGTCAAACAAAATCTTTTGATTAGGCACTATTAACAATTTGTGACAACAAGATAATGCCAAACCATTTAGTTAAGCACCATGTATTAATATTATTTGTAACAATTGAGTAGGGAAGACCCCTCATACTAGTTATCATTCTAGGTGTATCTTAGTTGCATATATTGATTTTCACATGTAAGCTTAAAAGACATGATAAAATAAGAATTTTCATTATAATCAAGTTTACAATTAAATGGATAGTTAGGAAGTAATAAGCCCATTAAAAAAGATCACAAAAATCTAGTGTAAATTGTATGGGACATTTTAATAACAAGACATCTTTATTGTGATACTTGATATAATAATGTGATACTTGATAACATTCTTATAGTTTATATGAAGCATGATGTCCAGATAATTGGATGGTTTTCTCTCATTCTTAATTGTTATTATCAAGTCTCATGCACTTGCTTTGCTTACATTCTCATAACATGATATTTTTTATTGTACTAATTGTTATGATTATATGAAATTTTTTTTATTGATTTATATGAAGTGTCTTTTGATGATATCTTACACATTCTTAGCTTCTTTGAATGTTATATTAACATGAATCAGTAAAGTTATATAAATTAAAAGATTAATTATATTATTTTTAGATAACATGGATTTTGCACTCAATGTTATTATTTTTGGCATAATAAGTCTATGGTAGACTTGCCTCTTATTATTCAATATTTTCTAAATGGGATAATTTAATATTTTCATATGTATATATTGAGCAAACCATTGGTCCCAAAAAGTATGGACGAAAAGTGGTGAGAAAAAGAGTTTTAAAGATATTTGAGTGCTTATGTGTCCTTTTAATTGTAAACTCATCATTTTATCAACAAAATGACTTTTAGTCATACATATATATAATTATCTTTGGAAGAAATAAATAATTAATGATAAGAATTAAGCCCTAGTGAACAAAGAAGAGGAAAAAATGTTTAAGAAACTAAGGCCATCACACCATCCTTTAGAAGTTAAAGATATGATCAAGTTGATCCATTAAAGAGAGTGTGATGGACGTGCCTCTAGCTGTAAACTTGCCATGAAGATTATGTATCAAGGATTTTTTTGACCCATAATGAAAAAAATATTACTTTATTTACCAAAAGGTGCAAAGGATGTCAAGTTCAGGCTCCACTTTCATACTAATTATTCACAAAGATGAAAGAAATAATTATTTATTGATTCTTGTTAGACTATGGTATGAATTTCCATTTTTTATTTCTGATTGCTAGAAATGGAAGGAGGTTCCTTCTCATGGTGGTTAACAACCTTTAAAAATTGATCAAAGTGAAGCCTCTTATTGGCAAGACTATTAATAAGATTTAAAGTTTCTTCAGACAAACATTTATAATAGGTTTAAGATTTCCATAACAATTGTTACAAATGACACAATAATTTTCCAATCTAAAGAATTTCCAGATTTATGCAAAATGTAGGGTTGTTTTTTAAGTATGCCTCAACTTCTCATCCTCACATAAATGGACAAACCAAATCAATGAATAAAGACATCTTAAAAATTCTAAAGCCTCGTCTAGATGATAAAAAAGGTGGGTGGGTAGGTGAACTCCTCAACATATTGTGAGTGCATGAACTACACATTCTGCAACACATCAAGTTTTTCTAAGGATTCAAAGCTATAATCACTATCGATGTCAATCACTTATCAAGTTCAAAAGCTTGAACTTAAAACTAGCACATCGAAAGTTGGACCTAATTAAGGAAAAGTGTCTCAGAGACCATGTAAAGAAACTAAATATAAAGTAAAGTATGAAAAAATATTACATATTAAGAATTGTCCTTTCAAGGTCAAAGATTTTGTTCTTAGATAATATAAGACTTAGACAATATAAGAGCTCTCCACACTAATAAAGCCTCCATAAGCTTGTACTTGATCAAGGACCAGATGTCTATCAACTTCATAAAGAGGAAGATGTTGAGCTCCAATAATCAAAGAGTAAGGATCACTTAAAAAAGCTCTATATATGCTAAAGTTACACACTTTTCTTCTTGTGCGAACTATCGAAGGTATTATTTGACTTTCACTAAAGTTATCAATAAAATTTCATACTTAGCATCATGATTTTACATTCTAAAGATTTTGTTCACTTAAACGAAGTCAATTCTCTTTGTTTGATTATAATATTTAGATATCTTAAGAACTAATAAAATTGTACTTTAAAAGTACAAACTTATTTGAGGGCTAACTAAAAAAGTTTTTATCTAAAAAGAATTCATCTCTTGAGCTAATTCAACAATAAAAAGTTATTTGATGTCCTCTATCAAATTCCAAATTACTTGGGTTTTTATTTCTTTGGGAAGAAAATCAACATAACTATTCTCACTTGACATTCACAAATCAACTATTTAAGTTAATTACATCTAGTTTGTAGTTCAATATATTTCATCCTTACAAGTCATTGTTAGTGATGATCATTCAATAATTGATATTCTCTTAAGACATGAAAACCTCATGGCAAATCGATTTATTGTTAAGTTTCTTAAGCTAACCTTATCGAGTATTGATCATCATTCGAGATATGAAATTCTATCAAGAAAATATAATTAAAATCTATGTGAGTGTACCTAAAGCTTAGGCATTGAACTTTTTTAGTCAGATTATATATCATCCAAAAGCCTAGTCTTGCACTGATATTAAGCCCAAACCTACTTCAACAAATCCTCCAGTGGGTCACAATAACTCGAAACATGAAATGTTTAAGGGGAGATCCATATTTAAATATTATAGAGCTATTTGACAAGTTCTTTTGATGTTTATTTAGATATTTATATTTCATATGCTAATAACCCATGAGAATAGGGCCAATAAAAGTTATTAGCATAATCAGTCTTAATCATTTCTTTATATTAAATGCTTTTTAAGTAATGCTCAAGTAATAAAAATGCAAGTGCCTTTTCATTACTTGAAATAACCATTTCCACTTGCTTTGGTTCACATCATTTGAATCAAATTTTGATTGAGTTTGACATCTATGTGAACTTTTTATTACATGGATCTTCTTCACAATTCCATAGTAAGCATGCATTGACCAGCATAGATCTTACTTTCTCTTTTTATTTCCTTCATTATTATTCCATTATGTGAAGGCTACAAATGCCAAAAACAATTCTTCCTTTCCTTCCTAATTTCATCAATAACCCATTGTATGGAGGTTGAGAGTTATTGCCTTTTCATCTTATCATGTTGCAAAGTTAAAATCTTATTTATAACTTCTAAGTACCTAAGTGTTTCCCCTTTGATCATAACATTCACTTGGGGGAAAAAGTTTGTTTCATCTTCTTAAGTTTTGACTTGTCATTTACTCTCTCTCATTTAAACATGAAACTTACTCTTGGAGATTGGATTCTTCTATTTAATTCTTTTACCTTATGCTTAAGCTTTTAACTAAAACACCAAACCTTAGAATATTTTCAAGTAAGATAGCCCATTACAATGAATAAGATAGCTCATTACCATGACCCTATGTTTGGCAAAAAGAAGCAATAAAAAAAGGCATAATAAGATAACTAATGGGTCTTAACCAATTGTAGAGATAAGGAAAATATCAACCTTCAAGAACTATGAAAGCATGCATTGCAAATTGCATTAGCAATTCAAACATAAAACCATACCTTTTGTCGATGAAGATCACACAGTACAACAAGTGACCTCCTCGCCCTTAGTTCTTCCTCTCCCTTCTTATTTTTTGCTTCATTTCTATGTTTTTTCTTCAAGTGCCGAATATAGTGCACAACATAAAAGATGCAAATTTTTTAAGATTTCGATCACAAATGATCTGAAGGTCCATAAACAATTCAAGAAGCACATCTAACTCAAAAATATGACTATACAAACAAGCAAAACATAATTAAAATCATAAACTTTCAAAACAAACAAGAAAAATCAATAACATGCTTGAGAACATTAATTTCTGTATAATCATTGGAACAACATAACTCTTGCAATACTAAATATTACTATGAAAAAATTCCATTTTGTTTGTTTTGAGATCATTTGGTTTAAGCCCATGAAATTTCATAGCTTTCATCTAGGCATTTGAAATTGGTAAAATATTTCACATAGGCCATTTCTCTTCGCTTATAATATATACTTAAAAACCCCACTTATCCATCTCTCCTTCCCAATTCTTTCAGTTGACCTCTAGGCAACTTTATGCTGTATCCTTCCATTTATCCTAAATGCCTCCCAACCATCTATTTCTATGACTTGTCCCTCTCCATTGTCCTCAAGGTAGCTAACCCTTGGCAATGTATGTCCAAAATTGTGTTAAATCTAATGCTTAGGTCTTCCAAGAAGCAATGTGTTATATTGTCTAAATATACTAATAGATTAACAAAGATGGTTATATCAACAATGAGTTAATTGAAAAAAAATAAGGATTCCTAAAACATCATGCATGGAAACGAATAAAGAAATAATTTCAAGAAGCTAGAATTAAATCATAAATTTGGCTAAGTTAATTAACATCACGATTCATAAGAAGATAAACATTACTATTGTCCAACAAACTAGGCACATTGTCAGAAAACCAAGGTATTACCAATTTTAAGATTCAAAGTTCAATACTCAAGTAAGAATTGAAATAGAAATGGGTTAGTACAATTTTGGATAAGTCTATGAAATATAATATAATGAATGTTTATTATGAGATTAAAGAGCTTAATGAAAAACATAAAATGATCGTAACAGTTTCTTATTATTACTTCAATGAACAAAAAACATTTTCTTAATTCTACAAGAGAATCATCATGAACTCAAATTAATTATTTATTATAATATTTCCCTCACATGCTCGAAAAGGCATTAGAAAAGGAAAAAAAGAAGCTCGAATTGGACATATTGAAATTATAAAAAACGTGTATAACAAAGCAATAATGAGTGTATAAGGAGGTTTTATATTGATAAGGTATTAGAAAAGAATGAAAAAAAATTAAAATTGCATATATTAAAAAATAATTTCGTACGCCTAATGAGAACATATTAAAGATTTCTTAACTACACTCAAATTTCATTATTTCTTTACTTTAAGTGCTTGGATGTGTTCGTAAACTTAATTTCAAAAATGTTGTCTACCTGTGCACTAAAAGCATAAAAAACATTTTGAAAATTTCTCACGACTCCCATTTTTGCACA
Source organism: Vanilla planifolia (assembly GCA_023846275.1). Classification (NCBI taxonomy): domain Eukaryota; kingdom Viridiplantae; phylum Streptophyta; class Magnoliopsida; order Asparagales; family Orchidaceae; genus Vanilla; species Vanilla planifolia. Next base: position 1,337,254 of record JAIUJO010000017.1, on the reverse strand, counting down.
TTAAAAGATAATGCTTCATAAGTACTTTTGCACTAAAATAAACAAAAGAAACAAAACAAAATTTTCTTATTTTGAACCTTACCTCAAAATGATAAAGAAATTAACAAAAATTGTCACTAATATGATCCAAGCATTGAAAAAATAAGATGAAAATAAAACATACTTCTAAGTGTTGTGTAATCAAAATATCACACTCAAGAATAAAGGAAAATTTATAAGATTAAATGGTATCAAATGCCAATGTGTGAGTACAAACACACAAATAGAGTAATTGCTATAGAGATAAAGCTTTTAAGTTTGAAGGGTAACTTACTATAAAGGAGAAAGTTGACATTCTACCAATTGTAGACAATTCTAAAGAAAATCAATCTAGATGGTTTGGTTATATTAAGAAGTTCACTTTGTAATTCTATCAGAGAAGTAGTTACTGAAATATTTCAAATAAAAAAGTAAAAAAATATAGATCAAAGAAAGACTATTGACTATTAGAAATGGCTTTAACAACTTTGGATCCAGAAGAAAAGCAATTAATGAATAGAAACAATAGCATTGTAGAACCAATGTATCTGACCTCACTTGATGTGTTAAAGGACTATTCTTGTAATTATAATAACAAAATAGGAATTTAGTGTTGGTAGCCTAAACCTTTTTAATATAATAATCTAGCAAAAGAAATATACAGCCTGACAAGAAATAGTTAAGATTCTATATTTAAGAAATCATAGGAAAAAATGCCTGTTTTGTTGTTTGCAGAGGGAAATCAAACTTTTACCTTGATCAATAATTAGAACGGCCTAATCAAGCCTAACAACTTTCAACAGTTATAATCTTCTCTTAAAGCTCAATGAAGTGGAAGTTTCCCATTTTCTCCAATGCACAGTTCAAAATATAACTTTAACCAGAACAAACAAAAGATATTTCCACACATTAAAATGCTGAATAGAAATATGCTGAATAATGGTAGCCCTCCAAATTGAAGTGTACCGAACACTATAATAGATTTTTCAAAAAAATAAAATAAAATAACAAACCTTCTTATTGACAAGGAGGATGATGGCTTGTGCTAGATTGGAACGAAGGGAAGTTGGGAGGGTCCAAACTTCGGATTAAAGGAGATGACAGACTAATGTGGAAATTCAGTGAGGCGTGGGGATACTATGGGGCCATGTGCGCCAGGAACATCGTGAGGTCACCGAGCTGCTTCGAGACCACTAGGTTATACGACAAACTGAGCGCAGATTGCTGAAGGAACAGATGTAGGGACGATTCGAAGTGGTCGTAGATAAGGAGATGCTCCGCCTCGTATCCTTCTGGGACAAGCTTCATCCTGGATTGAAGCAGAGGAAGGCTCTGCCTATCGGCTACCTTTCCAGATCCAGAGATGGAATCTGGTAAGAGGAGGTTTGCCACCGTCATCAGTTCTATAGATCAATTTACAAAACCCTAGTCGAACAGAAGCTCAAAAGAACCAACCTAAGAAGCTTACGTAGTTTCTGGATGGCAAATTTTCAAATAAAAAACATAATCACTATATTTAATAATTTATTAAACAAAAGAAGGGAGTATTGTTTTGAATTAGATTGGCAACACTAGGATTGCTCTATGCATTAGTATGGGATTAAAATTTTTATAATATTTTAATAAAAATAAATTTATGAATATATTATTTAAAAGATTGGGGTATTATTACTAAATTTTGATAAAAATAATATTTTTTATTATATTATTATTAAATAATAATCTATCAATAAACACATCCTTATGGATAAAATTTATCAAATTTTAAAATGCATAAATGTGCATCACAATTTTATGTCATCAGTCTACAATATAGTTATATGATAGATAATAGTGATGTAAAGGTTGAGAATCTTATGATAAAAGTCAGATTCTTGATATCCTTTTGCTTAATGTTAGATTCTTAAGATCCAACTGCTTGAGGATGGACAATTAAGAGTTAGTTGTCATCGCTAGCTATGTGATCAGCTAAGGAAATAATGCACATCATTCATCCATCTCGTACCCATGTCTTGTGCATTAATCATAAACCACCATTGCCCTCAAGACAATACTTCTGACAATGTTGGCACCTATGGAGGTAAGTGTAATGTTTAGCTATCCTTTTGACAATGTCTTGTGTTGCCACATGCAACACAACCTCCAAGGAAATAAAAGAAGAAAGATAATATTTTGTAATTCTTTGTAGATGCACAAACTCAAATAGGAAGTGACACTTAGGGTTTAATTGAAGGCAATAAATTTGCTTACTTGAAGAACAAACACTTTTCTAAAGAGAAATAGAATTTTTGTTTATTATCCTGGTTTTTCTTGTCCTCTTTTGTGATCGTTGACCTAGGAGACCCATGGTTGTTAGTTAATGTTTTTATAATTGCACCCAAAAAAAATTTTTACTAAGCCAATCTCCATTGTATTATACCCAATCTCCATTGTTCATATCTAACTTGTTGATCAAGAATATTATACCCAATCTCCATTGTATCATGGAATATAACTTTCACATATAGTTTATATTATTTAATCAAATGTTTCATTTTGATTTTTTTTATATTATAATGTAACTCTAAATCACATGTCATATGACATTTACATCACATTGATTTGGTTACATTACATTTCTTCAATATATCACATTTCTCCTTTAATATATATTTCCTTTACATTAAAATTACAATTTATTATGATTTATCTTTATTTACTTTCATATTGTAAAGTTTTCTAAACTAGGTTTGATCAAGAAACAACACACATCTTTGGATTCGTCTTCATGAGCTCTATCAAGTGAATTATTCATTTTGATATTTTTAAATATTTTTTTAAGAATTTTGGTAAACTTTACCAAATGTTTTCATTCATATATGATTCGACTATTGAGTATGTTACACTTGACATCCTACATATCCTAGAGATTAGCTTTGTTATACAATTTATATAATTGTTTCAAGTTTTCACTTAGATTTTCATGTATTATAACGATACTCTAAATAACCCTCATGGGGCCTTCACATTGATTTGGTTTTATTTTATTTTATTATATATATATATAATATTAAAAAATTATTTATTTTTGCAATGTAAAAAAGGTTTTACTTGATATTTTGGTATTCCAAATAAAAATATCATAATTCTTACCTAATTTGATAATCATGAAAGTTACACTCATTCTCTTGAGTATATTGGATTGCAACATTTTGGTAAACTTTCTCTCCCGTGCTGCATTCATATGTTCTAGATTTTCTTGTATTATATTGCTTTAATTTGTATCATTATAAGTTTAATAATAATTTACTTAATAATAAAATAATTGCTTATGATTATTTTCCTTCTTTAATTTTGATATTTCTTAATAATAAAATATGAGGTCTGATTAAGATGAAAAAAAGTCATTAAACTCGACTTCATGGGCACCATTTAATTAAAAATTCTTTATTTATTATTTTTAAATATTTTATTTTCAGTCATTTTAGCACTCTTTACGAGGTATTTTATTTTCTACCTAATTTGACAATTAACAATGTTATACCAACTACCAAATGAACTTGAAATTAAATTTTCCTATACAATTTATCTCAGTTCTTTAAATTGTTTGCTTTGATTTTCTTTTATTTCTATGAAGCTCTAAATCTTCTCTCTTGTAACCTTACATAACTATAGTCCTATTGTATTACATTATTTTAATTTATCTGACTTTAGCTTTAACATATATTTACATAATATTAAAATAATGATTAATTATGACTTTTATTTAATTACTTTGGTAATTTAAAAAAATTATATACAAGTTTCAATGGAGATGAAACAAACACCATTATTGTCATCTTATAAGTTCCACTCAATTAAAATTTCATTTCTTATAATTTTAAAAAAAATTATTTCCAAAAGTGTTTATATGCTTTGCAAGTCATTTCAATCCAAACATCATGTGAGAGTCAATGATACTACATTAGATCTTCTTAGAATCTTGGATCACAATTTTTCTATAATATTTACCAGTTTTCCACAAATTGTTTATTTGATTTGGTTATATTACTTATTAACTTTACATCTCCTCCAATGTGACCTTTTAATCACTTTTATTAGTTGTAATACATTACTTTAATTTAACTCATTTCAATTATAATATATATTTACTTATTATTAAGATGATACTTCATTATTATTTATGCTTATTTGTTTTTGTAATTCATATTTTCTATAAAATGTGTTTTCAACGAGATGAAAAAAAACTTTGTTTTATTTGCCTCAATAAGCTCTATCTAATTAAATAATTATGAAATGTTTTTATTATTTATGCTTAATAGTTTGGCATGCTTTATGAAATGTTTTTATTCACATCTTATTTGATGATCACTAATGTTACATTATCTCCTTAGGTTTTTTTAATGCAACTTTCTCATAGATTTTAATTTTTTTCCATAAATTTTTTTGTTTATTTTATTATGTTAGTATCAAACTATAATCTTCTTTTGTGTAAGGTCTATCTTGCATTGATTTGGTTATATTACATTGTTTCATTTTATCTCATCTTAGCTTTAATATATATTTATTTAAAATTGAAATAATATTTTGTAAATATATATGCTTATTTTTCTTGATAATTCACGATAATCTTATACAATGCCTAATCAAAATATAACAAATATCATTAGACTCATCTAAAAGAGCTATTTTCTTTTTAATATTTATTTTAATATTTTCAAATGTTTCATTTTCTTGGCTTTTTGAATTGCTTACGAGACATTTTGATTTATATTTTATTTGTTGTACCATGATGTTACGATCAATTTCATCTGATTTGGTTATGTTATATTTTTTAATTTATCATATTTTAGATTTATTAAATGATGAAATATTAATTAATTTATTTTTTTATAGTTATTTAAATTAATATTTTTTAAGTAAATCAAAATAAGCAAAGATTGAGAGAGAACAAACTTGGTTACCCTCGTCCCGATAAGTTTTGTCTAATTAAATATTTATTTTTTAACTGTTCTAAATATTTTTTTTATTTTATATGTTTTTAAACTTATTTTATTTGATTTTTTTGTATTATATTTTTAGTTTATCTTATTTAGATTTATGACATATTTATTAAATTTTAAAATAATAATTTATTTAAAGAATTATAGATGTAGGGATTTTTGTAAACAAAAAATTGCAAAGTATTAAATTTTTTTTGTGTAACTTGAATTTCTCTGATTTTTGTTTCATTAAAACACTGATGTGTATTTGGTTTATTTCTACTAGCTTCAACATAAAGAAAAGGGTCAGTGGAAGCCTGATCGGGGATCGAGGGTGGATGTAGGCACAGGTTTTAGTTAAAGCACCTAAAAGATCTTGTGTTTTTTGTTTATTATTTAGAAATTTTATTCCATCAGTAAAAAAATTTTAAGGTCGAAAAGTTTTTTTACTAATTTTTGGAAATGAAAATTTTCTTAAATAAATAATTCACTCATCCCCTCTTATTAGTTATGCCTCAAATGTTTTACATTAAGTTAGACATCTACTTGGTTTTATTGGACATGTTAATTTCCTATTGTAATATGATCATTATGTTGCTTCGTATATTTGGCTTCACATAAAATTTATTTCGAAGTTTAGGCATATTTTTTCATTTGTTTTTGATATGTGAGCATACGAAATGTTTTGAAACATAATGCACTTATTTGATTTTTAATAAAAAGTTCATTTCAAAGTTAAAGTACTAAGAAAAAATAAACAAAAAGAGTGGATGTGACACCCGATCCCGAGAAAGGCAAGCTTAGTCACCACAACTATGCTCTAATTTTATGCAAATCAAGCAACATGATTACATTATTGTACATGTGTTGCAAAGAGACAAAGATGATTGATAATGAAACAACTATTAACATTGAGATTAATAATTGGATTCAATTATTAGACAAGTTAACTAAGCTATTTAATGAAGTAATCCAAAGCAACTAGCATTCTTAAAAAGTTGGTTATTAAGGGTCACACTTACAAGAATGACATACTTGATTGTCAAGACAATCTTATCTAGTTTGGATAAAGGATTATAACAATCTCTTCCATAATCTTTACTATAAAATAATAGTTTATTTTCCTAAACAAAATACTTATAATATTATCCAAATTATCCATTTAGGTACAAGGTCTTAAACTAATACCTAAGCCATGAAACACAAAGTGTTAATGACACTAAATAATGTGATGAGCCAATATCCAATAAGTATCTTGAACACCCTAGACTTCCAATGCAACTATATATTCGTATAACATGAGGATAATGTTTCAAGAAAACTCAATATTATTTTTTATTTAATTTTAATTAATCTAAACTTATTTTTAAATATCATGCCATAACTTAAAAAAAATCTATATATTATATTTCTAGTATGAACTATTTCTCATGCTATCTGTATGCTTTAATGCGTGTACCTTATCATAAAATAAACATATAAAAGATCCACAGAAATTTAAAAACTATGAGCCAATGTAATACAAATACTTCTTATAAAGATAACTATGTCATACATCAAAATACACAATATAAAATGGCTTATAAGATATCTTAATTTAATAATAAATTATCTATTAATTTAATATTATATTTATTTTACCATTATTAAATTTTTCTATCTAAATTTAAGGTGAAGATTCTTAATCCACTTTTCTTTTCTTTTAGTTTTTCCATAAAGTCATAGATGCATGCACATGAGTTACTATATAATCTTTAATAATGAAGATATTAAAAATTCCTTAAGATTATATAACCTAAAGTATTCTCTCTACTTCCTCTTCTACTACGAAAACATCAACTATATGATTCTCCCATCGTGTTGTACAATTTGCATCTCACTAAATCATTGTTATTAATTCTTCACTTATTGTATTATATGGCCTCTCCATCAAACAGTGTTATTCCTTCAACTACCTATATATGGTTATCAGAATCCCATCTTACTCTTTGACCTTTATCTAATCATATTGTATAAGAAGCTCAAGGTACAGTATGATCGCTCCAACTATGATATGATGAGATTGTTGGACCACAAAAAAACCATTCTTCTTGAACCAACTTAACTCCAATTGTATTATATATTCTCATAATTGTATGATATGTTATTAACTCCTTAAATAAATTATTGATAATCATATTGTATATCGAGTCTAATCATATAGTAGACTCACCACCAAAAAAAATCATAAGGCCTAAATTCAATTATATTTTACTATAAGACAACTCTAAACCCCCATAATTAATTATCATAGCATTCTTAACTTGTACAATAAAATAAAACCACTAATTCCTTTATAAAAATGAATAAATTCAATAAAAAATATAATTTCAACCTTTTTTATTTTCACTTATTATAGTAGCTTTCTAGTACGTTCGTCCCCATCTTGATTTTTATAGAATAGTGAGTCACCTTTTTGTCTTCCTTACTACTCTCCTTATGACTAAATAAATTTTTTCTTCTCTTTCTTGTTGTTCTCTTTAATTGAGACTTTCTTCTTCCCTCTTCTCTTTATTTTATCTTTTTCTCCTTCTCTTCCTCCACTTTTCTTTCATTAGCTACATCTCTAAACTACCTAAAACTTTTAGTAAAAACTTATTTAAAACCTAATTTTATTAAAGATAATTGGCTTAAATTAAAAAAAATATTATTTTCCATTTCTTTTTGCAAACTTTTGTGCTAAACCATTAACATGAGAACATACCTCATCCTCCAAATATGTGGAAGAGGTAGAAGTGGAATCCAAATCACATTTGGCCCTCTTTATCTTCTTTTTCTTCATATTTTTGTTCACCTTACTCTTCATCATCATCATATTCTTCTTCCCCTTCTTCTACTAGTTCTTCTCCTATTTTTTCTTCATAATCTTCTTCTTGTCCTTCTTCTTCGTCTTCTTCTTCATCTTCTTCTTCTTCTTCATCTTCTTCTCCTTCTTCTTCTTCACCTTCCTTTTTTCTTCTTCTTCTCCTTCATCTTCTTCATCATCATCATCATCTTCTTCTTCTTCATCTTCATCTTCTTCTTCTTCTTCTTCTCCTTCTTTTTCTTTCCTTTTCCTTTTTGTTCTTCTTATCCTTCCTCTTCCTCTCCTTCTTTTTGGTCTTCTTCTTCTTCTACTTCTCCTTCTTCTTCTTCTCCTTCATGTTCTTCTTTTTCTTCATCTTTTTCTTCTTTTCCTTCTTCTCCATCCCCTTCTTTTCCTTCTTCTTCTTCTTATTATGCTTCACATACTTCTCCTTCTCCTTCTTTGCCTTCTTTTTCTCCTTCTTCTTCTTCCTCTTTTTCTTATTCTTCTTCATCTGCTTCTTCATCCCCTTCTTCTTCTTCTCCTTCTTCTTCTTCTTCTTATTCTTCTTCTTCTTCTTTTCCTTCTTCTTTTACTTCTTCTTCTTCTTCTTATTGTTCTCCTTCTACTTCATCATCTTCTCCTTCTTCTCCTTCAATTTCTTCTTCACCTTCTACTAATTCTTCTTCTCCATCTTCTTCTTCCTTTTCTCCTCCTCTTCGTTCTTCTTCTTCTTCTTCCTGTTCCTCTTCCTCTTTTTCTTGTTCTTCTTCTTCTTTTTCTTCTTCTTGTCCTTCTTCTTATTCTCCTCCTTCATCTTCCAAGTTTTTTTTTCTTCTTCTTCTTTTTCTTCTTCTTCTTCTTATTTTTCTTCTTCTCCTTCTTCTGCTTAGCCCTCTTCTTCTTCTTTTTCACCTTCTTCCCTTTCTACTACTTCCTCTATTTCTTCTACGTCTTCTTGTTCTTCTTCTTCTTCACCTTCATCTTCTCCTCCTTCTCCTTCTTCTCCTTCTTCTTCTCTTTCTTCTTTTTCTTCTTCTTTTTCCTCTTCTTCTTCTTCTTGTTACACTTCTTCCTCTTCCTCTTCTTCTTCGTCTTCTTTGTCTTCTTCATCTTCTTCTTCCTCATGCTTCTTCTTATTCATCTTTTTCTTCTTCTTCATCATCATCTTCTTCTTCTTCTTCTCCTTCTTCTTCCTCTTCTTCCACTTTTTCTTCGCTTAATTCTTCATATCCTTCTTCTTCTTCTTCTACTTCTTCTTCCCCTTGCTTCTTCTTCTTCATCTTTTTCTTCTTCTTCTCCTTCTTCTTCTTCCTCTTCTTCCACTTTTTCTTTGCTTAATTCTTCTTCTTCTTCTTCTTCTTCTTCCTCTGCTTCCTCATCATCTTCTACTTGTTTTTCTGCTTCTTCCTCTTCTTCTTCTTCATCATCTTCTTCTTCTTCCTCCTCTTTCTTTTACTTGTTCTTCTTCTTCTTTTTCTTCCACCTCTTTATTTTACTTGTTCTTCTTCTTCTTCTTTTACTTCAACTTCTTCTTCTTCTTCTTCTTCTTCTTCTTCATCTTTTTTTTCTTCAACTTTTTCATTATCTTGTTCTTGTTCTTCTTCTTCTTCATCTTCTTCTTACTCCTCATCTTCTTCTTCTTCTTCTTCTCCTTCACCTTCTTCTTCTTCTTCTTCTTTTTCTTATTTTTACATCTTCATCTTCTTCTTGTTCTTCATCTTCTTCTTCCCCTTGCTTCTTTTTCTTCATCTTTTTCTTCTTCTTCATCATCATCTTCTTCTTCTTGTCCTTCTTCTTCTTCCTCTTCTTCGACTTTTTCTTTGCTTAATTCTTCTTCTTCTTCTTCTTCTTCTTCTTCCTCCGCTTCCTCATCATCTTCTACTTGTTTTTTTGCATCTTCTCTTCTTCTTCATCAACATCTTCTTCTTCCTCCTCCTCTTCTTCTTCTTCTTCCTCCTCTTTCCTTTACTTCTTCTTCTTCTTCTTCTTCCTCCACTTCTTCTTCTTCTTCCTCCTCTTTCTTTTACTTGTTCTTCTTCCTCTTCTTTTACTTCAACTTCTTCTTCTTCTTCTTCTTCTTCTTCTTCATCTTCTTCTTTAGTTTCTTCTTCATCTTGTTCTTGTTCTTCTTCTTCTACTACTACTTCATCATCATCATCTTCTTCTTCTTCATCATCTCTTTATTTTCTTCTTCTTATTACTCTTATTCTCCTTGCTCTTCTCATGGCTCCATATCTTTTTCTTTTTGTTTCTCTTCCTCATCTTCTTTTACACCTATTCTTCTTCTTCTCGATAATCTTATTCTTGTCCTTTTTCTCCTTCAATTTCTTCTTCTCCTTCGTCTTCTTCTTGTTCTTCTTCTTCTTCTTGTTCTTCTTCTTCTTCTTTTCTTCCTCTTCTTCTTCCTCCTCCTCTTCTTCTTGTTCTTCTTCTTCTTCATCATCTTCTTCTTCTCCTTCTTCTTCTTCTTCTCCTTCTTCTTCCTCTTCTTAATCATCTTCTTCTTCTTCTTCTTCAACATCTTCTTCTTCATCATCATCTTCTTCTTCTTCTTATTCTTTTTGGACTTCTTCTACTTCTTAATCATCTAGTTCTTCTTCTTCGTCATCTTCATCTTCTACTTCATCTCTTCTACTTTTTCTTCTTCCTCTTCTTCTTCTCCTAATTCTTCTTCTCCTACTTCTTCTTCTTCTTTTTCTCTAATTAGTACTAGTACAACTTTTTCTTTTACTTCTTTATCCTCTTCTTCTTTTTCTTTATCTTCTTCTTCTTCTTGTTTTTTTCTTCTTGTTCTTCTTTTTCTTCTTCTTCTCATACTTTTCCCCTTCTCCTTCTTCTCCTTCTCCTTTTTCTCCCCCTTCTTCTCTATCTTTTTCTTGTACATCACCTTCTTCTTCTTTTTCTTCTTCTTCTTCTTCTACTTCTCTATCTTCTTCTTCTCCTTCTTCTTCATCTTTTTCTTATTATTATGATTCATATTTTTCTTATTCTTCTTCTTCTTCCTCTTCTACTTCTTCTTCTTTCTCTTCTTCTTCTTCTTCTCCTTCTACTTCTTCAACTTATTCTTCTTCTTCTTGCTTTTTCATCTTCTTCATCTTCTTCTTCTTCTACTTCTTCTTCCCCATGATTCTTCTTCTTCATCATCTTCTTCTTCTTCTTCTCCTTCTTCTTCTTTCTCTTCTTCCATTTTTTTCTTTGCTTAATTCTTCTTATTCTTCTTCTTCTTCTTTTTCTTACTTTTACATCTTCATCTTCTTCTTCTTCTTCATTTTCTTCTTCCGCTTGCTTCTTCTTCTTCAAATTTTTCTTATTCTTCATCATCTTCTTCTTCTTCTACTTCTTCTTCCTCTTCTTCCACATTTTCTTTGCTTAATTCTTCTTCTTCTTCTTCCGCCTCTTTCTCATCATCTTCTACTTGTTTTGCATCTTCTTCCTCTTCTTCTTCCTCATCATCTTCTTCTTTATCTTCCTTTTCTACATCTTCTTCTCCCTCTTTATCTTCTTTTTCTTCTTCTTATTTTTGTTCATCTTATCCTTAGTCATCATATTCTTCTTCCTCTTCTTCTTCTTCTTCTTTTTCTTTACCTTCTTCTTTTTCTCCTTCTTCTTCTTCTTCTTCTTCATCTTCTACTTCCTCTTCTTCTGTTCTTCCTTTACAACTTTTTCTTCTTCTTCTTCTTATTCTTCTACTTCGTCTTCTTCTTCTTCTTCTTCTTCGTCTTTACCAAATTATTATTCTTCTCCTTCTTCTTCATATTCTTATTCTTCTTCTTTTACTTCTTCTTCTACTTCTTCATCTTCTTCTTCATCATCAACATCATCATCGTCATCTTCTTCTTCTTCTTCTACTTCTTCCTCTTCTTCATGTTCTTGTTCTCCTTCTTCTTCTTCTTCTTCGTCTTCTTCTTCCTCTCTCCTTCACCTCCTTTTCACCTTCTTCTTCTTCTTTCTCTTCTTCTTCTTCATCATCTTCTTCTTCCTCTTCTTCTTCTTCTTCTTCCTCTTCTTCATCATCATCTTCTTCTTCTTCCTCAACATCTTTTTCATCTTCTTCATCTTTTTCTTCTTATTTTCTTGGAGTTCTTCTACTTCTTCTTCTTCGTTGTCTTCATCTTCTACTTCATCTTTTCTACTTTTTCTTCTTCCTCTTCTTCTTCTTCTTTTGCTCTGATTAGTACTACCACTACTTCTTTTTCTTCTTCATATTCTTCTTCTTTTACTTCTCCTTCTTCTTCTTCTTCCTCCCTTCTTCTTCTTGTTCTTCGTGTTCTTCTTCTTCTCTTACTTTTCCCATTCTCCTTCTTCTCCTTCTACTACATCTCGTTCTCCTTCTTCTCCTTCTCCTTTTTCTCCTTCTTCTTCTCTCTCTTTTTCTTGTACTTCTCCTTCTTCTTCTCCTTCTTCTTCTTCTTCTACTTCTTCTCCACCTTCTTCTTCTCCTTCTTCTTCATCTTTTTCTTATTATTATTATTCTTATTTTTCTTCTTCTTCTTCTTCCTCTTCTTCCTCTTTTACTTCTTCTTCTTCTTTCTCTTCTTCTTCTTCTCCTCCTCCTACTTCTTGTTCTTATTCTTCTTCTCCTCCTCCTCCATCTTCTTCTTCTTCTTCTTCTTCTTCTTCCTCTTCTTCTTGCTTTTTCATCTTCTTCATCTTCTTCTTCTTCTGTATCTTCTTCTTCCCTTTACTTCTTCTTCTTCATCTTTTTCTTCTTCATCATCCTCTTCTTCTTCTTCTTCTCCTTCTTCTTCTTCCTCTTTTTCCACTTTTTCTTTCCTTAATTTTTTTCTTTTTCTTCTTCTTCTTCCTCTTCTTCATCATCTTCAACTTGTTTTTCTGTTTCTTCTTCATCATCATCATCATCTTCCTTTTCTACATCTTCTACTGCCTCTTTATCTTCTTTTTCTTCTTATTTTTTTCATCTTATTCTTCAACATCATCATATTCTTCTTCCCCTTCTTCTACTATTTCTTCTCCTATTTCTTCTTCTTAATTTTCTTCTTCTCCTTCTTCTTCTTCTTCTTCTTCTCCTTCTTCTTCTTGTTCTTGTTCTTCTTCTTCTTCTCCTTCATCTTCTTCATCATCATCATCATCATCTTCTTCTTCTTCTTCTCATTTTCTCTTTCCTTCTCCTTTTTGTTCTTCTTATCCTTCCTTTTCGTCTCCTTCTTCTTCTCCTTTTTGGTCTTCTTCTTCTTCTTCTTCTCCTTCTTCTTCTCCTTCATGTTCTTTTTTTTCATCTTTTTCTTCTTCTCCTTCTTCTCCTTCTTCTACTTATTATGCTTCCCATACTTCTCCTTCTCCTTCTTTGCCTTCTTTTTCTTGTTCTTCTTCTTCTTCTTTTTCTTATTCTTCTTCATCTGCTTCTTCATCCCCTTCTTCTTCTTCTCCTTCTACTTCTTCTTATTCTTCTTCTTCTTCTTCTTTTCCTTCTTCTTCTTCTTCTTTTCCTTCTTCTTTTAGTTCTTTTTCTTCTTCTTCTTACTATTCTTCTTCTTATTCTTCTCCTTCTACTTAATCAACTTCTCCTTCTTCTCCTTCATCTTCTTCTTCATCTTTTACTAATTCTTCTCCTTCTCCTTCTTCTTCGTTTTCTCCTTCTCTTTCTTCTTCTTCTTCTTCTTCTTGTTCCTCTTCCTCTTTTTCTTGTTCTTCTTCTTATTCTCCTCCTTCATCTTCTTAGTTTTTTTTCTTCTTCTTCTTTTTCTTCCCCTTCTTCTTCTTCTTCCCCCAATCCTTCATCTTCTCCTTCTTCTACTTAGCCCTCTTCTTCTTCTTCCCTTTCTACTACTTCCACTTTTTCTTGTACGTCTTCTTCTTCTTCTTCACCTTCTTCTTCTCCTCCTTCTCCTTCTTCTCCTTCTCCTTCTTCTCCTTCTTCTACTTCTACTCTTTCTTCTTTTTCTTCTTCTTTTTCCTCTTCTTCTTCTTCTTCTTACTCTTCTTCCTCTTCCTCTTCTTCTTTGTCTTCTTCTTCTTCTTCGTCTTCTTCTTCTTCTTCTTTATCTTTTTCATTTTCGTCTTCTTCTTTTTCCTCTTCTTTCGGTACTTCCTCTTCTTCCTCTTCTTACACTTCTTCCTCTCCTTCTTCTTCCTCTTCTTCTTCTTCTTCGTCTCCCACTTCCTCTCCTTCCCCCTCTTCCACTTCTTCTTTTTCTTCTTTATCTTCATCTTATTCTTCTTCTTCCTCCTCCTCTTCTTCTTCTTGTACTTCTTTTTCTTCTTCTTCTTCACCTTCTTCTCCATCTCCTTCTCATTCTTCTTCTTTTCCTTCTTCTTCTACTTTTTCATCTTCTTCTTCCTCCTCTTCTTCTTCTTCTCCTTCTTCTTCTTGTTCTTCTCTTTCTTATTTTTCTTCTTTTTCTTCTTCTATTTCTACTACTATTATTTCTTATCCTACTTCTTCTTCTTCTTCTTTTCCTTCTTCTTTTTCTTCTTCCACTTACTTTTTCTTCTTCTTCATCTTTTTCTTCTTCTTCTTCTTACTTCTTCCTCTTCCTCTTTGTCTTTCTTCTTCTTGTTCTTCTTCCTCTTCTTGCACCTACTTCTATTTCTTCTTCATCTTCTCTTTCCTCTTCTTCTTCTTCTTCTTCTTCCTCGTCATCTTCTTCTTCTTCTTCTTCCTCTTCTTCTTCTTCTTCTTCCTCCTCTTTCTTTTACTTTTTCTTTTTCTTCTTCTTTTTCTTCTTCAACTTCTTCTTAATCTTGTACTTCTTCTTCTTCTTCATCTTCTGCTTCATCATCATGTTCTTCTTGTTCTTCTTCATCATCTTTTTATCTTCTTCTTCTTATTATTCTTATTCTCCTTGCTCTTCTCATGGCTCCTTATCTTTTTCTTTTTTTTTTCTTCCTCATCTTCTTTTACATCTATTCTTTTTCTTCTCGATAATCTTATTCTTGTCATTTTTCTCCTTCAATTTCTTCTTCTCCTTCATCTTCTTCATGTTCTTCTTCTCCTTCTTGTTCTTCTTCTTCTTCTTCTTCTTCCTCCTCCTCCGCTTCTCCTTGTTCTTCTTGTTCTTCTTCTTCTTCATCATCATCTTCTTCCTCTTCCTCCAC
>JAIUJO010000017.1:1317392-1319892 GCA_023846275.1 Vanilla planifolia | reverse complement strand
TCTTTCTCTTCTTCTTCTTCTTCTCCTTCTAGTTCTTCTATTTATTCTTCTTCTCCTCCTCCTCCTTCTTTTTCTTCTTCTTCTTCTTCTTCTTCTTCTTCTTCTTCCTCCTCCTCTTATTCTTCTTCTTCCTCCTCTTTCTTTTACTTATTCTTCTTCTTCTTCTTCTTCTTCTTCTTCTTCCTCCTCCTCTTCTTCTTCTTCCTCCTCATTCTTTTACTTGTTCTTCTTCTTCTTATTTTACTTCAACTTCTTCTTCTTCTTCTTCTTCTTTATCTTTTTCTTCTTCATCTTGTTCTTGTTCTTGTTGTTCTTCTTCTACTTCATGATCATCATCATCTTCTTCTTCTTCTTCATCTTTTTATCTTCTTCTTCTTATTATTCTTATTCTCCTTGCTCTTCTCATGGCTCCTTATCTTTTTCTTTTTTTTTCTTCCTCATCTTCTTTTACACCTATTCTTCTTCTTCTAGATAATCTTATTCTTGTCATTTTTCTCCTTCATTTTCTTCTTCTCCTTCGTCTTCTTCTTGTTCTTCTTCTACTTCTTGTTCTTCTTCTTCTTCTTCTTCTTCTTCCTCCTCCTCCTCCTCTTCTTCTTGTTCTTCTTCTTCTTCATCATCATCTTCTTCTTCTTCTTCTTCTTCTTCTTCTTCTTCTTCTTCTTCTTCCTCTTCTTGATCATCTTCTTCTTCTTCTACAACATATTCTTCTTCATCATCTTCTTCTTCTTCTTATTCTTCTTGGACTTCTTCTACTTCTTTATCATCTACTTCTTCTTCATCATCATCTTCATCTTCTAATTCATCTTTTCTACTTGTTCTTCTTCCTCTTCTTCTTCTTCATCTGCTTCTTCTTCTCCTACTTCTTCTTCTTTTTCTCTAATTAGTACTACTACTACTTTATCTTTTTCTTCTTTATCCTCTTCTTCTTTTTCTTGTTCTCCTTCTTCTTCTTCCTCCTCTTTTTTTCTTCTTATTCTTCCTGTTGTTCTTCCTCTCCTACTTTTCCCCTTCTCCTTTTTCTCCTTCTGCTTACTCTACTTCTCCTTTTTCTTCCCCATCTTCTCTCTCTTTTTCTTGTACTTGTCCTTCTTCTGCTTCTTTTTCTTCTTCTTCTTCTCTATCTTTTTGTTCTCCTTCTTCTTCATCTTCTTCTTATTATTATTATTCATATTTTTCTTCTTCTTTTTCTTCTTCCTCTTCTACTTCTTCTTTCTCTTCTTCTTCTTCTCCTCCTACTTCTTCTACTTATTCTTTTTCTCCTCCTCCTCCTCCTCTTTCTTCTTCTTCACCTTCTTGCTTTTTCATCTTCTTCATTTTCTTCTTCTTCTTCATCTCCTTCTTCCCCTTGATTTTTCTTCTTGATCTTTTTCTTCTTCTTCAACATCTTCTTCTTCAACATCTTCTTCTTCTTCTTCTCCTTCTTCTTCCTCCTCTTCCATTTTTTCTTTGCTTAATTCTTCTTATTCCTCTTCTTACTTTTAATACTTCTTCATCTTCTTCTTCTCATTGCTTCTTCTTCTTCATCTTTTTCTTTTTCTTCATCATCATCTTCTTCTTCTTCTTCTCCTTCTTCTTCCCCTTCTTCCACATTTTCTTTGCTTAATTCTTCTTCTTCTTCTTCTCCTTCTTCTTCCCCTTCTTCCACATTTTCTTTGCTTAATTCTTCTTCTTCTTCTTCTTCCTCCTCTTCTTTGTCATCTACTATTTGTTTTTCTGCTTCTTCTTCTTCTTCTTCGTCATCATCTTCTTCTTTATCTTCCTTTTCTACTTCTTCTTCTCCCTCTATATCTTCTTTTTCTTCTTCTTATTTTTGTTCATCCTATCCTTCATCATCATCATATTCTTCTTCCTCTTCTTCTTCTTCTTCTTCTTTACCTTCTTCTTTACCTTCTTCTTCTTCTCCTTCTTCTTCTTCTTCTTCTTCTTATTCCGCTTCTACTTCCTCTTCTTTTGTTCTTCCCCTACAACTTTTTCTTCTTCTTCTTATTCTTCTACTTCGTCTTCTTCTTCTTCTTCTTCTTCGTCTTCACCAAATTATTATTCTTCTTCTTCATCATCATAATCTCATTCTTCTTCTTCTACTTCTTCTTCTTCTTCTTCTTCATCGTCAACATCATCATCGTCATCTTCTTCTTCTTCTTCTTCTACTTCTTCCTCTTCTTCTTGTTCTTGTTCTTGTTCTTCTTCTTCTCCCTCTTTGTCTTCTTCTTCCTCTCTTCTTCACCTTCTTTTCACCTTCTTCCTCTTCTTTCTCTTCTTCTTCTTCATCTTCTTCTTCCTCCTCTTCTTCTTCTTCTTCTTCTTCTTCTTCATCTTCTTCTTCCTCAACATCTTCTTCCTCATCTTCTTCATCTTCTTCTTCTTATTCTTCTTGGAGTTCTTCTACTTCTTCTTCTTCGTTGTCCTCATCTTCTACTTTATCTTTTCTACTTGTTCTACTTCCTCTTCTTTTTCTTCTTCTTCTTCTTCTAATACTTCTTCTTCTTCTCCTCATCTT
>JAIUJO010000017.1:1271461-1277529 GCA_023846275.1 Vanilla planifolia | reverse complement strand
TCTTATTCTTCTTCTTCTTCTCTTCTCCTCCTCCTTCTCTTTCTCCATCCTCCTACTCCAACTTCATCTTCTTCTTCTTTTCATTTTCTTGATCTTTTCTTCATCTTTCTTCTTCTTTCTTAGTACTTGATCTTCTACTACTACTACTTCTTATTATTCTTCTTCTACATCATCATCATCTTTACCATCTTGTTCTTGTTCTTCTTATTCTTTTTCTTTTACGTCTTCTTCTTCTTCTTCTTCCTCTTCTTTATTAACTTGTTTCTTCTTCTTTGTTTCCTTCGTTTTCCAATTCTTTTTCTTCTTCTTCTACTTCTTTTTCTTCTCTATCTACTTATTCTTCTTCTTCTTCTTTTTCTTCTTCTTCTTCTTCTTCTTCTTCTTCTTCTTCATCTTCTTCTTCCTATTATTCCTTTAGTTTTTCTTCTTCTTCTTCAACTTATTCTTCTTCCTTTTCTTTATCGACTTCTTCTTCTTCTTGTTTTCCTTCTTCTTCTTCTTCTTAATATTCTTCTTCTTTCTACTTATCCTTACTCCTTCTCCTTCTTCATCATCATCATCATCATCATCTCCTTCCTCCTCTTCCTTTTCTTCTTCTTCTTCTTTTTTCTTATTATTATTATTATTATTATTATTACTTTTCTTATTACTATTATTATTATTATTACTCCACTTCTTATTCTTATTCTTCTTCTTGTTCTTCTTCTCCTTCTTGTTCTTCTTCTTCTTCTTCTTTTCTTCTTCATCTTCTTCTCTTCGTCTTCTTTTTTCTTCTTCTTCTTCTTCCTCTTCTTCTACTTCCTTTTCCAATTATTTCTTCTTCTTATTGTTCTTCACTTGCTACTACTTCTTCTTCTTCTTCTAGCTCCCCTTCGTTTTCTTCTTCTTCTTCTTCTTCTTCAGCATCTTCCTCTTCTTCTACCCTTCTTCTTCTTCTCTACTACTTCCTCCACATCTTCTTCTTCTTGTTCTTCTTCTTCATCTTCTACTTTTTGTTTTTATTCTTCTTCGTTGCCTCCTTCTTTGCTCTTCTTCTTCTTCTTCTTCTTCTTCTTTCTTCTCTTCTTCTTCTTGTTCTCCTTCTTCTTGTTCTTGTTCTTAGTATTCTTCTTCTTCTTCTTCTCCGTCTCTGACTTCTTCCTCTTCCTCTTCTTCTTCTTCTTCTTCTTCTTCTTCTTCTTCTTCCTCTTGTTCATCTTCTTCATCTGCATCTTCTTCTTCATCCCCTTCTTCTTCTCTTCTTCCTCTTCTTCTTCTTCTTCTTCCTCTTTTTCTTTTTCTTCTTCTTCTTCTTCTTCCACTTCTTCTTTTCATTCTTCTTCTTCTTCTTCTCCTTCTTCTACTTCTTCTGTTTTCTTTATCTTCTCCTTCTTCCTCTTCTTCTTCTTCTTCTTCTTCTTCTTTCTTCTTCTTCTTCTTTTTCTTCTTCTCCCTTTTCTTCTTCAACTTCCTCTTCTTCATCTTCTTCTCCTTTTTCTTCAACTTCTTCTTGTTATTATTGCTCTTCTAAATGATCTTCTTCTTCTTCTTCTTCTACTACTACTACTTTATCTTCTTCTCCTTCTTCTTCTTAATCATTTTCTTCTTCTACCCTTCGTTCTTCTCTTTTTCTTTTCTTCTTCTTCTTCTTCTTCTTCTTCTTCATCTTCTTCTTCTTATTCTTTTTTTTTTTCTTCTTCATCTTCTTCTTCTTCTTCTTCTTCTGCTTCTGCTTCTTCTTTTTCTTCTATTCTCCTCCAACTTTACCTTCTTCTTCTTCTTCTTTTTCTTCTTCTTCCTCTTCTTCCTCTTCTTCTACTTCCTATTCTTCATCTTTTTCCTCTTACTTCCTATTCTTGTTCTTCTTCAGGTCCTCCATCTTCCTCCTCTTCTTCTTACTTCTACGACATCCTCTTCTTCTTTCCTACTTCTTCTTCTTCTTCTACTTGCTCATCTTCATGTTCTTCTATATCTTCTTTTTCTTCTTACTATGATAATTATTTATTCTTCTTCTTCTCCTAGATCATCATCATCATCATCTTCTTCTTCTACTTACTACTACTACTTCTTCTTCTTCTTTGTCTTTGTCTTCTTCTTCTTCTTCCTCTTCTTTTTCAGGTTTTTCTTCTTCTTTTTCTTCTTCTTCATCTTCTTCTTTTCTTCTTCTTCTCCTTCTTCTTCTTCTTCTTCTACAACTACTACATAATTTTTTATTTTTCTTCTTCTACTTCTTCCTTTTCTTCTTCTTCTTCTTCTCCTTTTCTTCTTCTTGTTCTTCTTGTTCTTCGCCATCTACTACTACTACTTTTCTTCTTCTTCTTCATCTTCGTCTACTTCTTCTTTATCATCATTTTCTTCTTTCTCATCTTCTTTCATTTTCTTATATATTGTTATTATTATTATTATTATTATTATTATTGTTATTAATATTATTATTCATCTTCTTCTTCTTTCTCTGCTTCTTCTCCTCCCTCTTTTTCTTCTTCTTTCTCTTCTTCTTCTTCCTTTACTACAACTACTTATTCTTCTACTTCATCTTCGTCTTCTTTTTCTTCATCATCTTCATCCTCTTTCACGTTTTCTTCCTTTTCTTCTTCTTCTTGTCTTGTTGTTCTTCTTCTTTTTATTCTTATTCTTCTACTTCTTCTTCTTCTTCTTCTTCTTCTTCTTCTCTTTCCTCTAGTTATTATTATTCTTCTTCTCCATCTTTTTCTTCTTCTTCTTCCTCTTCTTCTCTTCTTCTCCTTCTTCTTCTTCTTCTTCTTCTTCTTCTTCTTCTACCTCTTCTCTTCTTCCACCTCTTACTACTTCTTGTTCTTTATGTTCCTCTTCTTTTTCTTTTTGCTTTTCTTCTTTAGCATCTTGTTCTACTTTTTCTTCTTCTCCTTCTTCTTACTACTACTACTAATTCTTCCTCCTCTTCTTCTCATTCTTCATCTTCCTCTTCTTCTTCTTTCTCTTTCTTCGTCTTCTTCTTCATCTTCTGTTTTTCTTCTTCTTCTTCTTGTTTCTCTTCCTCTTCTTCTTCATAAATTTGTTCTTCCTCTTCTACTTTAGCTTCTTCTTCTTCTTCTTCTTCTTCGTTTTCTTCATATCCATCCCCTTCTTCTTCTTTCTTTTCCATGAATCTACTACTACTACTACTACTACTACTTCTCGTTCTTCTTCTTCGCCATCTTCTTCCTCTTATTATTTTTTCTCCTTCTTCATCTTTCTTCTCCTCCTTCTTTTCCTTCTTCTACTCCTTTTTCTTGTTCTCCTTCTTCTTCTTCTTCCTCTTCCTTCTCTTCTTCAACTTCTTCTTCTTCTTCTTCTTCTCCATTCTTCTTCTTCTTCTTCTTCTTCTTCTTTTTCTTCTTCAACTTCTACTACTACTACTACTACAACTACTACTCTTAATCTTGTTCTTCTTCATCTTCATCATCTTCTTCTTATCATCATCTTCTTCTTTCTCCTCTTCTTCCTTTTCTTCTTCTTCTTCTTCTAATTTTTCTTGTTCTTGTTCTTGTTGTTGTTCTTCCTCTTCTTCTTCTTCTCCTTCTTCCTCTTCTTCTTCTTCTTCTTCTTCTTCTCCTTCTGCTAGTTCTTACTCTTCTTCTTCTTCTTCTTAATCTTCTTCTTCTTTTTCTTCTTCTTTTTCTTCTTCTTCTTCTCGATCTTCGTCATCTTGTTCTTCTTCTCTTCTTCTTTTTCCTCTTCCTCTTCTTCCTCTTCTTACTTCTTCTCATTCTTCATGTTCCTCATCTTCTTCTTTTTCCCCTTCTTCTTTAGCTTCTTCTTCTTCTTCCACTTTTTCTTCTTCTTCTTCTTCTTCTTCTTCTACTATTACTACTAATTCTCCCTCCTCTAACTCTTCTTCTTCTTCTACCTCTTCTCTTCTTCATTTTCTTCCTCTTATTGTGCTTCTTCTTTTTCTTCTTCATCTTGTTCTTCTTCTTCTTCTTCTTCTTCCTCTTCTTCTACTTCTTCTTCTTCTCCTTCTTCGCCTTCTTTATCTTCTCCTACTTCTTCTTCTTCTTCTTCTCCTTCTTTTTCTACTTCTTCTTCTTCTTCTACCTCTTCTTCTAATTCTTCCTCTTACTTCTTGTTCTTCAACTTCTTTTTCTTCTTCTTCTTCTTCTAGTTTTTCTTCCTCTTCTTCTTCATCTCCTTCCTCTTCCTCCTATTCTTCATCTTCTTCTTCTTCTTCGTGCTCTTCTTATCCTTTTCTTCTTCTTCTTCATTTTCTTCTTCATCATTATCTTCTTCTTTTTCTACTACCATACTACTACAACTACTACTACTACTTCCCCTTCTTCTTCTTCACCATCTTATTCCTTCGATTACTTCTTCTTCTCCTTCTTCATTTTCTTCTCCTTATTCTTCTTATTCTAATTCTTTCTTCTTCGCCTTCTTCTTGTTTAACTTATTCATCTTCTCCTTCTTCTACATCTACTTTTTCTTCTCCTTCTTCATCTGCTTCTTCTGCTTCTTTTTCTTCTTCATCTTCTTCTTCATGTTCTTCTAAGTATCCTTCACCTTCTTCTACTTTTTGTTCTTGTTCTTCTACTTCTTCTTCTTCATCCTTTTTTTCTTTTGCTTTTTCTTCTTTTTCATCAACATCATCTTCTACTTATTCTTCTCATTCTTCTTCTTCTTCTTCTTCTTCCTCTTCTTCTCCTTCTTCTTCATCTTCTTCTTCTTCATCTTCTTCTCCCTCTTCTTCCTCTTCCTTTCTTCTTCTTCTTCAATTTTTGCCTCTTCTTCTTCTTTTTCTTCTTCTTCTTCTTCATCATCTTCTTCTTCTGCTTCTCTTCTTCTTCTTCTTCTACATGCTCATCATCATCATCATCTTCTTCTTCTTCTCCATCAAGTTATTCTTATTCTTCTTTATATTCTTATTCCTCTTCTTCTTCTTCTTCCCCTTATCCTTCTTCTTGTTCTTCTTCTCATTCTTCTTGTTCTTCTTCTTCTTCTTCATCTTATTCTTCTTCCTCTTCATCTTCTTCTTCTTCTTCTTCTTCCTCTTCTTCTACAGCTTCTTCTTCTTGTTTTTCTTCTTCTTCTTCTTTTATATTCTTCTTCTTCTACTACTTATTCTTCTTCTTCTTTTTCCTTTCTTCTACTTTCTTAACTTCTTCAACATCTTCTTCTTCTTCTTTCTCTTCTTCTTCCACTTCTTCTTCAGCTTCTTCTCCCTCTTCTTCCTCTTCTTATTCTTTTTCTTCATCATCTTCTTCTTCTTCTTCTTCTTTTCCTTCTTATTCTTCTTCTTCTTTTTCTTCTTCTTATAATTCTTTTTCTTCTACTTATTCTTCTTCCTCTCCTTCTTCTACATCTCCATCATCATCATCTTCTTCTTCCTCTTCCTCATTTCCTTCTTCTTCGTCTTCTTCTCCTTCTTCTTCTTATTCTTCTTCTTCTTCTTTTTCTTCTTCTTCTTTTTCTTCTTCTTCTTTTTCATCATCATCATCTTCTTCTTCTTTTTCTTCTTCTTCTTCTTCTCCTTCTTCTTCTTCTTTCTCTTCTTCATCTTCTTCTTCTTCCTCATCTTCTTCTTCCTCCTCTTCTTTTCTTCTTCTTCTTCTTCTTCTTCTTCCTCTCTTCATCTTCATCTTCTTCTTCTCTTCTTCTTCTTCTTATTCTTCTTCTTCTTCTACTTCATCATCATCTTCTTCTTCTTCTTCTCTTATTCTTCTTCTTCTTCTTCTTCTTCTTCTTTTTCTTCTTCTTCTTCTTTTGTTTTTCTATCTTCTTCTTCTTCTTCTTCAACACAATCTTATTCTCATCTTTTTCTTTTTATTCTTATTACTATTATTATTACTATTATTCTTATTCTTCTTCTTGTTCTTTCGCTTCTTCATCATCTTCTTCTTCTTGTTCTTCATATTCTTCTTCTTCTTCCCATCTTCTTCTTCTTCATCTTCCTCATCTTCTTCAACTTCTTCTTCATCTTCTTTTTCTTCATCTTCTTCTTCTTCTTCTTCTTCTTCTTCTTCTTCTTTTGCTTATTCTTCTTCTTCATTTTCTTCTTCTTCTTCTTCTACCTTTTCTTCTTCTTCTTCTTCTTCTTCTTCTTCTTCCTCTTCTTCTTCCACTTGTTCTTCAAC
>JAIUJO010000017.1:993961-1266461 GCA_023846275.1 Vanilla planifolia | reverse complement strand
TAGCACACATGCCATTAGAAAAATGATTAAATATAACTTAGTAAGAGGTTTAACTAAATTGTCCTTTGTAGATGATTATGTGTGGGCTTTGAACTTATTAAAATAACTATATGTACCTACATACTACATGACATAAGAAATATGTATTAGTTATATTAGATGATTCTTCTAGGTATACCTATATAATTTTCTTACAAAAAAGGAGTAAATCTTGTGAAAAATTTCATATCTTGATGACTAAAATGAAAATGAGGTCTGTTACAATTTAGTTGCCATTAGAAGAGATAATAAAGGAGAATTTAGAAGTGAGAAATTTATTGAATATTTAAGCAATAATTGAATTACAAAAGCATTTTCTAAAAACTTTGGTAGAGGAGTAGAATCACTTCTAGCATGAAGTAAATAAGAAACATTTCATTGAATTCTTCATAAATATTGCCTTGTTGTTGTTAAGAATTGATCAATCTAAGCATGATGGTCTAGAAATAAGTGTAGCCGTTTCTAGAACCATTTTCCCCTCCATTTTTTTATCCATGTAAATAAAAGCCTAATGAATAAGAGTTATTTTATGCACCATTGATTAATGTAATAAATGAATTCATTCATCACTTCCCACCTATGATTTGAGGGACTCTTGTATCCATCTTGTGTAGCTATTTCATTAAAGAATACAATTTCTATACATGGAGCTATCATTTTCTGTACAATTTGAGTCATCTTGTACCAAAGTGTTCTAATTTACCACTAGAGTTTAGCATACACATAGCTATAACAAGCCCCATCTTGTTTCCATGGATTATCAATGAGTAAGTGAACTAAATGCTCATCCTCATTTAGAGTTTCACAATGGATGCTTTACAATCATAACACCCAAATCTCGTTGGATTTAATACCAATGTAGTACTAAAATTCTAGTCTTTTAGATTGATTATGCAACTAGCTATTATTAGCCATGGGTTTGATAAGAGTAACTAGAATTAATTTTTGTTTTGAGTAGAAGAATAAACTACCTTATATAGCTCTTATTTGTTGTACCTTTTATTACAAGCTGGGATGTTATTCAATAAAAGCCATTTTGCTATGAAATTTTAGAAAATCAAGCACTTCTACAAATCCTATTTTAACTAAGATGCCTCTTTAACCATTTCTAATATTTCACTTTGCATGCTTGTTCTAAACTAGGTTGAAATCTTCCTTTAGATTATAATAGACTAGAATTTGTAGATCATTTAGTCTTATCATTGCTAAAATCTTAAAATGATTTCAAGTCAATTTGTTGGTAAGCTTTATTGTAAGACACTAGTAAATAAAAAACTAAACATAGTTATTTAATTTACCTTTGGGTTTTTATTGGAAGAAATCTAATCATCTATAATCTAGTACAAAATTTCATGTTGTTCCACATTAATTAATTTACGAACTTGGTTTTCCTTAAGCTTTTTCTAATTCTACCACTAACTGTATTAGCTAAACAATTTGTGACTTTTTATACTCCTTTCTTATCATGAAACAGTTTGATAATGCCTCAATATTTTTTCATAATACATCCTTAACCAAAATGAAACAATTAGAATGTAGTGACTTTGAATTTAGAATGTTTCTTAATTCATAAATAATAGCCCACCCAAACTATATTCATTCACATTTGTTTGTGCTTATATTAGCTCGCATATTTGGTGACTTTTTATTTTGTTTACATTGAAGAGAGGTGTGACCTTGGCTATAGAATTTTATTTAATAACTAAGTTATCAAATTAAATTCATTGCCATAATCTGTTTGAGTTTCCAAATTTTTTGTAAACTATATTCAACTAAGTAATTCGTTCAATAAATCTACTTCAACACACATCTATTTAACACTTAATCAAGTTAGGCTTATAGTAGATATGGTCACTTGTATAGGAGTTTTTACTTCCAATGCTAAGTAGTATAGAGTTACCTTACTGAAAAACTCAAATGAAACCTAAATTAGAGCAAATGTTGATCCAAACAACATTCACATGAAACTCATGAACCACTTAAATATTGTTTTCATAAAGTCAGTGATGTTTTATTCACTAAAAATTTCGATTTTCTTAGATGCCACTACCACTGTTTCCTCATTTGGAACTATGTGTGAAACATTTCTCAATAATTCAAGCCTAAATAGTGTGTCAATTTTTTAAATTTATTTTTGTTTGAAAATTATTTTTTGTTGACCATTAAAGGTTCCCTTTGGTTGATTCGAACGAGTGAAAGGTCAGCTACCTAGCAAACCATCAACAAATGAATGGTTGAAGGAGGCGAAGCCCTCTAAACCTATGACAAAGACTTTCTGGTATGTTGGCTTAATATAGCTAAAATATTGTTGAGTGCAGGAACTCACCTCCAAGTGTCACAATGATTCTAGTTTAGCTGCAATTAAGATTTTTATGGATACGATCACTGCCTGTACATCACAACCATTGACCACTAAATTTTTGGCTTTTTACTATTATTGCTCATGTATTCAATAGAATCATAAAGAAAAATTATTTGCTCATGTATTCCTTAATAATGAAATAATTGTGTGAATAATAATTAAACATTAATTTCCACTATAAAATAGGCAATAATCAAGCCTTCTAAAATGACAACTTCTCATGAGAAAATACACTAATTCTTACATGTTTTGAAAAGCACAACTAATCTGTCTACAATAATTGGTTGAGATTTAAAAATTTAAGATTGGGTTAAATAGATGTGAATTAAGATTACTAAAAATTAAAAAATAATACTCAACATATATATTTAAGGATTTAGAATTTTAGTTCATCTACATTCCTTATTCAACTTATTTTGATTCACATAGGATTCATCCTTAATAATTTGGTGAAGCCTAATTCATTGGGAATCAAAATTAATTGAATAACTAAATTATATTTAGAAATAAATATCCTTATTGATCTTAAACTCTTATAGCATTATGCTAAGTTTAAATGTTTTTTACTTGGTGGTACAAGTTGGGTACATTATGAATTCTTGAAGCTAATCATCACAACAATAGTTTTACTAAATTTTATAACATCTAACTCATAATGGAGAATAAAGATTCAAGTAGTACTTAAATGTATAATAGATTTTACCATTAGCTTAAAATGTCAAGGACCATGTTGAGATAATAATATCTACTTACATATAATATATGGTAATCTTTATGAGAAATAGGGTATACCATTATGAAGCATAAAAAGATAATTTTAATCTCTATAGGAGCTTATAATGTAGGCTGACCCACATGATTTTCCAAAAAAGGTGTGTATTCATTAGACATAGTAATGAGTGGTGAGAGTGAAGTATTTTAAGTTCACAACAAAAAAATGTCACCATGAATTTGGGCATATTTACATGGAATTGAAAAAATGGTTTTTCTCAAACATTAATGTAATAAAATTTGAGATAGTCTATAGAAATAATTTGATATTACCTTTGATGATACATATGTAAAGCATATGAATTAGTCCGTGATGATAAGTCATTTTCATGCATAAATTTTCTTAGTTTCAACGTTAACAATAGTTTGTGAGAATGCATGCATATGTATACACGATGTATTAACAAGAACATTTTTGATTAAATAATTTATTTCATAAGGATCAAACAATAGAAAATTTTTTTATTCTTGAAATCAAAATTGTTTTTTTGAGTAACCAATTTTATAATGTCAAATAAGTAAAAATTGAATCAAGTCCTGATGGAACATTGTCATAGAAATTCTTTTTTGCATGTAATTCACAATAGGAAGGAATCTTCAAATAATTATAAAGTGTTTATGATTCATGTTATCTTAATTTAATCATATATCATTCCAAGATCATTAATGTTTTTCTCATGCAATGTATAATATTTCTTTAAGAAAAAAATATTTCTTCTTTTTTTTCAAATTTGTCATGTAATTCATGAATGGAGGAACATGATTCATCATAAAATAAAATATTTAAATAAACTTTGTCACATGAAGAACATTTAGCTTGATAATGAGCTTTTATGCAAGTAAGCTCCACATTATTTTTGGGGCTCCTCCTATTCCCTTTCTTCTTTTTCTTCTTCTTCCTTTTCTTTTTTACCTCTTCCTTTTTTTCATATTACCCTTCCAACTCACACATAAACTAAAAGAAAGTGTTCTACATTAGCATTTTAGTAAAAATTTCTTACCATATAGTACAAAATAAATATTATACCTTTTGAATAAAGTTATGTACTTATGTTCATAAGAAATGTTAATAAAAATTTTATGATTTTTTCAAATAATTTCGTCAACTTTAATCAACTTTATGGACAAAATGGTTGGAAAGGATTTTGTGCAATTGAAAATTGTCGACCCATCAACATTGGTGGGTACGTGAGCATGCTCCCAAATGGGATTTCGAAAATTTAAAAAAATAAAGTAATTTTCCTACAAAGGTGCTGCTTTATGATGCTAAGCCTATGGAATAGAGAACTTCTCTAATCAATGCAACAATCTACTTTGATACAACTTGTTCATTATTTTTTGTAACTAGAGGGGGAGAACTAAAATTAATCAATTTTTTTATAATCTATTATCTTGATTGATCTCTATTTTTAGCATTTTGGTTCATAAAAAGAAAATATGAAGAAAAGTGTAATAAAGTAAAGCACTTAAAAGTTTTTGGATATTAAACCATTAGGCCATATTGAATATCTACCCCATAGAACTCTATAAACAGGACTATATAATCACTCCATCACTTAACATGAGTGTTGCAAGAAGGCATTAGTTTCTTTTATCAAAAAAATGTGTTCCCTAATCCTCAAACAAAAAGATTACTAGCAGTATTTACCTTAATAACACACTTCAATGTAAACCTAAGAGTAAATGTTTCCAATTTCTACTAACAAAAGGCCTTACTTTTGAGCTAAATGTTGTGGCACCATAACGCCTCAATGTAAGGTTGCTAGTAATATAGTCATTACAAATAGTTAAGATCATTTCTTGCTCAGAAATAGAGCCAAGGGGTTTTTTTAAGAATGTACTCATAATGAAATTAAGAAAACATTAACCCTAATTTAATTGCATAGATATGCAATAAATATCACTAATAAATTGAGGTTTGAAGTTAGGAAAGCAAATCACGAGATTTTTATGATTTTGAAGGTATGAAAGTGCTATATTACAGTAATAGAGGAATGCACTTCAACATAATCCAAAAATTATATTTCAGTTAATGTCCCATGGAATACGACCCATTAAAAGAAATGATCCTAGATGATTGAATACTATTGAAATCATTATACTTTTCTTAAACACAATGTGGGAGAAAAATGAACCCTATTTATAGGAATTTTAGTACTCATAATTGCATCCAAATGGTTTTCTGACAATTAATCAAGACTTCAGTTTCTATCATAATACATAAAAAACTTCATAGATTTCCTATTCTAAACATATTGTTTACACAACATATGCATACCTCACATCACTATGACTTAGTCCACATGAATTACCCTATAGAACCTACATCTAGAAGAATATTTAACACTCCAATTCCACTCATCGATGAGAAAACACATCACACATCTTCTATGCATGTTGGCATTGTGCATTGTGCATTGTGCATTATGCTCGTTTGTCTACTCACTAGCACAATCCTTTCCTTCATGAATGACTCTACCTACATATTATATGCAACAATCCAGGGCCATGAAAATTTATGTTTGATACTAAGTATTATGTATCTTACAAATAATGTACACTTCATGACCTTATCACAACAAATGTTTACATTAAACTTTATCCTTTCTATAAATGTGAATTATCATTCTAACTTAATGTTAGTCGATTCAAACAATTGTCAAAATCTACCAAATGATGCTTAATGTGTGATATATTTGAACTATTAAATATCACTTTTTTTTGAACTTTACTACACAAGTGATGCATAAGTCAAGTCAAGTGAAGCTATGATAATTATGGCATGATCTTAACGTGAATTATTTAAATAGAAAAATTACCTTAATTTTTCAAGTGGATTAAATATTTTCTAAAGAACTTCACAACTAATATGTTGGATAATAATCATACAATTAATAAGTCTCTTATTCAATCCATGAATAAGGATAGCTAACAATATAATTTACCAATTTAGAGTTGTCTTATACAAGTTTAACTAGTCTTGAAACATTGATTTAACTATAATTTTCATCTTATTTGATGCACAAAAGATTCTTATAAATTATATTCATGTGTATTTGTTACCCTTAGTTTTTATAAGATAAGCATTAATACAATCTCTACTTTTGATCCATAGTTAGCCTCATGGGATTCTTTTATACCATCTTTTAGTTTAAGGCCATTATGACACTTTTTGTGAGGTTTGAAATTCAACTCATTAGATGTCATATAACAAAAATCAAGATGAGGGTGGATTTTGAATTATTAGATTTTTGAAATACTTCGGTAGCGTGCTATAATGGATCTCCAAACATTGCATGGAATGATTAAAATAATTGAAGAATACAAAAATAAGAAAGATAAATATGTACTAAGGAGAAGCACTGGCAAAATATGACATGGTTTGCCCAATCATAGGATGGACTTTATCAACCCTTAAGTTACCATGCTCAAGCATATCAGTACTTATCCAATCCTTCATAAGTGGATAATGTTTTGCAATTTTTATTTACATAAGTTAAAGCATAAACCCCGCTTTACTTTTTTATGAAGCATGATATTACCTTCATGTCCTTTTTTTTACACGAACTCAACCCTAATTTCTTTTTTATGGTATGAAACAAAACAAAAAAATCTTCACACTAAGGCCTAAAACTGTTCTTCATTTCCTAAAATAGAGCAGTAGAGTGGGACCTACTTTCTCCTAATCCACGTTCAAAGGAAATAATGAGCACAAGAATTATAATTCTAAAAAAAGAAAAAATAATAAAATTCAATGTACCCTTTTTGAGATATAAAATAATGAGTCATAGCATAACTATTGAATCACTATTACCAAAGAATATTTTCAAATTATCATATGAAGAATGTTGTATTATAGCTCTTCTAAGATCTTCCAAAATACACATCTAAGCTTTTGCAAGAAAAAAATATTAAAAAAGTGAAGTATTACTAAAGTCTGGAAAAAGAACATAGTAGGCCACAAAAAGCACTTTATACTTTTTCAAACTTAACAATTGAAATAAAATTCCATGTTGAGTATAAAAATATAAATTTTTTTCTTTTACACATAAATAATATTTATTGTTGTAGTAATTCTATTAGTTTAGCCTTAGATTAAAATTCTTATCCTCATGTTTCCTTAATGTTTACTTCAATTCTTTAACACAATATGATAATTTCTAAACTAATTGCTAAGCTAAACATTATAGCTCTTTGTATGTTCATTAACCTTATCAAATAATTCACTCCCTTCAACTTTTATTTCTTATGTTCAGCAAACTATAAATTTAAATTTCCAATTAGCTTTTGATAGAAACCTAGTTTTGGCTGAAGTTTTATTCTTATTCAATAAATTATTTGACCCACGTCAAAAAATGCCATCATCTTGAACATGAAATTCCTATGAAATGTTTTGATGGACATCATATAAAAGTCAAAGTTCATGATAAATTTTTTTTTCTATTGGATATAAACCATGAATGATCTATAGTGCATTAAATTGAACATCACATGTTTAATAAAGTAGTTTGATGGACCTTAAACAAATCTACATCTTACAATTTGACTATTGTTATTTATTCCAATCTAACTAGGTGGTTCATTACCCATAAGACACTAGTTTAGGCTGCTAATTAGATTATCAAATGGATAATCCAATTAAGATTCTTTTAGTCATTTTTATTACAAAAATTTAGTTTGTACTAATTCATTTCGAAGATATTTTGTTAACAAAATCTTGGATTGTTGAAGATGAAATCTTTTTACAAGTATGAAAATTATTTTTTCATTTTAAGTTTAATATTTTATATACCAAAATTCAAGTTTTTTGTAAGCATTTTAGCCTAAGGCTTTTGATTATTCCTAGAATTAAAAGCTTGAACATCAAGAAAGGTAATAGTTTTATATTCAGTTCTATTAATGCTTAAAGTGAATTGTAAGTGCATGCTTGAAATAAGGTGCAATTGTAGCTCATGGCTAATCTCTAATAAAGAATAATTTGTCCATTACATAAGTACTCACTAGCACAAATAATTCCATAAAGAAAAACTCTTGTTATGTTTTGGGTGCTTAAAAACTTCCACATCCTCAAACTTATTTTATATCATTCATGTCACTTCTGTAAGTTTTACTCTAGCATTAATTCACACCATAGGATAAGAATCATCACTTATAACATTCTAGTTTTCTTAAAAAAATCGTGCACTAGGTATACCATAAAATTAAAAAAATAAGCTACTTAAATAGTTTGGTATATTCAGAATCATTTTTAGCCTTTAGAGTTCAAGGTGGAAAGGATACTAAAATTTTGATGATGTTATAACTAAAATGAGAAAATACTACAAAATAGAATTGTCCATAATAGAATAAGGCTCCCTTAATATATGCATGTAAAACTTATTGGCTCATATAACACTTAATAGGGGGCGAGTGAAAGAAGTTTGTGGTGATTTTTCAAAATTCACACAATACAGTTGAAATTGTTTTTGAATTGTAGTGAATAATAATATCACACAAACTATATTAATAAATAATAAGAAATAATATGTAAAATGAAAAGAGTTAAAAAATTATTTTATTTGGTTTTGGCACTTACCAAATGAGTGAACATCTACAACCAATTCAATTGGGATTAGCTTACCAAAACCTTTTACTCTTTTGTCATAATTAGTAAAGAAGCCATTGCATCATCTACCATATCTTTGGAATTTGGGCACAACCCCCTCCCTTGAGATATGTTTAGGCTTGAGCACTATTTTTCCTATGAGATATTTGTATGGCTCGAACAAAAACCTCATGTAGGATGATATGCTGAACTTATTTTTAGCTCATAAAAAATTGAGAAATGCTGAAGGGCAAGTAATATATTTAAACAAAGGGTTACCCATGGATGTTATAGGTTTAAAATTTTAAATCTTAAGAAACTTGAGCAAGTATAACGTTTTGTAAATGCTAAAAACTTGCACTGATCTTCAACAATAAGGACACAACCTAAAGAAAAAATGGTTCTAGGAATCCACATCATGAGTACTCACATTGGTGGTTACATGGCAAAGTAAACACATAAGTAAAGTTCTTAGAAAGCCAAACAAAAAAATCAATCATTCACTTGGATAAACTAGAAAGTTGGAGTAAGTTTTTACGTTTCCTAAAATTTGAGATAAAGTAATTAAAAACTTTCTTGGTGATTTGATACTTTTGTTAATACTAGATAAAGAGTTAGGATCTTTTTTGAGCCACTTCTTATGAATCCAAGGCACCTCTAAAAATACACTATTTGATTAATTATACATGGCACGGTGTTATTAATCAAGATTAAAGAAAACACTTTATTGCTTCATTCAAATTGTAATGCTTAAAACATTGTTGAGATGGCCAAGTTAGTTGGCATGGATAGGGGAAATGGTTAAAAATATTGGTGATAACAATGATGGATTATGATGGATAGTAATGAAAACTAGTCCAAAAATTAATTTTAAGTCCTTTTAAGAATATTTTCAAAAAAAAATTATTGTTAAAATTATAGGACATCTACAAGGATGTCTTATGCTAAATTTAAAAATACAAATATCTGAAAAGTTATAAATTGATATCAAATAACTTAAACTAAAGTGTAGATATATATCACTATACAAACAAAGGAAAAGAAAACTAAAATGTGGTAGTGAATTGTCAAAAATTAGATCAATAACATGCTACATATCTCTTAATAATGAGTGTGTTTAGCAAGTCACCAAGAAACCCTTTACAAAATCTTTTAATTGGGATTGCACTACGAGTGGCAAGGTTATTATACTACAAGGATTTTCCTAATTGTTGTAAACTGGACAACTTTGTCATTGGTTATATTCCTCACAATCCTAGCTAGTGAAATGACAAATTAGTTTTTCTTTTCTTTTATCTTTTTCTTTTGGAGTATTTAGGCTAGAGATTCTATTTGAGGGAAGTCAAGGATATACCATGATCTTTGCTCCTTATCCAAAATTATAGTATTGGCTCTTCCATATAAGTTAGCATCTAACTAGATAACCAAGGTCTTTCTAAAATAAGGCAACTTATATACATTGGGATAACATTACACCATAAGTTTGCAAAATATTGACCTAGAATACAACACCTTTGTGTTTGTGAAACTTGATTTTTTACCATCTAAGACATTGTGCATGGGTGCAGATGGTTTGCGTATCTTAAGCTTATCTTTTAGGGAGTATTCTATGATATGATAATGATACAACTATCACTATCTAATACATTTGCAACTTTATTCTCTGCTCGTGTCTCCTGTTTCAAAAGAAAGTGAATTCTTTTAAATATTCAAACCACTTACCATGCTAATGAATTAAATTCATTGACCAAAATAAAGAATATAATAAATTGAATATTGTTGAGTTAAAGTGCTTCATGATTAAAATAAAGGACAAATTTTTGGGATAATATGTAGTATCTCCAATATCTTACTGATTGGATTATCACATAATCTTATTTTTCATAAGAGTATTTCTTCCTTTTTCATTTAATATTCCTCTAATGAATGCAATAGGAGGACAACTTTTATGTAAGACTCTACCAATGCTTACTCCTCAAGCATAAGTGACTTCAAAAGAGGTTGAAAAATCTAGTAATCTAAGGATAGGTGCTTGAGTCATGGCTTCTCTTAAAATATTTATTTTAGAAAAAAGAAGGGAGGCTATGAAAAGCAGGGAGGCTATGAAAACTATGAATTTAATGTACATTAGTTTGACTTGGCCTTTCAAAAATGGATTTTATATTTTTGGGATTAAAAACTAATCATTATTTTTTAATTACAAAAACTTTGAATGACATTTTTTGATTAAACATTAACACTAATGGATAGAAAATTAATATTGTTCGTGTAATGTAGTTAATACTTGTTTAAGATGTCTTGACAATTCAAATATGCTATGGCTATGCACTAATATATAATCAAAGTAGACAACTACAAAATGACCTAGATAAGGACACAAACTTGACTCATAAGTCTCAAAAATGTACTTGGTGCATTTGATAAGGTTAATGGCTCATAACCATTCATATAGTCCATCTTTTTTTTAAAAGTACTCCTATATTCATTACTAGATAGATTTTGACAAAATAGTTTCCACTTTCAATATTTATTTTAGAAAATATGGTGCCTTAAAATATTTCAACTAACAAGTCATCGTGCATAAGAATTGAAAACCTAGACATAATCATTATTTTGTTAATGACATGGCTACCTTCATAAATGGATAAAGTTTCATCATTTTGTGTAACAAACAAAGCGGGGACAACATATGCTCTACTACTTTTCTTAATAAATCCCGTTTGAGTGAGCTCTTTTACATATCAAGTTCTACACGAGCCAATAGATTTAATGGTTAATTTAGCACCTTTGTGTTTATGAAAATTGATATTTTGTCGATCAAAGATATTATGTATGGATGGAAATAGTCTGTGAATTTTAAAACTATCTTTTTGGTAGCATTCTTTGATATGATAATGATATAACTATTGGTATATATAATAATCTTACTATGCTGGTCTTTAACTCTAATGAAGGTGCAAAAGATTTCAATTCATCAGCAATCTTCGGCTATTCTTAGTGCAATAAAAATGTATCTCATAATGGTTATGGTGGTACAATGTATTAAAAATTTTCATCTCTTACATATATTCTACTTCAACAACCTCATCTAGCTATATAACCTCTCTTTCTTAAGCTTGTCCAAGGCTTGGATTCAATGAGCTGGTAGTATTGATGATGTGACATAGTTTGTTTCTAGAGTAGAAGTAATGGAATTAGTAGAAGTAGTGGTATTCATTTTAGGGTAGGAAGTGGTCAAAGGAATTTAAATCTTACAAGTAATTGATAATCTAAAACATGGGACACTATATATGCCTTTTATAAACTAATAATTTTTCTCAAGTATAGGTAAATTCAATAGTCTCTTTGAGCCTAACTCAAAATAAAAAAATGCTACTTGATCTAGCTCCTAAAAACCACATCACAACATATAATTCTAAAGTTTAGTAATGTATTTGTTAGAAGTCTTTGAATCTTGGGATAAAGGATACCATTTATAGAAAAGTTGACCTAAATAAGAAGAACATATTTATCTTGTAGGAAAACCTTGAGTTCTTCTCATGATAAGGGGATTTTTTGCTTCTCATAAAAAAATTACAATTTTAGGATGCAAACAAATAATCTAGCATGTGATAAGAGCCTACATTTTTACAAACAAGTACTTTTGATGCCTACTAAGACCATAGTATTCAAAAAATGCTTCATTCCCATTACCAAAATTTGATTTACTCTAGAGTCTAAAAAGTCATAAAAAGTTGCAACTCTTATTTTAATCATGTTAGCTTGGCAATCATTATCCCTACTATGTCTATTATCATGGTTATGTGGGGTAGCTTATCTCTTAGGTCGACCATCAATTTGGTTACGTTCATTTTTTTAAGACATTTTGTCACTGTATAGTCACTTGTCATAGACCAACTTAATCTATGGGTTAGGTTTCACCACATCTATTTTCATCACATTGTTCCACTCAACCTATGGATGTTATTATGGCTGCTCTTAGCTCATGCATTGAATGAATTAGTTCTATAGCTACATGTTATGTTATTATGTCCTTAGATGACTATAATTTTAGAGAATCAATAATTCTATATTATTTTATAGACCTTGTAGTCATAAAAAATTGGGATTGAAAAAAAGTTTCTAATTAGGGATTATAAAGATAAAGAGACAAACAAGTCATGAAATGTAAAAGTAGAAGAACATATAAATAAATAAATGTTGTATAATTAGACTTAAAAATAAGAGTTTTTTCTTGTTTTTTTACTATTTTTGGATATAATTTTAAATACTTTCTAGCAACTAAAAAAGGCATAAAATTGAAAGATGTTGGTTTAATCACAAATTAAATATTATGCAAAGTTCCTATAGCAAATCATTTTTTGATACCAAGTTGACATAGGATGATATAATATAACTATTTTTTTGGCCATCGATAATTGAAAAGTTCTCAGATTCATGCAATATATCCATATAAAGGCTTACCCAAAGGTGATATAAGTTTATAACAGAAAATGTTAGAATCAATGGACAAGTAAAACCTTTCGTAAAATCTTAGGACATACATTTGTCATTTACATTAGAAATTTTAACTTAATGGGAAACTGATTTTAATAACTAAAATCTAGAATACTCAAGATAGTGGTGAATTATCAAGGTGAAAAAGTCGAGTTTTTGAATACTAAATAAGAAAATCATATGTTCATTAATGCAAACTCGAAATTTGGCTGAGGTGATTAATTTTCCAAAAGTTGAAATTAAGTGATTAAGTGCTTTCTTAGTGATTTGATGCTCTTATAAATACTAGACAATATGTTAAGATCTCTCTTTTTTGGGCCTTTAACTCTACTTCCTAGGATTCCTCTAGAATCACACCATTATTTTGAATATACAAAACATGCCTCTATTAAACTAACTTAATGGAAGTACTTTGTTATTTTGTTCAAATTATATTACTTATAATATTGGTAGCATTACTGTTTATGGAGATTTAAAGGCTACAGTGATAATTTGTTAGCCTAGGATATGAAGAGATATTTTTGGAATACTATGGAAAATATTTTAGAAAACCAAAAAATATTTTTAAAACTCTAAAAGTCAATTCAATATATAAAAAACATAATTTAAATGAAGCCAACAATTTTCTTTGAAATGAAGCAAAATTAAATTAGCATAAGAACCTTCCAAATTGGCATGTGCATTTTGAGTGTTAGTTTAGTGAGTTGCAGGGAGGTGGCTTATGTGATCAGTGCAGTACGAGCGGATAGACAAAGTTACAAATTAAGTATAGTTTTTAGGTTTGCACGAGTTAACAGGTCGATATGTTTTGATAGGTTTGGAAATTTTGTGGATTGTAGATCAACATTATTTGGTGTATTTTAAATGTATAAATGAGTTCGAAGAGTTAAGGTGGGTTTAGCAGTACACTTGAATCAACACTAGTAGTGGCCATGCTGAAAGACGACAGCAAGCAGTAGCAAAAAGCAACCCAACTCTCAATTTTAAGGCCTTTTAAAGTTATTTTGAGACATTTTTTTGGTAATAGAATTACCATACTGGTTTAACAACATATGGATGGAACTTAAATCAAAAAATATTTCAAAGCATAAAAATCAATCTCTAAATTTCTTTCATTAAATTATAAATACAAAAACTTTAACAAATTAATAAACAAAAAATATTAAAAAGTGTGATATTCATTGGTCAATTATAACTATCCCTCATAATAGGAATGATACCAGAGAGTAACGAAAAGTACATAT
Source organism: Vanilla planifolia (assembly GCA_023846275.1). NCBI lineage: Eukaryota > Viridiplantae > Streptophyta > Magnoliopsida > Asparagales > Orchidaceae > Vanilla > Vanilla planifolia. The sequence continues at coordinate 1,251,964 of JAIUJO010000017.1, read as the reverse complement.
ACTAAACTTGGAGTGGCTCTAAGTCTAAGTAGCATTAGTATGCTTCTAGGTGAAACCATTTTGTGATGTATAGAATACTATTATGTCATGAACTTACTAATATTTTTGAAAAGCAAGGACATCGCTACTCAATGAGTTTTTTAAAGGGTGAAGTTCAACCTATTTAATGGTTTTGAAAAAAAAAACTCTACAATATTCTCTTTAAAGCATAAATAATTTCTAATTTTATTACATATGATGTCTTGTATGATTTGAATGTAGATATTGAAAGCTTATATAGTTTTTAAAGCTATGTTGATGATATAGATGCTCCTCATAGCTTCTGTAATAATGTTATACATGGAATTGTTTGTGTGGCAATGAGAAAATGAAGAAATGAGGTTTTTAAAATTTTTAATAATTAGATAATGATATGTAATTTCAATATTGGATAGGTATACTGATCATAAGTTATAAAGTTCTAATTATATTTATTACAAGTAGTTAACATCTCATAAAAATCATTTAATAAACTCTTTGACAATTACATGGCTATGCAAACCATTTCTTTTATGGAAAAAAATATACATATTGGAGATTACAATAGTTATAGTTTATTACTTAAAATGCAATATTGTTATTCTTATCAACACTTCTAAAGATTGCAGTTGATATGTGTGTGCGACAATGAGAATCCATAGGCTTTTTATGTGTTCATGCATATGAATCTCATATGCTAACTAGTTACCATTCAGAGATTTTGAGTGTCTTATTGAAGTATCAAAATTACCAATGTAATATATAGCTTGGAATGAGTCCAATGCATAGAGGTATCCATAGTGACCTCGATTGATTCCACATAAGTTATGCATTGAAAATCTGTAATCACATATAAGAGTGTAATGACTAGTTTTGTTCTAAGGAACTATCATATTATATGATGAGAATCATATGACAAACATTTTATGAAAAGCCTTATGAAGTGGTAAACAAAGATAATTAAGGAACTAAACTTCAAAAAGTGAGACAATGTGCCTCAAAGGATAAGTTTGATTAACATATTAATGTATTACTATGACTAAATAGTCTGACACAAATCAATATGATTTCATTGAAATCCAAATGGTTCATGCCATGCCACATATTTAGTTGACTACCATCTTGCTATGGAGTAAGATATCATGTGCCTTACTGATGGATTTTGTGATTGTGTGACATAAGAAAAGCAAATTAGAGTAAACATACTTGTCAAATCCTAGCTAAATAGTGGTAGTATCAAAATGACCTTGACCCAAAGAGGAAGCACAAAGGATAGATGTGATTGATTGCCAATGAGAAACCTGCATAGAAGATGATAGTCATGATCTAAAATGTTATAATAGGCTGATTAATGATTCATATTACATGTGCTATGCAATTGTTCCCCAATGGAGTAATCGAAATTGAGTATTGAAGCATTATTAAAATTTTTTGGACCATTCTAAAAGATCTATCTTGGGCAACCTACTTAGCTAGCAATTGTATTGCTAAGAAGTAAGATATAAATCAATATCGTGATGAAATCTGTAACCATACCTGTTGAAATTGTTAATAAGTGTCATCATATTTGTTTAGTCATTAATGACCACATTAATATGATTGAAAGACACGATAAAGGTGCAAAGAATCCAAATAAATAGAGAGTCTAAAGTATTGACTAATTAAGTCCATCATACTCAACTAATTCCAATGAACTAGTTCTTGTATAAGGTTGATTGGGAAGATGTGATGACCAATGAATGAAGGAGTAATAGATGATGGGGATGTAGAAACATCTTTTGTAACTTAAATTGATGAGTAATTATGTTTGCTATTACATCAAATGTCAAAGAAAGTTTTGAGAACGAGATTGCTTTTTCCCATTCTTTGCATATATTATTCCTAAAAAAGAACAATAAATTTGATAAGTAGCTTCCTAATTTACAAACTTAAATTAATACTAAGGAAAACATTTTTTTATAATTGTAATACAATATGTACTCAATTTATTGTAGTCATAATTGTTTGAAACTTTCCTTTGAATTTTTTCTTAAATCAAGTGGATGTTTGATAGGAATATATTGGAATGGGTTGGGTTGGTACTCCTTTTTATGCTAAAAAAACATGACCTTAGATATATGAAGAATAGTTATCATTTGTTAAAATTGAGAGACTCTATGTATATTTCTTTTGCTATTATGAAATATGCCACATGAAATAGGTTCATAGCTTTTTCCCAAAATATGATTAACATGGCATAAGTTATGTGAACACAAAGTTGTTTATGAAAATTGTTTTCTTAAGATAAAATAAAAGAAATATGATAAAATCTAGTGGTCCTCAAAGCTTTTAATTCACTCTTTTAGCTCTAGATGCTCAATAATTTTCATAAGAACAAATCCAAGTCAGCCTTAATGATTGTGTGAATGCATTTCATACGTTTGATTATGGAGGCATTAGTTGCATGACTTCCCTTATGATCATTATATGATTATATCAACATCTCTCCTCATCAATCTTAATTCAAGCTTTACAAACTTTAAGAATTTATTATGAATTAAGAACCTCTAAATGAAAATAGTTATTAACTATTTAAGCTACTAGTTTGTTACTAAATTTCCTACCCTAAATATGCGTTAGAATTGAACTACTTTGAAATGAAATTTATTCATTCTATTTAGTAGGATTAAGATATAGCAATGGAATCCAAAGCTTTTATGCATCATTACAGGAATTATTAATTGTTTGGTTCTACTATGATGTTTTTGTAAACCCAAATTATCATATAACTATAAAAAAAATAGTATTTCACTAGCTTCAACTTATATATTTTTGTAGATACTATGTAAATTGAGACTATTTTAATAGCTCTAACAAGTAGCCTCTAATCACACTGACACAACCTATAGGGCCTTTGCTCCTTCTAATCACTCAGATAAAAATTGATTTGACTAAATCCACAACTAGTGGAGTCCATTGAGCAACTTTTCCCATTATTCAATTGATCTCAAAAAATTAAGGAAGCAATGCATATTTTAGCATTTGAGGAACTATTGAACTTCCTTAGATAATTTGGCAACATTTGAAAATTGCATCTGTATTACGTTGAACTATATTATGGAAATAACAAGGAATATTTCCTCATTGAATTGTTTTGAATATCTATCTTCTAGATATTAAAACATATGTGAGATGGTTTAATATTAAATCCTTCAACAGCTATTGGGTTTGTTGGGCTGCACTTTCACCATTGTAGAAACATTTCTTGAATCATGATGTTTGGGTTTATTTGATTGCAAGATTCATTGCAAAGGGGTTCCATAAGATTCATTTGAGAGTCCTTATATGCTCAAAAAAGGATTTGTCTACAACTTGAAATTCAACTACCCCAAGTCATAAAAAAATAATTGGTTCATTAGGATCCTTCACTTTAATAAGGTTTTTGAAGTTTAAGAATTAGTTTACATTTATTTTTGTGACTTATGAATAAGGTAATTAATTTCCTCTAAGCTTATCCCTTCCTAAATTGATAGTGAATTTTCCATCCTTGGTGTGGGTCCAACAATTTTTGCCATCCTTATCTATTTTGTTCCAAGTATTGTAAAATACAAAATATTGAGATTGATTGTCTTTATTTGATTCCAAGTCTTTGTGCATTCTCATCAACATTCTCTATATTAAGGAAATTGCATCTCATGTATCTAAAATAGATAATGTTGGGGGTGTAGACCTTCCAAAAAGGCTTTGCATTATATGCATCCCTAAAATCTTTCAATGTCTTAATCAATAATCCATACTTTTCATAAAGGAAGCTAATCATAATATTATTAAAAAGATAAGATATCATTATGTTGTAAAGTTCTATTAACAATTGGACATGAGTAACAAGCACTACCTCTCATTGAGAGTAATTTCTTTTTGCAAGTTTTTGTTAATCTTGTGTTTGAAGTGGACCACTTATTTCCTACCTTTGAATAATGTGCTTTTAAGTTAAGGGATTGGAAGGTATCATCTTTTCTGAAGCAAGAGCTCTTTGTCGATGTTCTCCTACTTGTGTTTCATGTCTGTACATCTAATAAAGAAGATCTTGTGTATATTAATCTATAGATGGTCCTAGAGATTAGAGAAGAATTAATTGATATTTTTGATTGAGTGTTTATCACCTTTTAAGAAGAGTATAAGACAATTTACAAAGCACAAATGGGACTTTGGTTGACAACCACTTGGAGTGGCATAGTACTTCACTTTACCTAGTATATGTATATTGTTTAAACCTTTTCTTTGCACTTTAGCTACAATCTGGTGAAGAAATATAGATAGAGGATTACGTTGCTGAAGACAATAATAGAGTTAAATGGAACAATTTCCTTTCTCATTAATAATGACTGATAATAAACTAATATTATAACTATTCATGACTAGATTAATAAATTAATTATTGAAGTTAGACTTGTCTAATACTTGTTTCCCTCATGATACATTATTGAACAAATTCTTAAAGTATAGCTCGATAATAGAGCTATTAGCTTTGATCTTCTCATGTAAATAATTAAGTTTCTCTTATGAAAGTATGATTTCTTATGGAGATAAACTATTTTTAGTGATTTCGTCTTCGTTAACAAAGGATGATTGCTCCATTGAGATGATCATGGGTAGGAAACACAATAGGCTAACTTCCAACAACTTAGTATAATTTTTTTAAAAACTCTTCATTCAAATTTTCATGAAGTATTCAAAAGATATATTGCAATTAGTGTTTAGAAGGAACATTAGATTAGTACTACTACATTCTTTAGGTGATGGGGTACTAATAAGAAAATCATTGATAGCATCATAAATTTCATCATGAAATATGGACCAATAATGCTTGTAAAATAAAACAATAATCCCATCCAATCTATAAGAACATGAAGAATCCATCAAAAAAAGAATTTGTTTTATTTTCTCATTATTAACTAGTTGAATTGGTACCATATTACTTTTCACTGAGTCTAAGCATCATAAAGCAAAGAACCACCCATTTTTCTTAGTAGGGAATAGTAAGATGTCAAGCAATCCATGACGTACTTGGCAAATAAATACCTCTCAAAGAACTAACACCAAGTTGGATCTTTAACTATTTATATATTACTTTTTATTTGTTTATTATTAAATATTTTCTGGAAGAAATTTGTGTCTTTATCATCATTTTTAAGCTACATATTACCTATCTTTAAACTCTTATATATATAATGATGTAGCATTCAGTATATCACATAGAGGCTAAATTTTGAGATGTACTACCTCTATTCAAACTTAGAGCCCTATGAGTATTAGCCACTATGCTTCTTGTTAGTGTTCGTTATCATTATCGTTGTAGGGATCAATTACAATAGACCCTCATTTGTTGCACATTTCTGTTTATTTTCATTAGTTCATTAAATTATTTGCATCTATAGTTTAGTTTAAGTTGTTTAAAGAACTACTGAAATTTTTTCAAAGATTTTCATCTTTATATTCATTATAGGCCATCCCTTCAATGATCTCACAACTCTAGTAGTACAAATCTTTCCTAAACTTTAATTTAAAAAGGGCTTGAATTTAGTTTTGGACTTTTTTTTGATATCATCCACCACTAACAACAATAATTACCATTACCATTAGCACTCACTCATCAACTCATGTAAAATCTCTTCAATCTGCATTAACCACAAAGTAGATCCAAAGTGTCAATGCTTTTTACTTATGCTACTTATTGAAATTGGAGTCCAAAGTGATGCATCGATCCACCTGTGTTGCACCATGCACTACCCCATTACAACACCCTTTGCAACTACTATTGGTCAAAATGCATGTGTCACTTTGGGAAATAATTATGATAATTAATTATGCAACTTTTTAAGTCAATTGATTTATTATTTTTTGAAGACTTTTGAGAATTTATTTTGTAATTTATGGTGGCTTTCAAAATTTTAAAATGTCCTCTAGAATTCCAAAAAATATCCTTTAGTATTCCTAAATGTCTCCTCGATACAACTCCTCCATTTTAATAACCACGGTTTATTCATCCTAAGCTTTGTTAGTTCTAACCTTGGTATCTCGTTTGTAGCCCATTCAAGTTGTTTACATTCTCCATAACATGTTATTCTTCTCTTTAATCTTTAAAAATATATTATCAAATTAAGTTTTACTTCATTAATTAAGGTGGACTTTAGCATCCCTTAGCTTGTAGGCTTAGGCCCTTGTTTCTGATTTAGTAATTTAAAGACTCCTTTGAGGAACCACTAGAGAGAATTCTAAGCTTTTACTCCAAGTACATTGGAGTCTAAGTTACACAAGATTAGATTTGATTATTTATAGGGAAATGATCAGTAATAGAGATTGGTATAGCAAGAACTTGTTCATATGCCAAGCCACTATGTTAGGAAGGATTTGGGCAAATCATGATTTGGTAGGGTTCTATCCACAAGAGTAACCTTTATATTTTGGAGCTTTAACAAAGACATTTTAGTGTCCTTTCCATTTAGGGAAGAAAATTGGCCTCAATCATCAATCTTAAATCTTTCCAAAGATCTCTTCTATTAATAAAACAGTTGGCATACACAAAAATGTAACACATCATTTGCATATCACCATGTGAAGAAAGTATTCTTAATTTCCAATTTTTTAACATTGTAAGTACTACAACTAAAACACCTATACTTTGTCAGAAATGCTGCTTCTCAATAGTAAAAATTTAGTTTACTAAAAAGGATATCCATTCGTCTACAACTTCAAAAGCATACCATCATTATCATTAATTTAATTTTTATAAACTGATCATATTATTAAGGCATCAAGCTAGTGTAGAACTAACTACAACCTTTATGTTGAATAGTAGGACATTATTAATTACAAACAACAATGTCTACATTTTGAGATTCCTGAAGACTACTTTTGGTCATTTTTAGACAAATCACTTTAATTGACATTTCATTTCGTGTATTTTCCTCATTTACTTGTCACTAATAACCGCTGTAAAGCCATTTGAGTCTGTCTTTGAACACTTTATAGTCTTTGCCTTTTTCTGGATACCTTTATTCGAGCCTTTGAGAGATTGAATGTTTACTTGTCGTTTAAGCTACATGTCCATCCTAAATTCAAGTTAGATTGATATTGTTTACTTTTACTTTATAATTGTTAATTTAAATTGATCATATTGTCATTGAATAGGTGATTTATATCATAATTAGTTTTCTTTTAATTATGTGTTGATGTTTTGTGATTTAGTGGGTTGTTGATATTCTTTTCGACATCAATGGCTAACAATTCCAATTATTACTTGAATAATTGGAATTGTCTCATCTTCTCCATTTTTACATATAAGGGTTTAGAATTTTTTTTGCTTGCGTTGGATCGATTAGAGCTCTTGTTTACAATTCCTTTGATAGTGTTTAGGAAAAATTTCTTTGCTTAATTTTTTTTCCATAAGGAATTGTTGCACCTAATCTTTCTAGAGATTCTAATATCTAAAGGAAGATTTTTAGCAAGATTCACGAAAGCATAGACTAGAGCCCCATGGTGCCTTATTAAGTTTATTTTCATAGCATTATTTGAATGACTTGTTAACTGCTAAGATGATGAAGAATTGGGCCTACTTGTTAACCAAGTTAATTGGAAGGTGCTCCAATGAGATCCACACTAGATCGTACAAAGGTTTATTATTAAGGGAAAAAGTTGGAACCATTTGAGGAGCCTTGTTTGGAAGAGTACAATATTTTTTGAAGAGGATATAATATCTATTATATCAAAGGCCAAGCCAGAATTACAGAAGGATCCTCAAGGAGGATCAAAAGTGAAGTCAGATAACATAAGCTCGAGTAGGGGTTTAGAAATGGGAACCCTAGGGGCCTAGATGAAGTCCTTAACGCACCTAGCCCAAGCAGCCCAATCAGCAGGCGTATTCCCATCTCTAAGAATGTGGGAGAAACGGACGGCCTTAAGACCTGTAGCGTATCGAATGGTCGCTGCAAAAACACTCGTCCGAGGGGTTAGGTCAACATCTCTCGCACCACCTGGATAGCCAGCATCAGGTTAGTTTGGAATTCCACGACATGGTGCAGGGGAAGTAAATCCTTAATCGTGTCAAGCAACATAAGCAAGGCCTGGGTCTCCATCATATCGACCACCTGGGAAAGAATCCTTTTACCAAACACCAGGAGGGGTTTGCCCATGTAATCCCACATAACCATACCCAGCCCGACAATAGAATCACCAACCGCAGCATCGCAATTCACTTTGATCCATCCTGTCGGGGGGGAATCCAACCATGCGTAACAAGCAAGTCCGTGGAGTTGCCAGGATTCCCGTTGGATAGGGAAGAGAGGGATAGATGCTGATTGAGAGCAGAATGTACCTCAATCAAGATAGTCCAGATAGTGGACAACGGTAGAGGCACCCGGATGTTGTGTATAGCAGCATTCCTCCTTGACCAAATATAGTACATCGTAGTAGCGATAGTGGCTGCATGCAATTGTCCAGCACCACGACGTGCCTCAAGGGAGCTGACGAACTAGTGGACTCGATCAATGAACAGTAGACCGACCCCGATTGAGTGGCCCAACCCGGTCAACGCTACCCAAACTGTGCGGTTAGCCCAAAGCTCTTGGGCACACGGGCAGCACCAAAATAAATGCTACATGGATTCGTCTTCCATACAACCCTTCTGGAAAGAAGAAGTGCTGCAGACCCGGCAGGCCAGCATATCACCGATGGGAGATAGTCACCGGCGACCCTCCACATGAAGAAGCAGACTCTGAGAGTGACCTTGAGCTTCCAGATACCATAGAATTCCTCCAAGGGCTGGCTGCCATAACACTTGTTTTGTCCTTCCGAGCATTGCAGACGATGCTCGAGTAAAGCTGGCCTCTAGCAGCCCGGGGCTTCTCAGTGTGGGTTTGGTGCAAGACGTGCTAGGAGGACCACAGGGCTCTCGAAAGATGCATGATGTAGTCCAGAAGCTCCGATCCGCCCTAGATTGGATGGCCTCACAGTTCCAATTCCTGCAGGGCAGAAGACACTCAGCGACGCTGGCTGGCTATTGGAAATCCCTATTGATGAAGGTAGGCAAGCAACTCAGAGGAAGGACTCCCATCCAGTTGTCCTCCAAGAACCTCCTCGCCCGCCCATCCCCAATGACCCTGACAAAGAGGGAAATTACCTCTGGCGTTGCCCCCATCACCATTTTGCACACCGAGGAAGAATTATGAGGAGCCTTAATGAGCAGATCATCCATGGCATATCTTCTTCGCATCAAATCCACCCAAAGGCTGGGTTCCTGATTGAGGATGCATCTACAACTATCCATTGGAAGCACACTGTGCCAAACCCAAAGGTCCCAGAGTCCCAATCCTCTTGCCGATTTCGGCAGCGTGATGGTGTCCCAGGCCGCGTAGTGCTTCGCCTTCGCACTACTAGTCCCTCCCCAAAGGAACTTCCTGATGCACTTCTCCATGGCCTCGATAATCTCCGTCGGCACTGCATAGTGCCTCAACACGTGGCAGGGGATGGCCCTGAGGACCGAAGATGCTAGGACGACCCTGCCTGCCAGTGAAAGTGGCTGGACCCTCCAATTAATCATCATAGCAGCCAGCCTCTGAAGCAGGAAGCTGAGGTCAGCCTTAGAAAGGTGCTTAGTGGTGATAGGGATCCTCAGATATCTAAAGGACCTAGCTTCCTCCATGCAAAACTTCTTGAGGAGCATCCTGGACTGCTTTCTGCTGAGGTTAGAGTTGAAGAAGATCCTGGACTTTACAAAATTCATTTGCAGCCTAGTAGCCTCCCCAAACTCAAGAATGATATTCCGGATGGCACGGGCAGCAATACGGGTGACAGGAGCAAAGAGGAAGACATCTCTGCAAAGAGGAGATGCGAGACACTGGGCAAAAGCTGCCTCGGCCAAAACCCCAAAAGCTGTCGGGATTCGTAGTTCCTCACCAAGCAAGAGAGATATTCAGAGGCCATGACATAGAGATACAGGGAAAACGGGCAGCTCTGCCGAAGACCCCGTTGAGCCACCACCCACGGGAGGCGTACACCATTGAAGAGGACGCTGAATCTTTGGCTGCAGATGCAAGCAGCAATCCAGCCGTGCCAGATGGGGGGAAACCCTATAGCCATCAACATCTCAAGATGGAAATCCCAGCAGACATGGTCATAGGCCTGTTACATATCAAGCTTCACGGTGATGAGACCAGCCACGTCAATAGTCGTGCGCATCCTTACGGCCATCTCCTATGCAATATTGATGTTATCGGAGATCCTGCGATATGATTTCCGGCATTAAAGACTTCAGCCTCCCGACGAGGACCCGTGCCACCACTTTATACACGATGTTGTAGAGGCTGATGGGCTGGTAGTGCTCCTACTTACACGTGCCCTACTTCTTTGGAATGAGGATGATGAGGGTGTCCTTCCACTTGTTTGCAAGCCTGCAATCCTCAAAAAATGCCAGCACTGCTTTGATAACATCTTGGCGCACAATAGCCCAGTAGCCATGCATGAATTCTGCCATAATCCCGTCGCACCTCGGAGCCCTGTTCTTCTTAATACCCTACAGAGCCACGATAACCTGTTCCTCGGTGACCCTGGCACCCAGCATGGAAGCTGCTTCAGCATTCACAGTCGTCGAAGGCTACATGACCTACGGCATAATACTAGAGTCCCCTCTCCTCCACTTGCGTTTGAAGAACTCCGTTAAGACCTGCCCGATGCTGTCCGGAGAATCTGCCACCCTATAGTCATCGCCACGGAGCATGGTGATGCGGATCATACGGGCCTGAGACATAGCCATGTTGTAAAAGAACCGTGTGCTGGAGTCCCCGACCTGTGCCCAGTGAACTTTGTCACGCTGCCACCAGAACTGCTCCTCGTGGGCAGATCCACGGTGGAAGGCAGTGATCAAGTCCCCAAGGCACCCATGGTCCTCCTCAGAGAGTCCCTTCCTAGATTCTCTGGCCTGCAGCTCGTCAACGTCATGCAACAGCACTTTATTCCAGTTGACCAGGCTCTCCACCTCCTTCTAGCTCCAATTGTGCAACACCAGTAGTGAGCATTTGAACATTGTAAAGGCAATCTCCATGGGGTTCCCTTTCATGTGCCTACACCAAGCCTACTGCACCACTCAAAAGGATTGGGGGTAGTGGAGAAAAATGCTTTCAAATAGAAGCCTACTGGATTTCAGCAACAACTTGTTGCCACCTAGGTTAAGTAACAGTGGGCAGTGATCTGAGCTGAGGCGGCAAAGGTGAAGTACTAAGCTCTCAGGGAAGCCATTCAGGCCAGTAGAATTCAACAGGGCACGATCAAGCCGCTCCAGAATGTGCGCGCCCCCTTCTTCCCTTTGCACGAGGTGAATTGGTTATCGGAGAAGCCCATTTAAGCTAACTGAAGATCCTACATGAATTCAGCAAAGATCTGCTACTCAATACCATAGATGAAATGCTGCACTCCCTGCTTCGCCTCCTGGCCCATGATCAAATTGAAATCTCCTACAACCAAGAGAGGGGAGTTATCACAATAAGATGGCATCCCAGATTGCTTGGCATCTGTGATAATCCCTTGGACCATACACAAAATAGCAACTGAGGGTGCAGTCCTGCCAAGGAGTGATCACACAGGCCACCATAAAGGCCGAGGCCACGTTGATCACAAGCTTGATCTCCTTGTTCCATAGTAAAATGATGCCAGCTGACATACCCAAAGATGGTTGAGCCACAAATTCCCATTCCTTCCAAAGGATCCAGTTCGCTTCATGCATAGAGAATGACTACATCTTCGTTTCCAATATCACAACAACCTCCACGTTCCTCTCACATACCAGACGCTGCAAATAGGTCCTCGATTTGCCTTTCTTAGCTGCTCTTTTATTCCAAGTGATGATCTGCATTGGTAATCATAGCGAATTTTGCTTCCATGCAACCACACACTGACTGAGTACGAGCTCTCTCGCAGCCAGCTTGCCGGCCTCCATGCCCTATGATGCACAGACAGCAGAACATCCGAATTAAGGGTCACCCCCACCACGGCCCCAAGATATTCGGCTGTTATCTTCACCAGGAGGCAGTTTGGTCAATCCCCCAGGGCCCTTGCGGTTACTTCTCCTACACTGTACAATCATCCAAGGCTCCAACCCGTGCTCCTCACCAAGTGTTGCCGTAGCCATTGCAGCCAACATGCCTGGCCTACGGGCTCCCTCTGGCTCCTCGGACGTGTCACTACCACGAGCCTTGACTATGTCCCCCAGACACTGCTCCCACATCTTAGCCATGGTTGGGGCCCTTTTAAGGTTAGCACCTCTAGCCTTGGCAAGCTTGCAGTAGCCCTCCAAATGTCTGACATGGCTGTAGGCGAAGCATATGTGCGGCAGTCCTTCGGACTCGAAGGATTGATAGACCCTCTCGTAGTCTCTGTTGATCTAGATGCCCAGCTTGAGTTGCTTCAAACGATGCACATGAACACATACACGTGCATAGGATGAACTTTGTAAGCCCACCATCCAACCATCGAGCAGGAATTGTTTGCCAATTGCCTTGGCAATGCATAAAATATTATTTATGTCCCAGTAGATGAGTAGGAGACCGGGGAGGGTACCCAAACAGGAGCGTGCATCACAGAAGTTGATTTAGGGCTTAACTCAGGCAACCACACATTGAGCCCCATGGCTTTGCCTACGATCTACCATAGCTCGCCTAGCCAGACGTTGTTCTACTTGCTAATAGACTCAAAGTACAGGCAGAAGCAGTTGGCAGATAAATCAAAGATCTTGAAATTATTGATGTGGCCCCAGCGCTTGAGCAGAACTCGCTCAATGAAGGAAAAAGGAAGATTATTCCAGTAGAGACGGCCGACAATGTCGAATTTGTGGTATTCAAGGCGTCATTGGCATGCATCTAAAGACATAATCAAGTCCCCATCGTCCACCTAGTCGGGGATCTCCACCGCACTCTCTTTGACATCATTGTTCGTCGGCCTCACATGTGAGGTGACGTTGTTGTTGTATCTGAGGGCACTGTTAGTGGTTAAGGCATCCCAGAAGCTCACCTTGTTCATAGTGACAGTGCGATCCACCTCTGGAAGGATAGGGTCCCCAGCGTTAGGCCTGACCCCAGGATTCGCCTCCCACATATGCTCCAGTTGCTCTTGCACGATCTTGCTTGCCAGGCCACTATCCCGGACATCACCATCAGTAGAACCCTGAACCTGAGGTGGAGAGACCAATTTGGGAGAGGCATGCGCCCACATTGGCCCTGAAGAGGCCCCCTCATGCACAGCAAATGTGCCCAAGAGCTTCCCCCCCTCAACATTGGAGGCAAGGGGAATATGCGACAAAGCCAACGAGCCTCCATCAGTCATGAAAGGGGACCCCTCACGTGTAGGAGAGTCGCTTTGAGGGGTTCGAGTTCTTCTGTTGCTCCTTCTGGTCGTGCCTCTTGTCATTTTCGCATCGTTAGGGCTGCAGGTGATGGAGCCCGAGCTCGGGGGCAATGCAGTATAATAAACCGTGGAATAGAGTGTTGTTAAACTAGTTCGGGCGCTCTCGTGAACCGGGTTAAGTTTGAATTCAAATTCGCGGCCCCACCCGCCGACAGTTCGCAACTATCAGGCTGGCACGTGGTCAACGCCCGAGTAGCTAAGGGTTTGACCACTGAGTATCGCCACCGTGCAATCACCAGACCTTGCCGCCTGTGGTCCGTCCTTGCCAGGTCAGCGTTGAGGTCCCACACCCTAGTCACTGGCCTCGGCACTCGCCACGTGCACTCCAGCCACCTTTCCACTCCGCCCGCACCGCCGCGTCAGGACTAGTGAGGTCCCAACGAAACTCCACCGGCAGCTACAGTCGTCCACCACCCTTGACAGTCACTCTACTGATCCGTCGCTTCTACGCTGCTCCTTCACGCCGCTCCTCCCGAAAGGCAGATCCAAGAAGAGTACAATTTTCCTAATATTGTAAATCAAACATCAAATTTTTTTCCCATTCTTGTGGAAATCTTAGGAGCACACATTAACTCTTTGCAAGCTCTTAGAATTAGTTTGATGGGAGCAACCTTTTTTGAGACATCATCATCATGAAATATGACCATTTGTTCACACTTTAAAAAAGACATTAGCATTGTCATGACTGGTGAGGTTAAAAAACTTTCCTATATTCACCATAAAAGAAGGGCCATAAGGCTAATGCACACAAGTGATATAATCAATAAGGGAGAGGAGAACACTTAGAGAAGGACCTCCCTAGATTCAAGTTAGAAGTGTCATCTTGCTCACAACAAATTTAAAAAATGCTATTAATTAGCTCACTATCACTTTGGTTTTAGCTTGTGAAGTTCTTTTGAAACTTATCACAAAATTCATCTTTTTATGATTTTAAAAATAAAAATGCCTAAAATAATGAAATTAATATTGATAAATGGTTAATTTTAAAATTTATTAAGTCAAAACTTTTGCTAAAAATTGCTCGTTTTCTTTGTTTATTATTTAAGCCTAGCATTATTCCTCCATGCTATTATGTCTTCATTTCAAATATAAACTTCTATGCTTATGCTTCATTAAGCTCCTTCCTTTTAATTTATTCTTTATAGTTCACTTGAGTTTTATACAGTCATATTAAGCAAATGAGCTCCTTGCATCATGTCAAGAGTTTTCCAACAAGAGAATAGGTGAATTATTAGAAAAAATAATATATCTTTCATAGAAAAATATTTAAAGAAATTGTTTAGAAAATTGCAATAAGCTTAACCAAATATCTAAAAGTAATTTTGTAATAATTTTAAATTTCATTTACAATTTGTTAAATAGTACAATTAAAGTTCAAGATATCATTCAAGTAAACAATCACGAAATTTTCTTATTATGATATTTGGGTCATTATTCTTATAAATGTGCTTTGTGTGTTAAATATGGTGAAGGGAATGACTAACTAGATTCTATCTTGGTGCTTTTTACTTTTTAAATTGATTTTGGATAAAACAGTTGCTCCATTAGTTTGTTCCAATAGTTCATCCAAGCAAGGGATAAGGAACCTATAATTTGCATTATTTTGCTAACTTTTTTATTAACGAAATGCATTCTCCTTCAACAATCCTTATTTAAGGCTTCACGAGTAGGAACAACACATGGATTTTGACTTTCTGAAAAGAGTCATTTGTCTAATAATTCCTGCACTTGTTAGGAGAGTTCTTAATGTTTAAAAGGATTCATTTTATAATGTGATAAATTTAGTAAACTAGCACCTAGTATAAGGTCTATAGCATATTGGATGTCATGAAGAGGTGGCAAATCTTGGAGTTCATTTCAAAACTTTGAGGGAAGCTAAATAAAAAAGATTCTATAGTGGCAGGTATTATTATATATGGTATTGTTATGGCTTAAATGAAAGTTCTATGATTAATTTTTTTATCTAGTTTACCAAAAGACATAAGTAGAATTTTCTTATTTGGGGTGTTGGGCGGTTTTTTCATAGGTTGGACATGATCTTTAAATGTTGATGGGTGTATATTAAATTTCTAGTTGTGATGTGTAGCTGTGCAAGTGTTAGCTTTTATAGTGATAATGGTATCATGGTCTTAATCATCCTCATAATAAGATAATACTTCATATTGCCATAGGACAACATGACATAAAATATATTCCAAATTGTTGGCCAAATTTAATTAGTATAGTTCATTTTTTCTTGACACACATGGATATTTTGTTAATAAATGACATATTGTGTGGGTTTGGGTAGTGAATGATCCAAAGTCTAAGGTATGCTATGCCATTTGTGGAAATTGCATTGATGCTTGACAAAGATATAAAAATGGGTGGTATGTCTTCAATTGTCACTTTCGTTTGGTTTGGCAAAGGTGTTTCTCATGACTATAATGGCCTTGTGTTATCAATGTTGTTCTCTCAATCCTCATTGAAGTATTCATTGGCTAAGTATGATTAAGAAGTATATTCTTTGATCTCTTATTCTACTTTGGTGTTTAATTCCTTATAATTGCCTTCGTCAATATAGCTTACTTGACATATTTTGTATTGGGCTATTATGTGACTCGACTTTTTACATCGTAACAACTTACCTTTGGGTGAATGGTTAATATGTTTTTTGAGTTTTTATTGTAAGTTTAAGGATCGAGAAGCTCACAGTGGGATATTTTGGTACACTAATTAAGGAGCATCTGGGATTTATCAAGTGAAAGTTTAACATGGTTGATTCTTCAAATTTTTGATTGGATAAATGCTTTTAGGTTTCACAGTCAATAATAAACCTACAGGCCTCTTCTAAGGCACAAATGATTTGCATCAAAAGTTCCCTCTATATTTATCTCTAAGCCAACTCTTTATTAGAAAAAAAAGTAACCAAAGGGTCTTTATTAACACTATAGTATAGATGTACTCATCAAAATAAGTAATGTACTCATTACATAGTTTCCTTTTTTTTCAAGTAAGTGATTCATTTATAAGTGACATATGTATTTTGATGTGTGGAGAACCCCTTTGTTCAGAATGGATCTATGATTGTTATAGATAGTTGAGTTTATTTTGCCAGTTTCATTTGTTTTGAGCAACTCCTTTTGACTTTTCACTGAGTTTAAGCCATTAGAAGCAATTGTCCAAGGAAGCCTTCCACCCCTATATATTCCTTAAAATTTATTATGCCTCCAAGGATGACAATGTCACATTTTATAGACTTCATGTGTTTATTCTCATCATTTTCTTAGTATCAACCAAAGCAATGTTTGTTGATTATAATAGGAATTTGATTAAGTGAATGATAATTTTTTATTTGAAAAGGTGGGCTCATTTAGAACTTGATGTAGTTCGATGATCCTAAAACCATATTTCTCTAGCTTGTCTTCCAAAGTTTGTTGTTAAGTTAAAAGATTCTAGGGTGTCACTTGTGGTTAGTTGATGTGTGGGTGCTCCATGTTATAAGTTCTACATGGTATCATTTGTATAAATTGTGCCCTTCAAGGAAAGGAAAGAAAACTCCCTCATTTGAGGTTCATCACTTTATTTTTTTAAATTAGGTGTTAATAGAGGAAAATTCAAAAGAATGTTTAGTTTACTATTACTTTACTTTCAACATTACAAACACTGGTTAATCGAAGTGCTAAAGCAAGATCTGATGCTTAACTAGTGTTATAAGGTTTAATGAACACGCAGAGGTTAGATTACACAAATTAAGAATAAAGGAAATGGCAAGATAAAAATGTGAAAGCTAGAAAGGAAACACACATGAGATATTTATCCAAGGGAACTTTAGTGAAGAAGGAATGAAGAACAACATGGGTTGCATTCCTTAAGTTCCTTCTACCACCAATTCAATGGTAGAAAGAAAGTATATTTGGAAAGGGGTTTGACAAAACAAATTTTTCTATATGGAATTGAAAATCTAAATGTGACGTGGGTGCATATTAAAAGCCCTGAGAAACATTAATAAGCATTATAGAAAAGATAGATTAATGAAGTAACTTGCACAAAAAGTAGGTTAAAAAAAAAACAAAAAGTTGAATTGAGACTAACATGGAAGGTGACAATAGGTAGTAGTATAATTCTAAGAAAACTAAAGTATCAAAGTGAAAAAAGATAATGATGTGCAAGAAATTGACATAATAAAAGTGAATGAATGAAATAAAACAAAAATCAAATTGAAAGGACCCATTATACAACATCCACTTGAAGACAATGTAGGGGTGCTATTGGTAAAAAACTAATACACTATCTCATCCTTATGCTACCCACCCTTCCACCAAATATTGAAGCCTAGATTATTTAGCACGGCAAAGTTCTCATTGTCATTTAATCTAAACCTTAGCAAGACATAACGAAAAAAATGGACTTCTACATATGTAAGGATTATCTTTTTGAAAATGTTTGCCTCCCATTTTATAAGGAGTATATGCATTAAAAAAAAGAGATTAAAAATATAAAATTGATGGTAATTAGCTCTTAAAGAAAAGAAATTTGAAAAGCTGCCCATTTAGTTTAAAAAAATATATTTTTTAAAAAGTGGTTACCAAAGCTTTGGTCAATGCTATCGTCAAATAGGTTTCTTAAAAGTTATTGTTTTTGTTCAAAGTTTCCATGGTCCAAATAGTTGCAAAAATAAATGTTGCATTTTCATTTTTTGTTAGCCATGTTCACATGGGTCTTCGAAATATATTTCGGTTTGGGTTTTGCAGATTAAACAAGTGAACTACCACACCATCAATGGTGTTGCAAGTCAGATCCAAGTAGGAGTGTTGTGGATCTAGCCTTCGAATCATTGTCGTTTCGATGATGTCTTGGTTAAATTTGAGTTGATATGTCGCGGATGAAGTTAGTAGGTCAATGTGACATCAATATTGTCATGGATCAGATCAGGTTCAATGCATAGTAAAGTGTGATGTTAGGTAAGCGTAGCATTGGTAGATTCAGTTTCATTTGGAGGCCCCACAAATTGTGCCACTGTTAAGTTGGTTCTAATGGGTACGCACAAAGTAGCTAATCTAGGTGTTTTTGTAAGTCATATGAGCTCGTGATCTAGATTACAATTTTAAGACCTATTCGTTGATCTTTTTTAGGAAAACATGGTACATGCATTCTGTTAAGTCTAATTTGGTCAGTGGCAGGTAACAAACGAAGGCATCGATGAAAGAAAGACATTTTTGGGTCCTTTTCTCCGTCTTTGCATGAAAATTGATCCTGCCACATAATGTTAAGCAATATCTTAACTCCATGTATTAAGAAAAGATACAATGATTCCCCAAAAGTGTCAACACATGTTTGATTGGTGTTTGGGCATCAAAATTGCTAACTGATGACCATGCTAAGTATCTTATGAAAACTATCTACTTTGATTATCCCTGAAGAACTATAGCTCTTAGAAAAATTTGTGCTATTTTCTAAAGATCTTACCTTTCATGTTTTAAAATTTTAGCAAATTGTTTATGATAATCACTATTGGTCCCTAATAATTCAACATGTAGTAGCAATAGTAATCACATTCTTGGCAAGTAAAAACAAGAAAAGAATATTGATAGTAATGAAAAAAACAACAACGACATTTTAGTTGGTTTTGTTTCTACCTAGAAGAACTA
This sequence comes from Vanilla planifolia, assembly GCA_023846275.1. Taxonomy (NCBI): domain Eukaryota; kingdom Viridiplantae; phylum Streptophyta; class Magnoliopsida; order Asparagales; family Orchidaceae; genus Vanilla; species Vanilla planifolia. The sequence continues at coordinate 1,232,885 of JAIUJO010000017.1, read as the reverse complement.
CTGCATATCAAGTTGAGAAAGCACAACTTGTCATTTTGAAAAGGTAAACACACAACCTCACCTTGATTGTTTTTGTCCTTGTGCTAATGCACAACGACTTGTATTCTTCACTAATCGGAAAATAATCTTAGTTGTTCCCTTACAATGCTAAAGCCAAACGTTCTTGAGACTTTGTGGGTTAGACTAAAACTCATAAAAATGGCTACTTTTGTAACTAAAACCTAACCAAGTTATAATTCTGAAAAACAATTCCCATTACTTGAAACATAATGAAAAAAATCCTATAAAATGTGGGTCATGTGTAGAACATGTAAAAAATAAAAAAAACATTCCCGCAAATTTTGTTGATGCATGAGGTTGATGGGGAAATTATGTACAACAATGTACGTTACTTTTTCAAATGAAGTTTGAATAAGTAGTTCCATGATTTTGATGTTGGTAAGGGTTTTCATATAGTTAAGTGTCATAAACTTAACTTAATGATGATGTTGTAGTATTTGATTACATTAACAAGTGTGAAGCACTAATTAAAATATTTTTTATTTAACTCTAATTATAAAAACTTTAGAATGGTTTTTCTTTCATAGAATTAATTTATTCCCTTCCAATTGTGAATTTACCATCAAACATTCATAGATAGGCTTAGAACATACTTAAGAATGTCTACAAATGTACAGTTGTGGCTATGAAAATTTATTGTCAACCTAAAAGGCCATAGTTTATTGATGAAGTTGTTGAACAAATTGATGAAGTTGTTACAAGGATTTCTAGTATGCCCACCATATGATAACATTGCTAGTTTAGTGGAAGCCATGTTAGGTTGACTATTATTTATTAAAGACTTTGTGTTTGTGGTACAAACATTTGAAATCATTCTTTGATTTATTCATTTTTTTATTTAATTTTACTACTATTTTTTCCCTGAAAGCTTTCCTTCATTCAAAAAAGTGGCAAAAACAACAAATGCATTGTCCTCTTTGGAGGATCAAAAAGGAAATCAGGCAACAACTTCCGGAGAGGCTCAGAGAGGGGCATTCCCCAACCCCAAGGAAAGTCGAAGTGGCAAGCAACGCGTGCATCCCAGTCCGTTGGTGCATTGCCATCTCTCTGGATATGCATGATAGTAAGCACGTCAAGGCCCCGAGCATGCAGAATCACCTTGGCAAAAACACCTCCCACGGGCACTTAGGTGAGGGTGGTGTGCACCTCCTGCATCTCGATTGTTGAGCCAGTTTGGATCTCAATGGCCCGAAACTCCGAGAGCACGATCCTTGGTAGTTCGAGAGCCTCATGAATGGCATAAACTTCCATGGCCATACTCACCTGATAGTAAGCACATCAAGGCCCCGAGCATGCAGAATCACCTTGGTAAAAACTCCTCCTATGGGCACATCGGTGAGGGTGGTGCACACCTCCTACATCGCGATTGTTGAGCCAGTTTGGATCTCAATGGCCCAAAACTCTGAGAGCACGATCCTTGGTAGTTTAAGAGCCTCAAGCATGGCATAAACTTCCATGGCCATACTCAGCTGAGAGAAAACTTTCCTCCTGATCACTAGCAAGGGCTCCTCATGTGATCTCTGGCCACCAGTCTCAGGCCTGCCAGATTGTCACCAAAAGTGGCATCACAGTTAATTTTAACCCATCCAGCTAGAGGGGGAACCTGTTTTGGGCTACCATCAATTTAGGTGAACTGAACTGGTTCCCACAGGACATGGATGGGGAGCTTCACAGAACAACGTTATCTCCATCTACAGCTTCCGCAAAATAATGTTATAGTTAGTCGTTTCTTCGTTGTGCTTCTTTGTGCTACAAAACTCCCAGATGTAATACATCCCCATAGCTAAGGTTGCTGCATGCAACACGACGTCGTTGCTGCACCGCATAGGCGATGCCATATAATCAAGGAACCTCTATATGAAAGCACCCCTTCACATAGTCCAGGACAGAGGCCAAGTGCGATGACTGCCCCATGTAGCTGGTAATTGCACCACAACTCCTACGCACGTGGGCACTCCCACATTATATGTTGCGATGTCTCATCAACATTACACCCCCATATGTAGTTGCTGCTAACAATGAGTCTCCTGTGAGCCATCCAAACTACTGTGGGGAGATGGTCCCCCACCAAACACCATAGAAAGAAATGCACCCTGGGTATAGCCTTCACTTTCCAGATCTTTTTAAGATGCTCTGCGTCTGTATTAGGGCTCCCCGTGTATTCTGCACTTCTTTCGTGATGTAGCTGCATGTAAATTTTCGAGTTGTTGACCTGTGTAGATTCTGTATTGGTCTGCAGGAGGGTGTCGTGATTATGGTTATGAGCCTAGGGCAAATGCGTTATGTGCTCATACAATAAGTCGCTGGCCCAAGCTAGGACCCTACCTTCATTCCAAACATCATTCTCAACAATGCACTCACCCACATATTTTGGCAAGTCAATGTCCATGTTGATGAAGGTGGGCCGCCAGCTGATTGGAAGCACACCGAGCCAGTTATCCTTCGTGAATAGGACATCTTTGCCATCGCTAATTCTCCATACAAAATTGGCACGAGAATACAACATGTTGTCAGTGATGAGTCTGCATGAATGGGAGGCTCCCCGCAGTGCCTAACAAAGCTTCTTACTAAACCGTATTTAGTTCTCATGATCTGTACCGAGGAGATTTCCTTGCTATCGATCAGTCTTGTACATTGCTTCATGAGCAATACCCACTGCCAGATGCACATGTCTAGTAGGCCAAGGCCACCCACTTCTTTAGGCAGTGTGACAGTATCCCAGTTCGCATATTGCATCATTCTTGAGCTACTTGCTCCACACCATAGGAAGTTCCCGATCTTCCTCTCCGCCGCATCAATGGCACGCTTCGGCATAATGCAGTGACTCAATATGTAACTTAGGATAGCATTTAGGGCACACTTGATAGTAAAAACTTTCCCAACAAGTGATAGTGGCCTGATATGCCATTTGAAATCCTACTCGTCGATCTTCTGGACCATGAGGTTGACGTCCTCCTTCTTGATCATTTTTGCCAGGATGGGTACACCAAGGTAGCTGAGGTTATCTGCCCGAGCCATTCGCAGCTTCCTCGCAACCACCTTCCTCCTTTTGTCCTCGTGGCTTTACTGAAGAAGACCTTTGACTTCGCGAAGTTAACTGTCATCTGCATACAGCAATTGTGAGACTGGTGGTGCATTTTTTGCACATGAGAATCCTAGCAGTGACCTCGTTTCATATTCATGCATGATGATTGGGAGGTACTCCATCGCAATTGTGAATAAATACGATGAAAGTGGGCACCCCATACGCAAGCCACATTGCATTGCATTCCATGGCAGTCGAGTTCCATTGAGCAGAACCCCATCCCTGGGATGTATAATGCATGCTTCAATCAAATCACACCATATGCATGGGAATCCCATGTTCTTCAGCACGTTCATCATAAAATCCCATCTCATAGTATCATATGCTTGCTCCATATCCACTTTGATTGCTATGAGCCCTACCCTTGTAGAGGATGAATGCATGCACAAGGCCATCTCTTGAGCTATAAAATTATTGTCCTCAATGCTTCTTCCCGGTATGAATATCCGTTGCTCATTGGATATGATATTAGGAAGCAGAAGCTTAAGCCTCTCTACCAGGATCCTCGCAATTACCTTATAGATAACATTGCATAAGCTGATAGGCTAGAATTGTTTTGACTTACAGGTACCTTTGATTTTCAATATGGGGACAATAAGTGTCTTTCCAAGTCCTAGGCATTTGCATCACATCGATGAAAGTGATCACCGCATGGATTATATCACCATGTGTAATATCCCAATAGCCTTGGATGAACTCGACAGTGACCCCATCCAAACCTGCTGCTTTATTTTTCCTAATGGGTCTGGTAGCCAAGATGACCTCCTGCTCAGTCACTTTACTTTCCAACATGGTTTCGTATGTGCTATTGATTCTGGTGTGCGGCACATGATGCAAAGGAGGTAGAGCACTGGTCGCACTGCACCACTTCTTCTAAAAATAGGGTACAATAATTGCACTTATGCTTCCATACGTAGTCACCAGGCTGCCCGACCATCTTTCAATTAGGCAATGAGTTATTATGCGTTCGCACAGTAGCAGTCGTGTGGAAAAAGCGAGTATTGTGATCACCCAGCTGAACCAAATGAAATTTTGCTCTTTTTAACCACCATCTCTCCTCTAACATGCAGTTACGGTGGAAGTCCAAGATCAGTTGCCGAAGGTGCCGATGTTCCTCAATGTCCAGTCCCTTATGCGACTCTGTAATTTGCAACTTGTTAATACTGAGCTCTAATTCTATATTGCTACTCATGATGTCACCCGCTTCCATCTTGCTCCATTAGAATAGTGCCACAAGTGATCTATTGAATTTGTTTGATAGGCCTTCCATTTGATTCCCCTTGGTCTGCTTGCTCCAAGCTTGGTGCACCACCCCAACTGCCTCCAAGAACTCTAGCTAGATGCTTTGTAATTGTATTTTGTGCTTGCTTTTCGGTTTATGCCCACCATCAATGTCGATGAGTAGTGGACAGTGGTTTGAGCCGATTCGTGCCAAGTGCATAACTATGCAGCCAGGGAACACATTCATGCTCGTGATGGTCATTAGTGCCCTGTCCAACATCTCCAGTATCCTTGTGCCACCCTCCTTTCCATTGCACCACGTGAACTTATTTCCAACAAACATTAGATCCACCAGTTGAAGATCCTGTATTCCATCCACGAATTCTTGTCCCTCTTCTCGCCTTGCGACATTATAAGGTTAAAGTCACCCGCAACTAAAAGGAGTCAAGCACTCATGGTTTCCTCCCATAAGAAGTCCCACATCTCCCTTTGTTTGTGATTCTCCTTCGATTATGGAGCACACAGCATTGAGTATGACTCCCCCTTTCATGCTAACCTCGAACGACACTACATGCATCGACGGTCTTATGAGTTTAACATCCAACCGGCTCCTCCACAGTAGTACAATCAATGCCTACAGACTTTCTTGCCGAAGGTTGACTCACATAATTCCAACCTCTGGATAGCAGCCAGTCGACATCCCTTCTCGTGAAGCATTGTGCTCTCGTCTCCACAAGGGTAACCACCTCAATTTTCCTTTCTCTCACAAATCTCTACAGATAGCTCCTCGATATCTTCCCCCAAATGCCCCTAATGTTCCATACTAAGATTTTTGTCATTTAAAAGGTATTTGCTGCACCACATCACCTCCAGAGTTTCACAGTGCACCATCCAAAGCATTTGCCTTAGCCTCCCTCCTTCAAAGGTCTTGACAAATGTGTCACGCATTAGGATATTCCAAGCGCACCATCATGTCATGATGCCCAGCAACCCCATCCTCAATGAATTGTAGCACTCCATACATACAGGTACCTCCATATCTCTCTGCCTATGGTAATTCATCCCATGCCACAACCTCCATAACGAGTTAAAATGTTTAGTGCACTCCCCGATGTGTAGTGAGGAGGAAATCCTCCTAACTCTTACAATGATAGTAATAATCAAAATGTGTGTTGACCTCCAGGACCTAATAATTTGCCTGCATCGGCCCCTTCTCCGTAATGTCTGCCACATAGGTACTTGCGTACTCTTCTACTTGGATCCCTCGCCCTTGTTAGAGAGATTCTTCTCTTTCGACCATTTTTGCCTCCTCCCCCATCAACCTTATTTGGTTCATTTTCCATCTTGTGTGTGCTCTGATGCACCTGATTTCCTGAGATGTTTCTCCACTCATTTGTGGCCTGTTTCCTTCGCATTGGTTGCACCAACATCCATGGGCCAAGGTTTTCCTTTTTTGTACTCTCGTTATCATCAAGCATGGATTCTTTCCTCGCTGTATTATAGGGCATCCACTCACCCATAGTGGCTTGACGAGCAGAGATTCCTACATCCGTGATCGGTCCAGAGTGCGTGCACGTCATATCAGGTGGTCCTTGTGGATGCAGGTTGGGATCGCAAATTTTGACGGAGTTGCATTGTAGTACCATGTAGTAGAGGCCTTTTAGAGTCATACAATGCAGTCCTCACATCCCCTGTGAAGGAAGCACGAGCAGCGATACCTGTCTTCCCAAGCATGCACTGTTCGGCGAGGTGACCCACATGGCCGCACACAAAACTTATTTTAGGCAACCACCCATACTCAAACCACTTAAATGATCTTCCCATTGGCCATCTCAGCCACATATCCAATTTTAATGGCTTTGATAAATCCATCCTGACACACACTCGGGCGAAGGTTGATCGCTGCATGTCGGCCGTCCACCCATGCAGAAGAATCAGTACTCCCATTGACTTTACGATCCTTAGTATGTTCTCAACATCCCAGTAAATTAAGGGGAGGGCTGAAAACCGAACCCAGACTGCGGTGCACATCACCGTCATGGAATTTGGTTGGAAGTTGGGTGACCATAAGTCCAAGCCCTTGGCTTGGCCAGCGACTTGCCAAGGGTCGCCCAGCCAGACAGCATTCCTGTCCTCCATAGATTCAAAATGGAGGCAGAAGCAGCCTGAAGAGATGTCCAAGATTCTTAAATTCTTATAATGCCCCCAATGGCTCTGTAGCACCCGAGCAATAACAAAAAAAGAGAGAGTATTTCCATAAAATCGACCCACCAAATCGTACCTGTGGAACTCAATACACCTTTAACAAGCTTCATTCAATTTGACAGCCGACTTAATGTAGGACGTCATTGCTCTATTTGACATTATGTCCTTGGAAGTTAACGCTTCCTTGAAACTGACTCTGTTTACTTGCGCCGCATGCTGGTAACTATCAGTGGAGTTGTGCTGTCCAATAAGGTAACCCCACAGCACTCGAGTGTGTCATCTACATCTTTGCCCGAATTCACCTTGCTCGTTTCGCAGGTGCGAGTCTTACTTGCCCCGGAACTATCTATGTCATATGGCAATTTTGCATTCTCTCCATTGTAGATGCAATTGCCACGTGCCATGTCTACAACACCACCAACTAAATAGTCCAAATTATCTCCAGAGTTCCTTGTATCACCCAAGGATTCGCGTAACAGCCCTCCCTGGTCGTAGTTAGCCTGCTTCAATGGCAGCAGTAGGGTAGCAGTGGTCACACCATCTTTTAGACTTAACGCATTGACACTCGTAGAATCAATGGAGATATTTGATATTTCAAGCTTGTGCAGTAAGTACCCATCCTTCCCATCTATCACTGACATATCAATAAGCAAACCTGTTATCTCCTTATCACTAGTCGTTCTCCCAGTAGCAATCTCTACACATTCTCTTTCGCAGAGGCACTTCCATTATTTCTTGTTTTCTTGTTGCTTTTCCTCCCTTTAGAACATGCCATAATCAGCTTCAGTTTTGATAGGAGGAAATAGGCACCAGAATACTGGATGGAGAGGTTAGTTGTTGTCCTTGCACCGAGCGTATCTAGGCCGCAAATAACCCGCAATCAACCACTACTAAGTTTGCATGACAAAAGTTTCATGTTCCGCGAAGCAGCCGAAGATTTTAACAGTGTTCCATCGCTACCACATGCAGTGGCCGAAAAAAGGTAGGGTTCCAAATTTGAAATTTGAAACCCAAAATGGCAGCTTTGTCCACTTCAGCTCAGCGCTTGAATATCGGCACCCAAAAAACTTAATCAAGCATAAAAAAATTCCAGTGAGGTACCATAACGCTTTCCATTATTCAGAAGTCTGAGATCTATTCCAACAGGATGTTGCAGTTCAATGATGCCACTTCGCTCTTTAACCACACTCAGAACGAAATAGTCACTGTCTTCGTCGTCATCGAAGTTTCGTCTTCAGAGGTAGTGGTCGAAGGAGATTGACGTCAGAAGATTCTCCCATTGCGTAGATGATCGAAGTCTGCTCCAACTATACTGTGAGTGGACTGTGCACTCCAGTCACGTAGCTTTAAGATTTCTGCACCAGGAGCAAGCCCGTGAGAGTTGTTCGTGACTTCGTCGCAGTCATCATAGTCATCGGTGTTCCGTCATTAGTGTGCTCTCTTTCCATCGTTAGAGATCTCCATTGTTCATCCCTAATCGAGATTTTCAACATAATAATATTTTTTTTTACAATTCTTAGGAAGGATTTAAAATGATCAAAATAATTGTCATATAGCAAAACTCATTTATGTTAATGATTCAAAAAGCCACAATTCCCTTCCTCTTATAACAATCGTAGTCTATTAAACAGTTGTCATAAGGGTTGTGTCAAATGTAGAAGTTCTTAATACAAGGCCATTCTCTTGCATTATTTATGTTGAATTATATCCAATATCAATTAAAATTGTGGATTCACCTTCTTTATTTCTTTGGAAACAATATGCATTATGGAAAAATGCTTTTAATGTTTTTTTTTGAAATGTAAACTCCAATTTGTTCAATTTCATGGTTCATCCTAGAATTGTTGTTGATGATAGGGGGTCATAAGTCAAGTATAATTATTCAACTTAATGCAAGATGACAAAATCATTTGCACTTTGCATTGTCTCATAGCATTGGGATAAAATTCTACAACTTTTCTTCTTGTTATGAAGAAATGCAAGATTTAGGTAAGTTATTTGGAGATAAATTGCCTCAAATCACTATGTTATATAGAAAGAGAAGAAGAAGCAAAAGAAATATAAAAGGAAAGTAAAATCATGTACACTTGAACTTAGTTTGTCGATTAAAGGTGCAAAGTGTAATTGATATGTTGATGATATCTCACTTGTTGAATATGATGATAATTTATCTAAGTGCATTAATTAATTAGTAAAGTAACATATGAAGTTAATCAATATTATGATAATTTAAAAATTAAAAGGAACAAGCATGAACAATATATTCATGAGTTACAAGAGGCATGAAATTTTGAAGAATGAATACACTAGAGTCTAAATTGTCACATATCTACTTTCTAAATGACTTGCAAAACAAGCTTTTTTTATGAAAACAATTATTTTTAAGTAATTCTTGCATTGACGCTTTGAATTGATCGATTATTTCATCAAGAAAAGAAAATTGAGATGTCATAGAAAAAATTATTTACTTAGTTGTGTTGCAAGGATAACTTATTAAATTGAAGGCAAATTTTGTAAATATCCTATAACTTGTTTCTTCATGTACACAAGCTATTTAGATATGAATTTGACTGGACTTTGTAAGACTATTGATTGTCCATCTGATTTGTGTATGGCTTCTACCCTTTCTTTCAATTAAATTTGGAACAATCACATGGCTTGGTACAAATTAAAGCACTTGCTAATCCAATGACTAGGCCCTTTAAAGGTAGATGTTGCTATCTTGAATCTAACATATTCTAAAATTGCTTGAGTATGTATTGACATTGAGTTAGCAATAGAGTTGCCAAACATAATTAGAATTTTTACTAAATGTGTTCCAAGCAATGGCTTTTGCCAGAAAATCTAGCATAATAACTTACCTAAATTTGGCAAAGGATGCCACAAACATAGGCATGAGCTAATCGAGGAAAGAATAAAAATAATTAAATAACTCTTATGATCATTTTTCTATTTATTTCTGGGAATAAGGCAACGTAATTAATGGACAAATTATCGGAGAAGATGTCAACAATAAGAAAATAATGAAACCACCAAAATTCTTACTTCACTTGTTAACTCTTTGGTTAAGAAATCCACTATGGATGTTCATCCAAAGGTCTTAATAAAAATAAAAAATATTGAGTGAATCCCTAACCCATATGAAAGATAATTGATATATACGATGGACTGCAACAATCTGACAAGCCAATTATTGGATGACTATAGTTCCTTAAGACATTCTAAAAAATGAGAAGGACAACGATTAAGTTTTTTATTCAAAAAATACATAGGATACAATTTAGCACTGATATGATAATCTAGATATTAAAATCTTTAGTAAAAAACATTTTGGAGATTAAAAACCTATATGTTTGAAATTCAAATTGAGCTTAAGCCATAAAATATCAAAGGATATGAAAAACATTATAGAAGATTTAAGAAAAATCAATTAGCCCAAAAAGTTTCAGAGGATGCTTTTAGTTATCCAAATTGTACATAATACTAGTCTTAATGAATTATTTCTTATTTTAAAATATTTAGGGTTCTATTAAAAAAGGCTTAGTCAGGTGATCAGTCAATTTATTAAAATATATATTATTAGATAAGTTGTGTTGTTCGAACTTATGCTTTATAATGATAAGATGTAGAAGTTTGCTATTAAACACAAATTTTAGCATTTTTATTTCAATCAATAAAAAGATAAAGATTTTTTGGAAGGACTTCAACTATAATGTTGACATTAATGAAAAGTAGTTCATCCATATCTATTTCAAGCTTTAAGGCTAGGTTTCTAAAGCTAGCTACACTTGCACCTAAGATAAAAGCATGGTATCTAGAAAAAACCAATTATGGACAAGACATTTCACATTGTCAACAACACTATAAATCCATGGATGGTGGGTAAGTATTTTAATGAAATGACATCTTTAGATGATTACAATGGACCATCAACCACAACACTAGAACCAATGTAAAACTTTGTTGATTGCATAATTCTATGTCAACTTAAGTAGTAGTCCATTCTTATTCCTCTATATGGGCACAAAAGGTAATTGAATATGGAGGACACCACGATAGCCCCTCCCACTGAGCCAGTCGGGTGTTTTCTTTGGCTTCCGTAGTAAGGTGCTAGTCATTGAGAAATAGGTAGAAATACTTTTAACTTTCATAATTCATCACCTTGTAAAAATTGGATCAAGTCATATGCCTCTTCTACTAAATTTCATCAACATCTATCCTTCATTTCCCAAAAGTTTAAATTTTATAACATGTTTTTCAATCACCTTACATTTTCACATGGAGAATAATTGAAATTGCTTTTGAAATTATTTTGGGAAGAAGGCCCTAGATTTAAAATAAATTAGACATAAAATATGCCTTAAACATTGAAAAGATAAATATTTACAAAAATCTTTGATCCTAATAAATTAGATAAGGATGTGGTGAGTCACAAATAAGTAATTCTTCAAGGAAAATGATAAGTGGAACAAGTTGTGTCTTGTTAATTTTTATTATTCACAAGATTTGAAAGTGTGGAAATTTATTGCAAATAGAAAGAAGGAATGAGATGGCTAATGAAAGGAGAAAGAAATACAACATTCTTTTGTATAATAGTGATGAAGTGAAGAAAAAAAGAAAGGTCAAAATAATGATAGTTGTAATCAACCACTTTCATAATCTTTTAAAGTCTTCTTAAGTAATTGAAGGTGAAAATATGTTCAACTACATCCTTTCTTTATTAACTGAAGCAAGCAAACAATTTAATAGTGCTAGATATCACCATGGAGGAAATAAAGAGATAAATTTGAATATTAATTTAGGATGCACACTGTGTACAGATGGTTTTAATGGAAACTTATTCACTAATAATTTTGATTTAAATTCAAATGTCATACATATTCCTAAATCTCATAACCTAGAAATATTTGTCGATTTTAGACAAAATATTCTTTAAAAATCTTGAAAATAATATTCACAAAACTCATTGCTGATTAAATATAACAAATTTTTTTATAGGCTTATTTGTTTAAATGAAAAAATTTTTACAAATGCAGATATATTGTATACAATATATGTTTGGTTCAGTAATTAGTATATTCTCTTAACAATAAAAAAATGTGGAAATTTAATCATTAAATTGGATTTGAGGAATGTAAATTACAACATTTAATGGAAATTTCTTTTTAAGACACTCTTCAAGTACAATGTTAATAAGAAGCCTATTAAGGTGCTCACTAATAACCTTTGCAATGCATGGATATCAATTATCATAAGGGGACAACCATGTAACTTTTTTAAAACTTCAATTAGTCTTAACCAGAGTAAACTTCTATCTTCCATTCTTTTCATCTCATTCACGGAATTCTTCAAAAGAAGCACTAATAATTATTTTGCTTAAAAAATGACATTATATGGACAATATAGATCATCTATACTTATCACTTTCCTCGCTTATGCAAACAACATACATGTCATTACTAGAGGACATCTGAAAACTATTATTAATCTTAGAAAGTTTCTATAGCTCTTCAAACACTCTACAAAATTCACAAATATAAAAAAATTAAAACTTAGCACATTTATAGAAACAAAATGAGTGTATTCTTGGTAAATCAAATTTCCAAAGGTCCAAGATTGCATTAAATAAATCTTCCTTTGGCTTATTTGTTAAACATATTACATATAAGTATGAAGAAAGAAGCTTACTTCCAAAATTTGATTGATAAAATTAAAAATAAATTTGGTTAGGTTGAAAAAGAAGTTATTAACTATCAAGGGTGGGCTCATTCTCATCAAGCATGACATTTCCTCATTTTAGTTATATATTCTAATAATAGCTAAACTCCGACATAAAATTATTATAAATTAAAAAAGGATTGAATTGACTGTTGTGGGGTTTTTTGTAGAAACTCTTAGGCATCTCTAGACTTCTTGGAATAAACTTTGTTTCCCATTAGAGAAAATGTGCTTGGTATTTAGAAAATGAAGAAAATGGTGAAACTTTTTATGTAAAAATTAATTGGAAGTTACTCTATAACAATATTTTGTGGTCTAACTACATGTCAATAAAATACTAATCCTTAGTTCATCAAAAATGAAATCTAGCACATTGTCTAACATGCAAAGGATGAAACATTTTATTGAAAGAATGCAAATTTTTCTAATTTTATTTGAGATCAAAAAAGCTACTTCTAATGTGTAGACTACACTTATGAGGCACCAAATTCCCTTTAAAGATGTTAACATTAACATGGATGAAATTCATTAACATATGCCGTTGCAAAAGTACCTAATGGACAAAAACTTGAAACTTTCTTGGATACAAGAATAATGTCAAAAGGAAGATTCAATTGATCAAGTTTTTTTTATTATAAAGAAGCTAAATAAGCATGGGATACTTTTGAAAATAATTTACACATTATGCAAGCTGATACCTATAAGGTCATGAAATGAATTACATCATGTGACATTCAAGGTAATATGAAATTTTTAATAAAGTTTGTATAATCACACTGCCCATTTGAATATCATAGAATAATTAGAAAGCTAACATAACTAAGAACCTTCAACAATTAACTCAATTTGTTGCATGATGTTATATGTAACATTACAGAGAATTGTTGCTTCATAATATGTCTTTGTCCAATCATTCAAAATTTATAGGAAGTTGTAAAATAAGTGATTTTGGCAATCATATATTAATAGGCAAGAACTTAAGAAAGAATAGTGGAAGCCATTTGGTGGTTCCCTTAAACGAAGATCTCAATGTAGTTAAACATCATCATTGAGAAGCTATGTGCCAATTGTAGTCCTATTGTAATTGAATGTTTTGGAACAATTTAGAGGAAATAAATTTAGATTTTTTTAATATTTATATAAATCAAATAACACATAAAGCTAAGGTATTGGCCATAACTAGGGGTCTTCAATTATGCAACCAATTGGAAATTAAGAATTTATACATTTTAGTGGATTCTAGTGTGCTATTGAATCTATTCCAAGATAGACATAATATACAATAGGACTTAGAAAATGGGATGATGCAAATATGGAACTAGTTTGCTAAACATAAAGTGGAGCTTATTATACAAATAAAATAATGATGTGTCAATACTCTTGCTAAGAAATTAACAATAAAAAATTCAACTCTTATAAGGTTGAAACATCAATTCTAGATAAATAAAAAGCCACTTTTAATATGGAGAAATTCTAATTTTCACACATTTTGTCATCGTAGATGACATGACATTTAAAATATGGAGTAATGTTCATATTACATGGGGTTAGAATTAAAATATCCAAGGTTTCTACTTATTTTGTATAATACAAAATTTGTTTTTGTAAGTTAGGTACTTTTACTTTTCAAAGTTATTATTCATGTGCATAAAGAAATCATAAGATAAAAATAGTTGAATAGTAGTAGGTGGTGTGCAATATTAATCTTAGGGATTGATTTCCTCAATAAACTTTAATAACTAATGGATAAAGAAAGTATGCAACAAAGTAAATACAATAAAAAAATAGTATTACTATTATTTAACACTACCTAAAATCATAACATTATGTAAGGAAAACCTGACTATCATCATAACATAGTATATGTGGAAGCTCAGGAAAGTTTGAAGGTTCACAAAGAATTGTAAACAGTTCACTAATATGATCTATGATGATTATATTATCATCTATTTAATCTTGTTGATCACTAATACTCTCCATCTTATGATGTAATTATATTATGAAAATTAATTTAGTAAGTAGAATAGAAAGAAAGAATATTAAAGAATGAACATCGGAAAAGAATCTCAAGTCATACACTAAACAACCTAATCTTTATTTACTTTGGACTAACATGATTGGAGTCTTTTAATACAAACATATATTTCCAATGAAATGGATATGCACATCACACATGCAAAAATTGGAAAGAGCGTAAGAAGAATTTTGTCTTCATATATTGCAATCACACACATGAAACTTACCCACTTCCATAATCAGAATGAATTTCTCACCATTTTGGCTGATGACATCAACAACTTCTATTTTACATGTCCTTCTAAATAGTTAGAAGAAAAATTGAATAATTTAGAAGGCAATACATAGTAAATTTTTAGATGAGTGAAAAAGTCAATTATGCAAAATAATATTTAAAATATAATAAAGAATGTCAAAAAAATGGATGAAAAGGATTTTTCGTTATTTAAAAAAAAGAGAAAGCCAATTTATGTTGTATTGGGTGTTATCACTTTTAACAAGAAATCCTAAACGTGAAGAATAATGACATATTATATAAAAAATGATGAACAAAGATGTGGCTTGGGTTAATAAATCCTTAATTCTTGCTGGAAGAGTTGTTATGAGTAATGCAGTATTTAAAGCAAACAAATTATGCACTCTTAGTGATACCATGGCCACAATGGGGATTATCATTGCCCTTAATTTCATAACTTAAACCACTTTGATAGTTGGTCTAGGTAAAATCAATATAATGCCTAATGATTTATGAGGTTTAAGAGTTAAGGGACTAAGGACATGGCCAAACATTATTACCGTAGTATGTATAAGAGGAACTGTTATAACAAGATTTATGATGAACGATAACAATGAGAAAGATGTCAATAGTGGTAGAGGTAAATTCGAACAATAATTTACATATTAGATAATCATCTAAAATACCTAGATGTCAAACGAAGATTGTGCACTCTTTTAGATAAAGAAAACATTATTTGGAGAAATATAATACCAATATTAAAAAAGAACTTTCCATTTATTACATCATGGCATTTTAAAAAGAATGTAATTTTAAACCAAAATTCAAAAGAAAAACTAACTAAACTACCAAATAGCTAGTGGATTTAAATAGATTGTACTTTAACTTCATGCAAAAAAAATAAATTCATATTACATAGCTAGTGCATAAAAATATCCATAAAAATCTTTTGAAAAGGTCAATTTTTTTTATCAAAGTTTTTTTGAGTTATTGAAATAATCAACAATTCAAAATCACTACTTGTTGGATTGCCATATTTGACTTTTCTTCTCTCACTTTTAACATTTTCTTGCAAACCACATTATGGCCTCACATTATTGTATTTTAAATGCAAGCATGATGTTAGTACATTTGCTATATGTTTTCCTATATTATTCTTGAGTAATAGCGTTTCAAGAACTCCACTTGGCCTCACTATCATGAATATGTCAATAGTACTATGCTTTGTGTTGGCCAAGTAACTCCCATAAGAATAAAACTTTCATGTTACTTGTCTCCTTTATCTCAAAACAAATAATTAATATAGCAAAGTAATTGATTTTTAACTACTTCTATTTAAGTTGAAATTGAAAATGACTTACGAAGGGTCATTGAAATAATCATTATGTGTCAAAATTACTACTTATTGTGCTACTACATTTTACTTTTCTTCCCTCATTTTTAACATTTTCTTACAACCCACGTTATGGCTTCACATTATTGTAATCTAAGCGAAGGCATCATGTTAGGACATTTGCTATTTTATTTATTTGAAATTATTCTTGAGCAATAGTCTTGTAGCAACTCCACTCATGACCTCACTATTATCTATAGCCAACATAATTACACTTCAAATTGCCCAAGCAACTCCTACACAAGTAAAAGTTTTTAGTGACTTGTCTCCTTTACCTCCAAACTAATAATCAACATAGCCATGTAATTGCATCTTTAATACTTCTAAATAAGCTAAGCTAAAGTCTTTTTTGAGACTATTATAACTTATTTGGAAAGCTAGTTTTCAAAAAATTTGTCATTGAAATTTTACTGTATTTTGAAGTAGTTCATATGCCACTTGCGACATGCTATTTTTTCGTTCGGTATTATTTTTAGAAGATTAAATTCGATTTTATGAAAAATTAAATTTCTAAATTTTATCGATTTTAGAGTTGTCTTATGAAAACATATCAAACTTGAAAGATATGAAAGACTACATTCAATATTCTAACTATAAGCATCTCAAATTATATCTTCGTTACATGGGTTTTTATTATAATCAAACCATAAAATGGTTCATTTACCACATGTATGAGTTAAATTTCTTAATCCACTATCAAAATCTAATTGATTATTATGTGTAATCTCTCAATATGTTCAACATTAACTTTTTTAAGAAGAAATAATTTTTACTAATGAGAACTTTATTATTTACTTGGAATTATCTTACTTAAATTTACAAATATTAATCCTATTACACTTTCTAGACCATTTCAATGAACTTTTGTGAAGCCATTCAAGTTAAAGAAACTCAAACATATCATATTGCTATTAACAATGAAAATTACGAACATAATACTTTGTGTGATGGATTTATATGGCTACATTTATAATATATTTTGAAAGAACGTAGTTATGCTAAGTGTTTGGCATTTTGTTCATTAAAGTTCTATAACCTAAAATATTCATCTTATTATTGAATACTTCATCTTTACATTTCATCAACGATAAGTTCAAATGTGAAGTTTTGAATTTCTTTAATACAAATACAAGTCTGAAGAACTTTTTAAAATTTAACCACCAACATTAACTCTAACAAAATCTAATTAACATCTAAATAATGTCATAATTCTACTTCTTAATATAATAATAAAACTTTTAAACATTACCTTTCTAAAACTTATCCACCAATGTTTATCTATCTTTAGTTTAATTTAACTAAAGCATTTGAAGAAAAATAAGATGAATTCGTGTTACAAAGATGTTCTTGCCCATTATTTCAAATATAACACTAAGCAAGATGTTTATTTGCCTATTTATATGAATTTATTTTGATAAAGCAATTAGTCGCATCTTCAAAATAAAAGTTGAACTCAATGAAATATAACAATAGTATACATACATAAAGTATGAAATTTTTTAGTAGGGTTAAACTAATATAAGAAAAGTTGTATTATAAGTTTAATAATAACCATTTCTTAGTTTTGTTGTCATTTGAAATTTTTATTCCTTTGCAATGGTTTATGAATAAGGATTTTTTGATACATGAAGACTAGCATTTTGATACAAAGATTCTTATTATCAACATGCTAAAACCGCTTGAGTGAAAATATTAAATTTGTATTATAATATTTGATTTTTCTATCATTAAAATTTTGCATACTAGCAAGCAATTAAAGAGAGGCACAATGATTTTTCGTCCTTCCTTTTCATTTATTCTTTATCCACCTTTTTTTATCATTATGAAATAAGTCTAAATTTAGTAGAAGGCTCTCCATTCTATCTTTTTCTTCATAATTCTTGTTCTCATATATATGTTTAATAAAAAATTTATCATGCCTTTATGATATATATATATATATATATATATATATATATATATATATATATATATATATATATATATATATATATATATATATATATATATATATATATATATATATATATATATATATATATATATATATATATATATATATATATATATATATATATATATATAATTAATACTATATTAAATGATTATTGATAAACTATACATTTTTCTCTTTCTATTATTTTTCATATGTTTTTTTAAATTTTTTTCAATATATGTGCAATGTTTTCTCACAAATTCTACATAATATTTTGATGATTTTCAGATAATTTATTGTTTAAAGTTTTTGATGTCAAAGAAACTTTGGTTTCACTTTTGTTTTTTAAAATGTGTTTTCTTATGAGATTTTATTGACATTCTGCGGTGAATATATTTGTCATATTATATTTTTTTTTTCATTTTATTTATTTTCTTTAATTTGTTTCTTGTTTAATTTTTCTTTTACCTTTTATTTGTAATGATATGTAAATTATTTTTATATGTTATACAATTTGAATGCTATATATGTTTAATAAATTTGACAAATTTTTAGTTTTTATTTTTTTATATTTTCATAGTTTTCACAAAACAAATTTCTTTTCCTAGGTTTATGATAACGGTTTTTTGTTATTTCCTTCAAAATGTTGATTAGTTGGATCTTTCACCATAACAATAATTCTCTTTTTTTCCTTAATAAATCCATTTATATTGGCACATTCATAGACATGCTTAATCAGCAAAAAGAAATTATCAAATAGATATGAAAATAGATCAAATGCTAGAATGTTGTACCTTAAATATCATAATATAAATAGGAAAATAAATACCATTTAAATAAAGATGTTTTAGTACAAGAAAATGTTAAATTGTAATGACATACCATAATTAGCACATTCATGCCATAGTTTTAAAACAATGACTCTATTATATTAAAAAATATTTAGCTAATTAAATAAAGACAAATTTGTCAATTTAATAACAATAAAAGAATTACTAAATAACAAAACCATAAAAAATTTCTTAAATAACTATCACCAAATGCATTGGAAATCAACACAAATTTCCATGATGTAATGGTTTAAAACTTAACAATGTAAATATTTTGAAGTAGTTAAAAGATATATGGCAATTGAAATAATTTAATATTTAAACGTTTAATCATTATTTTAAATATATCAGGTAGTTGCAACAAAAGTTGAATAAAGAACAAAACAAAATAAATAAAATAATTAGGAAAATACATTAAAAAATTACATATTACAAAACATTAGACAAAATGGTTAATAGATATTTCAAAAATTATTTAAAATAATGTCAATAAAATGTGTTAAAAATTATCCAATTAACTATAAATTAATTTCCTATTTATTATATAAAAAAATAGAAAATAAAATAAAATTTTCTTAGCATATAATTTCTATGTTTGAAACAAGATTAACAGTATGTCAAAAAAATAATATGCTAAAATATAGCTTTATGAATTAATATTTAAAATATTTTCTTTTAATTTCTAAGAAATATAAATTTTAAAAATTAAAAAATATTTATTCATATATTATATATGTTGTGAAACACTTATTTTTCTTTACATATAAATACCAAATATTAAAACACTACTAGTCATTATTAATATTTTATATTGGTGCATGTTTCATAAATAGTACTTTAGAAATAGGAAAGTCACTAATGTTAAAGTGATTTAACACATGAAAAACAATTATTGAAAAATACAACTTTAAAAGCTTGTAAGAATATTAAAACATATAAAAAGATGTATCATGAACCTTAAAAAAAAATAGGTAAATAAAGAATAAAAAAATTATTTTTCAAAGAAAAATATTTAAAAATAGATAATTTGTTAAAAAATAATTTTTTTTATTGATTTTCATAACTTGTAAAAAAAGAAAATAAATTTAAAACAAAATATTTTTGTATTAAATCTATTAATAATGAAGTTTTAATGATTTAAAACATTTTGATTGTGTGAAACAAACAAAACAATTTAAAAATTAAACATGTGTATACAAATGCTATAACATAAATTAAATAACCCAATGCTACAGTGAAAAAAATAATAATACAAGTTAAAAGTATGTCAATTATTGGGACAACATAATATTTAAAGAATTTGCATTGTTTGAAAAAATTTTAAAAGCAAGATTAATCTAAATATAAATAAGATAAGCAATAAGAATAATATTTCAATGTAGAGTTTTGGTATTGTTATAGTATAATAATAAGCTATTACTATTTAAAATATTTAAATATTTAAAACTTTTGGTAATTTAAAGAGTAGTTGGCTAAATAAGACATGATTAGTTTATATAAAAAAATACAAAAAAGACACATCATAATTATATAAATATTTTAAAAATATGTGATAATAAAGATCTTGTTATTGAAGTTAAAAGATAATAATCTAAAAAATATATAAATGTATTAGAAATAATTTATAACTTAGTTATCAAAGTTATCCTAAAAAAGGGAACAAACATTGAATATTAAAAAAATAATTTTACAATTAAATTTTAAAATAATAGTATACAACAACTAAAAAATTAGTATACATATGTAACAAATAGATACAACAGACTGGTATGCAATGAAGCTTAAGGAAGACCTATGACCTTCTTAAAATGTAATTTCATATCGATATTTAATAAATGTTTTTTTTGGTTAGAGGTGGTGCAAAATGATTCTCGAGCATATTAATTATTATTATTAATTCCAATATTGATAAAAAATTCCAAAAATATAACATGTTCTCATAATAATTAAAATTTTAAAATATTTGAAAATAATACAAAATAATATCACAAAAAAATGAGTATTGGTAATTTTCTTATGAATAAAGAGTACTCAATACCTTGAAAATTTATTACAAAATAAGTAAAAATTATTATAACAATAATTATTGCATAAAATTCTCACAACAAAATATAAAAAAATGAGACAAAAAATAATGGAAGATTTCGAATAAAAAATCATAGGAGGCATAGCACAACTTTAATGTCTTTATGAATAAAACATGGAAATTAATGAACAAAATTTAAAATCAGAATTATTCAACTAATAACAATGTTTTAAATTATCAATAGAACATGCATAACATATTAATAGAATTCATTTAGTGACACAACATTGAAAATATATTTCTAGAAACACTTCTAACCAATAATTACAGTTGATAACCTAATTAAGTATATGAAATCTTAGTTCGTATTACAAACACTTTAACTAAAAGCTATAACAATAATTTCGACATAACGAATGAACCAACATGCATACCACGATATGAAAATATATAAATGATAAAAATACTAACATAGTAAAATATCTTGAAAGGACAAAGTTTCAAGTAGATTAATCAATAAAAAAATTTTTCTATAAGAAAATGTCAAAATTAATAATTGTAACTGAAGTAAATATTTATACAAAAAACTTATTAAGTACAAAATAAAATATTTTTATTATTGAAATATTTGATTAGGACATATCATAGAAAATTATCTAACAATAACCAAAAATTATAACAAAATACAAAAAATCATCATGTAAATGTTTTAATGACTTATTTGAAACTTTTTATTGTATTTCTATTGACGTCAACAAAAACTATTTTTAATAATATAAGCTTGATAATCATGTTAAAAATAATGTGATAAGAGAATTTTTAAAATAAGATAAAGGAAATCAATAATAAAAACATTTTGTATTATAAAAATGACAATTATGACATAGAAAAAGATCCATGATAGCTAAGAAATGTATAAAAATATTTAAAAATTATAAAATTACTATCAAAATATTAAAAAAATATTCATTTCATTGCCTAAAAATATTAAATATTTGATTATCTAAAAATACAAATAAATAGAAACTATCTACGACAAAATAAAAAATGAAAACTATGACTTAATAATAGCCTCTAATGTATGAACAACATATGGATAATAAATCCCCTCTATGATTTCAATTTATCAAATATTTATATGCAATTAAAATTGTATTTCAGAAAGAAAAAAATTTCAATGCAAAAAATATTAAAGTTATTACAAGCTTGTAATTACTGAACTCTCTTAATATTTTATGAATAGAGCAAGTCTTAATTAAAGTTAAAATTGGAACAAATAGTTTGCAAAATAAATCCATGGAATATCTATAAATCTAGATTTTTGTAAGGCTTATGCATAATTAACTAATTAAAAAATATGAATTGTTTAAGGAACATAAATTAGTTAACATTATATTTTTTTAAATTTTCAAAACTATATCAGAAAAACAAGAGAAAAAATATTTTATAACAATAAAAAAAATAACTATCTTTCATTCTAAAAGAAAATATTATAACACTTCAAATAAATAGGAAAATATGTCAATAAAAAATTCTTAGCTTTGAAAATGTTAAGAAAATGGGTTCAACTGGACCAAAAGATTAGTAATACAAGACTTAAAAATTTTTTTTCAAACTTCTTGCAACATTCAAACTCAATGCTACTTATTTTGAAAAACTATATAGGAATTATTGATTTGTTAATAAAAGTTCTCAAGTAACAATAACACTATAAGAGAATTTCATAAAATTAAAAATTTATTGTGGTTTGATTGTATAATTCGGCATATTAACCATATGGTTTGATATCCATTTATATCCAGTCCAATTGGAGTGAGAGAATGTTAG
The DNA here is from genome assembly GCA_023846275.1 of Vanilla planifolia. NCBI lineage: Eukaryota > Viridiplantae > Streptophyta > Magnoliopsida > Asparagales > Orchidaceae > Vanilla > Vanilla planifolia. The sequence goes on along the minus strand of JAIUJO010000017.1, from coordinate 1,210,333 downwards.
CATACCATGTGAATTCAATGAATTTCTTATGGTAAGCAAAAGTGAGTTGATCATAGAATCCAATAAACCTTTATTGTACCATGAAAATTTTTTCATTTTACTTAAGTCTACAAAAGATAATTACATGGTCTAAACTAATACTTGTATATTGGATTTTTTTTGCTTAATTAGGGTGAGAACATCACCAATATACATTTCATAATGTTTATTATACCATTGCATATTATATGATGGTGATATACAATATTTTCAAAAGTTTGATTTTAATTTCAATGATTCTACTATAACGTGTAAGCTAACTATTTGAATTGATTTATTTGAGTTTTCCTTATACCTTTTTTTATTGAAAGGTTTTCCTTTAATTGAACAATTTGATCATATTGTTTTAATCTTTGGTAGCAACTGTTCCACAAAATTTTACTAGATCCACTTGTTAGCTCAGATCAACTAGTTTAGTCTTATAATTGTCTTTTTTTTCTACAATAGCTAATCATAATGTACAAAATATGATCATGTGGTGTATTTATTCATGCAAAAGTTTTCATTTCGAATTTCAAAAATCACTCATGGTGTAGTTGAGCAACAAGTTTCTTTAATTTATAAGGTAGGGAAAAAATTTTACTAAAAAAGAACACTTAGTTTCATCATCATACAAACATCTTTATGGTTTTATTTAAAAAATGGTTACATCCACATATTTAATCAATTGAGATGTCTTAAACATTAATCTGCCATGTAGTGTTGTTCACCTTCACTAGATGAAATACTTAATGAACAATGAGTATTCTATCGAAATAAGTTATTATTATTTAACTATTTTAGATTATTAGTCGTTAGAACAAACTCTTATTTTTTTAATAAGTTACATTCTAAGTTTATCATAAAGTAATTGAATGTATAGAGAGAAAGAATTTGCTAAATATTACCTAGTGAAGCTTGATTTGCAAGTAATAAAAGGAATGGTTGTGGTCCCCTTCATTCAAGGAACTGCTCTAAAAACTAAGATTTATGTTTGCAACTTTACTCATCATAAGAAAGTCTTCTAATCCTATTAAATAAATCTTTCCTAAGACCAACAAGTTGCATGTTGTTAACAACAAATTAAATGTCTACCACATTTCATTCTATATGTTCCCTGATGAAATTGTGCCAACATCACTTTGTTTGTCCTTAGAGTACTAGATAAGGTTTTGCACTAAGCAAATGACACACATATTTTACTATTTTATGGGTATTTGTCTTGCAAATGTAATCCAATATCTTTTAGTATACTTTTTTAACCCAAACATTCTTTCCAAAAATCCTCCCAATGCTATATTTTATGGTTCATTTATTGCAAGCAATAGTTCAATGTTTTTTTTAATAGATCATGAGTTTAAGATGTGTTCAAAAAATGATTAAATACCTGCAATTATTTTCTTATGTGCTCTTGAATGAACATAATCTTTATAGCTTTATCTTGTGAGGTAATGACATAAATCAAAATGTGTGATATGAAAACCCTAATACCTTTGCGCCAAGCAATTACCAAAAGATTCTTTTCATAGGTTCCAAATCAAAGAATGGATTAAAAATTTCCCACACTAAAAACTTTCTTAGGACTTTTTCTAGTTAATTAAAGAACAAATCATCCCTTGGTATACCTTGAATCTATTTGTTTTCCTTACTTGTCTTTGTTTAATATTTTGGAGAAGACCCTTGAAAGTAGAAATAGGTTTTAGGTTCTCAAGATCATGAATATGTAAAATCTAATTTATATAATCTATTTAAGATACAATGATAACTTTCTCATATTGGTTAAGAATCAATATGAGAAGTTGGGTCTCTTCACCCATTATATTAATCTCAAATCCTACACCCCATAAGCTTACTAAACTTTTCATAAAGGTTTAGTTGATAATACAAAATTGATATCGTCTGCATAACCTTGGACTAGAATAAGTTCATAAATGTAGTTCTTGATGAACAAAATTCAATCTACACTACCATGCTGAATTAATGCTTGACTAGAAATCTATTAAGTTTATCAATATTCAAACCTTTTTCCTTGTCACAAATCATATATTTATTAAATTAGATTTTACACATGATTTTGATGAGGACAATGTTGATAGCAATCCAATTATTTTGCGTACACTTTCTCCTAAACAATAACATTTATGATTATGCTCTTAATATCAATTTTGCATTGTTTAAATACCTTGTAATAAGAAAAAGCTAATAATGATCATGTTGCCTTCGACCTTATGATTTGTTCAAGTGGTCATTTTAAGTTTATTCCTCTCACTTGATTATAACCCTTTTCCACTAGCCTTTCCATATTTTGAATGATATCTAGATGATTAATTTTTTTGTCTTTTTTATTGCCCATTTTTTATGACTATATTGTAGTGAGATATCCTACCTAATAATAACAAATGCATTCATTTTAACAAACAAGTTAAAATCATCTAAGAACCCCAATAATAAAATTCATTCCTCAAGGTTTCACTTGTATTTTAAGGAAAAAGTTTTTAGGTTGATGCAATATATATGATTTTCTTAGAGAGAGGAATGGGGTTGTACTAAAAACAAGTAGTAACTTAGGATTAAATAACTAAGAAAATTTTTATTGAATACTAACTCCTTTGATGAAACCATATCCTTTTTTTTTAAATTTTAACATATCATTTATATATTTTATTGAAGACATAAGGATGCCTTTTGCATCTATCTTAACTTGCATCAAAGAAAATAGGAAAACTCGCCAATTATGTTAATCTCAAATCCTACACCAGTAAGCTTAATAGTTTATTCATATAAATCAAAGTTGGTTGATCCAAAAATGACATCGTCTACATAATCTATGAATTGAAGAAGTTCATTAGCATAGTTTTTTTTGAACAAAGTCTTATCTAAATTCCCTTCTAAATCACATTGGAGTAGAAATCTACTAAGCTTGTCATACCATAATCTTTTTTTGTCTTCCAATTTTTTTTTCAAAAACTTCCATATCTTGCAAATCTAACACTTTTTTACACTAATTTCATCAAACACAGCTTTGGTATATTCCATTACAATTAAGGTTTTCATATTAAACCACTTAGAGGCCTATCTTTTGAAAGAATATCATTATCTAATTGCCTCCATTAACTTGGTTTTAAATCTCTAATCTTTATCCTACGTTTTAATGTAACACTTCCATCAAAAAATGCCTAAGTTTTAGTATTGAGGCTTCTTGTTATTCTAAAGTAATATAGTGTCATATTCATATATGGTTTGACAATAAATCTATTGAGACATCGAGATAAAAATAACATCTTGAATTATAAGGGCATTATTGTTTGGAAATCCAATATCACCAAGGGAAAAGAAAAGTGATAGAAGCTACGAATGCCTTAAGAGGAGAGCAATTTGTTTGATACATATCATTGAAGAATACAAATTAAATATTTAGATAAAGAATTAAGAGACAAAATGCTATATCTATAAAAAATAGAAACAACGTTATTATATTTGTAGTTGTGACATACTGATTACCAAATATTGTTGTTCTAAACCTGCATTATAATATGCACAAGATAAAAAAAATATTTGCAGGTACAGAGGTTGATTTAAACTAAATGAGAATAACATTATCTACCACAAAAATAAATATTTTGCTTATTATGATCACATTTTTGACAAAACAATAAGTGAAATATATTTTTATAATAACGATACTATATCTTTATTTTTTTTATCTTCGAATTTTAGTTTTCTAAAATCTTCCGTGTGTTCCAGATCTACCTCTTTATTTTGATTCATAATTCCATAATAAACCACTTGAGTAGATTCCTTTACAACTAAGGTTCGTTTGGCTGAAGGCTTATAGCTCTATTTATTTGTGGAATATGATAAAGAGATAGCATCCATTGACTTGGTTTCTAATCTCTAATTCTTATCTTATTTTTTATATAACACTTCCATCCGAAAAAATGCCAAAGCTTTGGTATTTGGTCTTCTTATTATTCAAGTACATACAATGTCTTATTTATAACTTGTTTGATGATAAATTGATATAGGCATTAAGATAAATAGAATAGCTTTAATCATTCAAGCATAATGGTTTGGAGAACCTATATCATCAAGAAAAAAGAAAAAAATAGATTTGAATCCTTTAAGGAGTGCAAAAGCTAATGATATATAACATAAAGGAAGCTCAATTAAAAATTTAGATTGATAGTTCATTGATATATGTTATATTAATAACAAATTGAAGAAACTTTATTATTGATCATTATGGCATATTGACAGCAAGAAGTTGTTGTCTTAAACCAATGTGATGATGTGTAGAAAATTAAAATTCAAATATTTGTAGGGCTTGAAAATGAGGTTCTCAACCCCAAAAACTCATACTTTACTTATTAAGGAAACATTTTTTGATAAAACAATGAGTCAAATATATTTTGACTAAGAATATAACTAATGCAGTATGGAAAACACTAATATATTACATAATGATTCCATGTAATGCTCAGCTAATGTCTAACCTAACATTCTATACACAAAATAAAGTTAGTGAAAGAGAATATTTAAAACACTTGAGAATATATTAGAATTATGAAAATGATGTTTTTAAGACAACTAGGATAAGTATTTCACTTTTAATTAATTTTCTTACAACAACAGTCATTAGTGTAGCATAGAGATGTATATAATAAGATGCACTAATTATTATTATATAGGTGTGAACGAACTAATAATACTGTAATTGATATAGATATAATTTTATATTCTATTAAAAAGTTCTAAATAATCAAAACATGACTTCAAAAGGAATAGATTTACTTTAGAAACATTATGAATAGAAAAATTAAGAAAGTAGACTTTTAGGAAGACAATCATGTATTTTTAAAGGCAAGTCCCATGAAATGCATTACAATCTTTAGAAAAAGAGAATAAATAAGGACAAGACATTTTGTGCTTTCATATATTATTGAAATAAATTGTTCTATTACAGACAAAATAATTGTCATTATCATTGCCTTATTACATCATGTATTTTTTCTTGTAGTCCTAGTAAAACATTTGCTAATGGAACTTTTATATGCAAATATGATCAAAGAAACGTGGTGGTGCATCTTAAATTGTTTCATAAGGAAATGATAAAGACATTCTTAACTAAAGAAATCAATAAAATAAGGAAACATGACATCCCGTGCGCAATTGCCAAACTAGCAACTATTTTGAAAGTAGAGGGACAGCTCTTTGGAGACTTCCTAGAATTTTTGAAATTTGATTGATTTAAATCTTTGATGGAGGGATGTTTAAAAAATAGTTGAAAGCATTTAAGTTTTATATAATGTTTGTTGAAATATTGTAAGTGCATTTCAAAATTTATTTTTAATATCATGAAATGAAATTTGCATATGGATTTCTTTGTATAAGAACAAAAAGGCAATTATTTCAAAGAATTAATAATGTGGAGGGGAAGTCAAATATTGAAGAAAAACATGAAAAGAAACCTAAAATAATAAATCTACAAGCATCGAAAGAGGACATTTCATAAAAAGAAATACCAAAACATATTAAAAATAACATTAATTTAATTGTAAGGAGATTTTTGAACAAAAATAATAAAATTTCTAAACTAGAAACATATGAATTTTTTTGCTTAAATAAATATCTCATATTGTAGTTTTTTATGAAATTTGTGAAAAGACCTTTCGATGTTACTTGCAATACAAAGTGCAAGAAATACAAATCTTTACAAGGTTTTTATTAGAAGGGTTATCTAACAAAAAACTTAATGTACTAAAAGAGGGCAATGTCAAGAGGAAAGCAATTGATAACAAAGATACTATTGGTTGGAGTGAAATACAAAATTATTGTAAAGGTTAGGAAAAGCGAGGCAAATTAGGTAATTATGGAGGTACCTTTAAGAAAGATAAGACCTATTATTGTAAGTTGAGACCAAATGGTTCTATAAATGGATGGAATCATCTAAAAATATAGTAGAATGGAGATAATGTTACTATTAAATGATAATTGATAGTTTTGGAAATCATTGCCAGGAGTATTGGATGTTAATATATTATATTTTTGACACTTAATTATGATGTTCAGTTTGAAGATAAAAACCTTAAGTATTGCTAATAAATTTTGTAGTAGAAAATCTGCATGGTTGTTTAAGATTCCAAAGATTGGTTTCACATTTATTAGACATTACATGAATAAAGATTAGATTTCGAGAAAAAAAATTTGATCATAGCTATTAGAATGTTAAGAATAAGTTGATAAAAAACCACTTCATAATAGCATAAATTTTTTTTAAAATGATTAATATGATGGCTTAATCAATGGCTAGGGAATTAATTTTTATGTGAGATTGATTGCTACCATTTTCTTTGATCTGAGACGTTTGAAATAAATAAATAAAAAAATGGATAAGTTTTAGATTGTTAGATCAAGGTGGATTAGATCTGAGCCAACTGATCTAGTGAGTTGAGATTTGAATCCTTTGATTCATTAATAGAAAAGTTGGGTAAGATCTCATTTGTAGGTTTCAAACATAGAGAAAGATAAGTCATTTGACTCAAGGATAGACTATTTCAAAAGGCTAGTATAATAAGAAATTTTCAACCAAGTCGAACAAGTGTTGGCCATCATGGGTGTATAATGCCAAACAAATTGAGGTTAACTCTGCCTTTTGTCCTTAGGATTTCATCACCTAAGACAATCATATATTTATAGATCATTTCATGATGGTGGGTCCAATAAGACACCCTATATGCATACAAAATTCAGGTTTACTACCTTTTGATTCTCTACCTTACCTCAATTTTGTTGCGGATGCACCTTAAATAATGTTTTGGTTTATTTTAGCCTAGACTTCTTATCTGAAGCTATCAGGCCATGTGTTTCTATCAACCAAAGTGCTTTGGGCTTGGCCAGCTTTGGGGGTGGCTTAATTTTGTTTAATTATGAAATTAAAATAATTATTTTTTTAGCTTACAAGAACCTTAGCAATTAACAAGAAATTTGGCAAAGATGTATTCCATGGATTTAATTACAAAACAAGTGAGAAAAAAATGAAATCCTATAAGTTTTCAAATTGAAGAAAAGAATGAACAAGTCAAATGCTTAAATTAGGATGTGAGAGAGAGATAAATGAAGATATAGCATATAATCATTAACCGTTAATGCTTACTAAATACTTCAAGGTATTTTGGAGACCACTAATTCACCATCTTAAAAGGTGTTAGGCTTGATCATTAAAGAAAACCTAATCCACACTAAAGAAGCATATTAGAATAAAATACTAAATATTTATAGCTTGACACATAAAACACAAAGGGCACAACAATCTCTCCTATTTGATGATTATAAGCCATAATTATTTAGATAAAAATACAAGTAAAAGATATATATTACTATGATGTTTGGTTTTAAAAATGAAAAGTTGGTTCTCCAACTTAATTCATATTGCCCCTTATTATATGTTCCTGCTCACCTATTTAAACCATGGTTATTCTCGCTTTTTAATATTATGAAAAAAGATGTATAATTTATACAATTTGTATTACACAATTAAATTCTTATGAATTAAAATTGATTATTTTGAAGAAATTTTGTTAATAAGTCTACCAATTCTTGTTTAGTAGAAAAATATGTGAATTTCATTAAACCTTTAACTACTTGGTCTCTCATAAAGTGATGTATTACACTACGTGTTTGCTCCAAGAATGATGAACTTGGTTCCTTGGTTAGGCAAAGGCACTAGTATTATCAATTTTAATGGAAATATGTGAGAGATATAAACCATAATCTTGAAATTAATTTCTCAAACATAAGCTTGAGCTATACAACTTTCAGTCACTGCATACTTGACTTTAATGGACAATATTGCTATGCAATCACTTCTTAGTTCTTGACAACGAAATTAAAATATTTCTTAGTAATTGATATGTACCTAAGATAGTTTTCTTTCAACACTAGAGCTTGTAAAGTATGGATCAAGGAAACCTATAAGATCTCATGAATGAACATTTTAGGATGCCTTAAACCTATGTTCATTATACTTCTTGTATATTCGAAGAGTAATTTAATCACCTTTAGATGGATTTTCTAAGAATTTTATTGAAATCTTACACATATGCTAACACTAAATAAGATGTCTATATATTAATTGTAAGATATAGTAAGGATCTGACAAGTTCTTCATAAAGTTTTTGATCAATATATTTCTCAATTTTATCAAAATCTGATTAATTATTTAGAATCTCCTTATATTTCATATTTTCATACCTAAAGTTTTCGAATAAATAATTTAAATATTTAGTTTGTAAAATAAAAATCTGACCTTCTAGTTGCATAATTTTCAATTCAAAGAAGAAATGCCTCTCCCCTGTTGTACTTATCTCAAACTCCCTTATGATTAAGTCACTAAGTTGCACATATTTTCATTTATGCTTTTAGAATTTTGTCATCAATATAAACTTGTATAAACAAAAAATGATTTAAAGATTTTATGAATAGTGCATTATCTAATTTTCTTTCTTAAAACCACTATCAACTAGATAATTACTCGTTCTATGATAGTATAAACAAGGAGCTTGCTTAAGGCCATAAAATCCCTTCTCAAGCTTATATACATAATCACTATGTTGTTGGGTTCCAAAACTTATGGATTGTTCTATACACACATCTTTTTTTATTATTCAATTTTGAAATAGAAATTTTACGTCAATTTCAAATAATCTTAAATTCTTGTGACATGAATATACTATGAAAAGTCTAATGGTCTCCTCAAAATATGTGCCTTCAACTTGGTTATAATGCTTACCAATAAATCTTTTTCTGTTATTAGTCATCACTTTATTTTCATCAAATTTATTTTAAACATCCATTAGTTCCAATCACTTGTTGATCATTAGGCTTAAGAACTAGTTCCTACACTTGGTTTCTCTCAAATAGATCCTCTTCTTTCGTTATTTAAACCTAATATTTCACCTTATGGGCTTTCCCTATACATACTAATTCTATGAAAGATACAAATGTACTAAGATTAATTATATCATAACGGTTATGATCTTAACTCCAGCATTAACTTCTCCTACAACTGATTTTTTTTTATGTGAAGCATGTATTTCTAATCTTTAGGTAATTGATGAATAGTCTCTTCTTCTTCTATTTTACTTTATCTCTCACCTTTATCTTTGTTGAAGTCTAAGTTCTTTGATGACTTTATCTATTAATCTAAAGTTTTATTATTTATCATATGCGTAGAGTCATCAAACACTACATTCATAATTTTCTATATCGTTTAAGTATTTAAATTATAAACTTTATAAGTTCCTCAAAAAGAAGCGCTCCTATGAAAATTTAAAGGCATAATTTTTCATCAAACTTGTTTAAGTTGGACCTTTAATTATTAAGAATTACCATAAAATATTAAATCAACTAACATTCTACTTCTTATTTTTAAATAACTCATAAGTGGTTTTTTGAAATATTGGCCTTAAATTAATTATATTTATTGCATAACAAGTTGCCTTAGATTCCTTGGCCAAAAGGATTTTGATAGGTTGTGTTCGTTTGAATTGTTCTACCCATCTCTAAAAGGTCCTCTTCTTTCTTGCAATAATTTCATTTTGTTGATGTGAATAAGAACATGTAAATTGATGGCCCTCATTTTTAAAATCATTACTACTATCACATTGAATATAAATTATCTGGAGATAGGTTTGCTCTTCTATCTCCTTTATCAAATTAAAAAAGATTTCAAATATTATACTTTTTATTCTTAAGAAATATAACCCAATTATATCTAGAAGAATCATTAATAATCATAAATTTATATTTTTTCTACCTAAATTTTATGATTATGTGTGTCTTAAAAGGTCTAAATAAACTATCCCTAAAGGTCAACTAGTAGTTAAGTCATTTTTGGGTTTAAAAGAAATATTTAACTTCTCATCCTTTTTGGCATGATTCATTCATTTTTCAAGTAGTTTTGTTAAGCTTGAGAAGATATCTAACTAAATCTAGCTTGCCTGTTTTCTTTAATGTAGAATATCCCATGTGACCAATTTTGAATATCTTTTTGTTAGGCTTGTCTGCAAGTGTTACCCATCTTTTTTCGACTACATCTTATTGAGATAAACTTTGATCGATCTTTAGTCATATGTCAACAGCATCCACTATTAAATTTTCAAGAGCACTACTTTGATTTTTTTTTCTTTATATAAGGTTACATGAATTAATACAAGTTTTACTTAGTGATCATAAAATGTAATTTTTATTTGCCTTATTTCTATGCATAATTCAAAAATACATGGCTTCTAACCTATGAATGTCACCAAAACACTAAATCTCTATAAAACAATTATGAAAACAACTTATTTTAAATTCTCTATTCTTTAATCATTGGAACCCAACAAGATTGACTTAGTCATTTGAAACAAGGTTTTGAAGTAAAAATATTTTCCTTAATTTGATAATTTTGAATGGTATAATGTTTTTTACTACAACAAAACTATGTAATTTTGAAAATTAAGCATGTTGAAAAGAAGATATATTTATGTTTAGAATATTAGAGATCATGTGAAATATTGGAAAACTTTATATGTTCATCAAAACAAAGTTTTTTTTCCTAACGTGCTCTTTTCTCAAAAAAATATTCTCATTAATCATGTAATCATTTTCATCATATAAATGTTTTTCAATCTCTTTTCATTAATAATAAAAAATGATAATTTTTTCTTTGTAAAACATTTTTAATTTTTCATGTCTAGATATTAAAGAAGTTAAAACAATAGTAATTTTTATGTAATTATTTTTTGAAAACTACACGAGGCCAAGAGCTTACCTTAATCTTTTATTCCACACATGATCTACTTGATTCATCACCATTTGTTATGAAACACATCATTCCTTCCTTCTCATTACTTGAAGTTATGGAGTTTAATTCTTCTCAAGCACTCCAAGAAGCTTGAAAATCTTACTTTTTTCATTCTCTTCTTCTTGTCTTCCTTATTTTTGATGTATTTGAGTAGTGGATAAGCTTGTATAATATGTTTGGTTCAACCACAACCATAGTATCTTGGTGTCCTCATTTTCTCTCTTCTTGTTTTTTACAAATTTCTATTGATAATGTTTTTTTACAAAATTTTTATCTAAACTTTTAACGTGAAACTTTTCCTCTTCCTCTAGGTCCATTGAAATTGTAGACGTCTTATCTATGTTCACTTCGTTAGTTTTAAAAGCTAATGGTTACTTGTACCTTGCTTCATGTATTGCTTCTTATGGAGGCCTTCTTTTCAGCCCATCTATTCATCTCATCTTTGTCATTAATAATTCTCTAATTGGCTCATTTAATGTGAGCTTGTTATGTCTTTGGATGCCTTTATTACTATGGCAAGAAGATCATACTCATTGGGTAGAATCTTTACCACTTTTCTTATAAGATCTAAATTAGAAACTATTTTTTCAAGATTTTCTAATCTATTAGTAATATTATTAAATAGCGTAGCATCTTCTTTATAGTTTCTTTTGAATTCAATCTAAAAAACTCATAATCATTTGCAAAATGATTTATCTTTATATCTTGGACTTACAAAGTGCCTTCATAAGTTACTTCTAACTTTTTGCAAACTTCATGTGTAGTATACAAATTCATTATTTGATTAAATTCACTTGCACTGAACAACTTGATTTCATTCGTGCATTAATTTCAAATTAAATCTTGTAGTATTTTGAGCACTTTCCAATCATGTAAATCAATTGATTGGTTAAAAATTGTAAATCTATTTTTCAATTTTCATTCTACTTCGATCACAACTAAGTGCACTGAACAACTTGATTTCATTCGTGCATTAATTTCAAATTAAATCTTATAGTATTTTGAGCACTTTCCAATCTTGTAAGTCAATTGATTGGTTAAAAATTGTAAATCTATTTTTCAATTATTAATAAAATTTTATCATTCAAAATGGCAGATTGACTGAAGAAGACATTTCTTTAGTGTTGCAGCAATATTAATCATGAGTTATAACATATTGAAAACTTAATGTAAGAGGAAAATAAACGAAACATATTTTGGAAAGTGCACAAAAATTGTAAGATAGAAATTAAAGTTATTATACAACGAGAATAGTAATTAAATAAACATAACAAATAATTAAAATAGACATGAATTATCACCTAATTGATTTGATTCACTTTTTTGAAAGGAACCCATTCGATATCTATTGAAATAAAACTAGTATATGACTGGCACATAAGAGGGTGACTTTGGAGTTTTAAAATGTTTTTAGATTATATTTATTTTTAAAAAATGATTCATAAGATTAATTTGATATTTGTGGAAAACCTTGATTTTATATAAGTTAGTTTTTCTTTTTTATGATTAAAAAAATAAAAATAAAATATTAAGTCTGTAGATTATTTGGTATAAACTAAAGTCATGTCTATCCTTCAGCCTATTAGCTTTGATGGTTTTGATTATAACATAGGTTTTTGTGAGAATAACAAAAACTTGGTTTTTAATGACATCAAACCAAACTTTGGCTTTTATAAATGCTAGGCTACCTAATCCAAAAAAAAGAAAAAATACAACATGAAGGAAAAATTATAAGAAGTTTGTACAACATTCAATGCTTGTTGATCAATAGAAGAAGACATAACGAGCTTAAAATTACTAAGACATGTAAGAAATTGAAAGTTTAGAAGTGTTATGATTAGTTGAATGAATTTGACATTTTTTGAAGAACTAAGTTGTAGTTGGTATCTACAGATTTTACTACAATAAAATATCATGCCACGATTTGTTGAGATCTCAAATATTGGTTTATGTTTATTAGTTATTTCATGAATAATGGCTAGATTTATATAGGAAACATTTGATGAAAGCTATTAGAAAGTTAAGAAAAGGTGTTTTTAAATGATGGCTCCAAATAGCATAAAAAGTTTTTCCAAACAATTTAAAATATTTCTTCAAATTGGTTAATGTAATGGCTTAACTAACAACTAAGGAATCGGCCATTTGGTAGGATCAACCAGCATCATTGGATCTTATTAGAGAGGTTTTGGATTGTTAGATCAAAGGTTATTAAAGTAGACTAGTTCTAGATGGTTGGATCAAAATAGATTAAATCTAGCCATCTAATTAAGTAAGATGAGATATGGATCATTGGATTCATCATTTGCAAAGAAAACAAGATCTCAACTATAGGATAGAAACATGGAGAGTGCTAGGCGTTCTAATTCATGGGTAGAATATTTTGAATGGTTCGAACAATCAAAGCAATCTAATGAACCAAGACGTGATCTTGGTTATTCTATTTTGAGTCAAAGTAGAGTGCTTATAGTGGATGAAAAAATTACAACTTGAACACAAATTGGATGGTGAGAAATATCACATGCTTTTGGTGCTGAATAATTAGACCAATGTTTGTCACACAATGTCGAAAAGAAAAGTAGTTTTCTCCTTACAATACCTTTCATGGGGGCTCAGGATTTCATCGTCTTGGCCACTCATATTCCTACCAGTAATTTCATGGTTATGATTTTGACTTGATCTATATTTGTTCAGTCCAAAAAAATCCTCTATATTTTCTCAAAATAAAATTCATGAACACACCCTAACCAATTTTAGAGCAACTAGGCAAGTTTTCAGATGGTCTCTTGACATGATGCTTCCACACTAGCTGGCTTGGTTGACCCAAGTACTTTTTCCAAAGAGATATTGGGATGTGGCTTAAAAAGTTTTTAATTAGGAAAATTTGATAGAATTAATTTCTTACTTTACCCAAATTTTAATAATTAACAAATGTTTTGCTAAGATTTATTAGATGGATTTAATAAAAAAGAATTGATAAAAAATGGAAATCCTATTAGTTTCTTAAATCATGAAAATATCGATTAAATTTGATACTTAAATTAGGTTTTGAATCATCATATTTTAATTCATTATCAATAACGGTATATGAATTTTTCTTTAAAATTAAATTGTATTCGCCCTAATCAAGCCCATTAGGACAAAATGATAAGCATTTAAGGCTTAACTCATCAAACACAAAGTTAAACAAATAAAAAATGATTAGATGTACTTATTAGATCAAGAAAAAGACACCAAAACTCTTTGAAAAATTTTATTTCAGCATATAACTCATAAATCCAGACTTAATTGAGTATGAATGTGCTTGCAATAGAGAAAATAAATTTAGAGTGAACCAAGGGTAGCTAATGCCAAACAATAAATTTATTTCAAAATGTGAGAAAACTCTTATAAAACCATAATGATTTATCATTCATGCATTGTGGGAATAAAACCCATATCTATTTCATATTGTTATAATTAAAATTGTGGGAGTTATTTTGAAAAATGATTGCATAATTATGTGATCAAATAATTGTATTCATATCCACATGAAACACTTAATTAGTCCTAGCATCCAATTGCATAACTTTGTATAATCATGCATTTTGGTATAATGGGGCTAGAGAGGCTTTTGATGGAGTAGCTCCTACTTAACTACTCTTTGATAGTTATTTCAAGCTTTTGAGATTCTTATATTTTGATATTATTGATTAATTAATCAATTTGCCAAATTTTCTTAACTGTTAAAAATTTTTATAACTAAGTAAATTCTTAAACAAAATTGACTAATGAAATTTTTACAAAATCTAAAGAAAATTTTTCATGTCATGACATTCAAGTTGTTAGCATCTAGTACTCGTTCTTACTTCCTTCTGTTGTGTCATTCATTCATCAAAAACCTAATCTTATTTTTTTCTCAAATCAATGAAGTTCTCAATTTTCTTTATTTCCAATTTATTTAGTTAAAACACATTTGTTAAATTAAGCCTTTTTTAATCATTAGTTTTTTTATTATTTTCTATTATTTGTGAGTGAATTATTATATTTTTATGACATTAATTATGTTATAGGACATAAGAGCTTATTGTTATTATTTTATTATTATAAGAGCTTAACCTAACCTTCTTATGATAAAAGGCTTACATTACTAGTGTTGTTTTACATATTTTTCCTAGGAGTGTGTTTAAACTTGATTTTAAGTCAAAGAAACGAATAATCATTTGTGTATCTTTTTTTATTTTTGTTGAATTGTTAAGCAATATTTTCATCAAAATTTATTAACAAAAAAATCAATATATTTTAAAATAAAATTAATGTGTTTAAAAAGAAAATTAACATTTGTTAATAATCAATTTTAAAGATGTACTCAAGTTTTTTATAAAATTAGTTCAAAAAATTTATTTTAAATATTCTATATGTTATCAAAATTTTTATTTCCAGGAAACTCACATTTACCTCACTAAACCACATTACATAGAGTGCACATAGAACTAAAAAAATTATATTAGTATTTTAATTTAGTTCTGTGACTTTGTTGTAAGGCAAAGAAATGAACTATTGATCTTTGAATGAATTTGGGTCAGCTTGAGAGTGGACAAGATAGTAAAGTAGGATCATGGCTGGAATTTGATTATGAATGGAATTGATGTTACATGTTTATCATTGTGTTACTCACCCATTGACTGGTCTGAAATATTGGTTAAAATATTTGTATGGGTCAATTTATTGTTTGATAAAACATTTTTAATGCAATTTGGTGTATCAATGATGATCAATGAAAGGTAAGCAAATTAAAATATCAATAAATGTAAGACATTCCCTATGAGCTTCAAATGTGGTGGGAACAATGAAGAAAAAAGTAACATGCACGCTATTGTAAGGATTTGTAAAAAATATTGTTGGTTCAAATCAAAAACAATTACTACAAAAATTGTAAGGAATCTACAAAGTTGAACTATGAATTTTAATTTGGTTATGATAACACAATAAACAACACATTTTCTTGTTTATTATAATATGGAAGTCAAAATTAATTGATGAATAGTATATTACTAATTTGTTTAGCAATTTGATATACTTTGTAAAGCTATTTTAGATAAATTGCAATTACATATTGCAATGGTTGTGCATATACTAGACTTAATCAAATGATTTATTATTGACATGCTTTATTTTTTAAATAACATAAGGTATATCTATGTTTTTTTTATATAGTCATACTAATGAAATAAAGTAATCATGTTAAAAAGTCTATAAATGTCAACGAAATTTCGATTACTGCAATGATTAAATGGTAGTTGCAAATAAAAAGAATGAGTTAGATACGTATATATGTATGCATATTTTGTAACAAAAAAAAGTTTTTCCAAAGGTGTTTCATAAACAAAAATAGGAATTAGCTACCATAAGGATATATTATATGAAAATAAGGTAAACATAATATCTCTATTTGTTATAATAGATCCAAAAAAGACAAGTTCTTTTATGGTGTTATGGTTCATAAAAGTCAGAAAGAATTATAAAGTAAGTGGTTGCATATTCATTTACTTCAAGACATGGAAAAGCAAGGAAATTTGGTGATTTTACTTAGATGGAAAATGGGAAATGATTGTAATATTTTATTTTCAAGCATCCAAAATTCATTTATTACATTTTCAAAAAGTTGAGCAACACAAACTCTAGTTTTTAAAAAATATTGTTGCATTTGACATATTTACATAATTAGATGAATATAATACCGTTTTTTTAGTTGGTATAATCATGAATATAATAATTTTATTTTATTTTGATTTGATTATAATTCTCTACTAAATAGCATTTTTTTTACTAATAAATAAGCTGTAGTAGATTCTTGATATATGACAATCATGTTTTGTTTGTCTGTTTGGCTCAGTACTAAACATATTTCTAGTTTTCTTTTTAGCATTAGCATTTTTTTAAGTATTTGTTCAGTAATCATTCTTTTTATTTTGACTCTTTTATAATTTTTTTAAAACATTTTTTCATGCTGTTTGATAAAGTTTGCTAAAGAATTTGAAGTTCACATACATTTTGGTAAAGCTTATTACTTTTTTTTCCTAAAATATTTTAATCACATTTTTTGAATAGGTCATTATTTTTTTCTTAACAAATAGCTGTATTTTAGTTGACTTCTTGTCGTATTTTTTTGTGTCTTACCACTTTTTAATTTTTTTTACTTTAAGAATTTATGCATATAAGTTGGACCTTTTTATTGGCCAACAATAATAAATAAACTTTTTGCTTTTCATTGTTCTAAACGTTTTTGATTAAATTGATATATTTCTTATTTTTAATCAAAACTATTTTTATTAATATCTTTTATTAATTTTGATTTCTTTAAATATTTAGCAAAGAAATATAATTTTTTTATACTTTTAAATTTTTTTAATATTGATTTTCATATTAAGTTTGAATTACACCTAAAAATATTTTTCTCAAGCAAATACTTCCCATTAATATTTTTTATTTTAATTATCTTAAATACATTTTAAAATTTACATATATGCATTATATGTTCGCTATATTTCAATTGCATGAAAAGTATTTTTTTGCAAAGCATATGTGCTTTTTAGGCATTTTTAATGTTTGATCCCATTATTTTAAAACAAATCCTAAAATATTGAAGTTTATATGAAATTATGCAGCAATGAAAAAGTAATAATAATTAAGCTACAGATTACTAAAAATAAAAAAATTATTTCATAGAGTTATCCAAACAGGTTAAATATAAATTTACTAAAAATTATAAAAAATGATAGAATTTTAAGAGAATGATTTATTAATAATAAGTGATAAATATCAGGAATGAATATTAAATTAGAAATACTGTGTAAATAGAGGAATTTTAGAAACTAACGATGTGAAACTACGATTGTCTTATGTAAAATTTCATAGTAAAAAGCATATAATTGATGTGTTCGTGAAAATAAAAATTACAAAAAGCACAAAAAATGAAAAATCATATAAACAAAAATACAATAATTATTAAAGCTCATATGTTTAACATGTTAGAAAAGTTGTTTTTAAATAATTCAGTAATAAAAAATTTTTTATTATGGAAAATTTTTAAATAAAATAAAATTAGCAAAGAAAAAACATTTAATATTTAAAAAACCATTTGAATATATTATTTAAAAGTTTTTTAATAAATTTTAATGACAAGAAATATGTTTATATAGATATTTGCAAGTTTGGAAAAGTGTGGTTAAATATAACTTTTAAGATAGTAACACTATTGAACCCTCAAATAGTGTGATTAATAATTATTTTGAAAATTAGCCTTGTCATCAAAACATCAAAAAAGTCCGACATTGGCAAAGAAGTGTAAAATTATAAAAATTATATTTATTTAAAAATTTAGATATTAATGAAAACATTTTGTGTAATATTTAACATAAACTTTTCATTAAAATATAACATATAGTAACAGTAAAAAATATGTATAAAACTAGTTAGATCATAAACATATTTGAATATTTAAAATGAATTGGGTGACATATTAATGGCAAGCATATTCAAAAAAATAATATACTAGATTTTTAGAAAAATAAAATTATATATAAGAAAAATAAAATTTAAAATTATCTTGATAAAAAGAGGATTATTAGCATCAAAGAATTAGCATAACATTTTAATAAAAATCATATTAGAAAAACCATTCCATAATATAATATATTTACAAAATAGTCCAGTGACTATGTGATTCAATGACATTTTATGATAGAAAATATTTCAAATTATGATTACAAAAATTAAGTATATTATTTGTGTATGAACTTATGATTTCCTGTACAATATCTGAATACTAACTTTAAGGAAAAAATAGTGAGTAGTCAACATTATGCATTACAAAAGAGTTTTTTCATTTTAAATTTCTTTTATGAATTTTTCATTATAACTTAAAAAATAAATGTTGAAAAAACATTCTGAAATATTAAATTACTATTTTAAAATCATTTAGATATCAAACTCATTAAAAATATAAAAATATTCTAAATATTTTCATTATTCATTAAGAAAATACTATTTTAATAATAAAAAATAAATTTTTTTAATATGTTGAAAATATAAAAAAATATATTAACATAGAGCAAAATTATTAAGATATCAAATGTTCATATTATTTAAAAGGACAAAAAATTGTTGCTTATTTACCAAAAGAATGTTCATAACAATAATTTAAAAAATTTACAAAGAAAAACTCAACAATTATTCTAAGAACACCAAATGTTAAAATTATAATATATTGAAACATAAAAATGTCATTAAGGAATCCAAAGAAATAATGACATATGTCCACCTTTAACCATTCTTATGATAGATATAGACAAGGCATATGATTGCATCAATAAGCCCTTGATATGATTTATCTCATGTAGCATTAAGTATTTAGAGATGTGGTATATTTGCATTATAGAGTATTTTTCCAGAAGTCATTACAAAATAAAGATTAATTATAATAAGTCAAAGGGAATACTTGTATGCATAATCCTTGCATTATTTTTGTCATTTGTCAAATATTGTTGTCCTTAAATTAGAAGTTATAAAATATATTAGTGAAAAAATAATGATTAAATATATTAAGTCAAAGGGAATAATTGTATGCATAATCCTTGCATTATTTTTGTCATTTGTAAAATATTGTTGTCCTTAAATTAGAAGTTGTAAAATATATTAGTGAAAAAATAATACAATCATATTTGAAATTTCAATAATTTCACAAAATTTATGTCACAAAAAAATTTCCAAGAAATGTAAATAGTAAGTTGTAGAAGAAAAAACAAAATTATTAAATACAAGTAAATTTTGAAGATTTTAAAAATATTACCATAATAATAATAATTAAAAACAATGGAAATATTTTTGCAAAAATATAAAGAAAAAAGAAAAAAAATAATTTATAGTTAGTTTTAACTAGAATATAATATATAAGTTTTATAAATTATAAGAAACTATCTTAATCAATAAATCAGGAATATTTCATTATCCAAACAAATTTTAAAAGATAAAAAATAATAGAGTTAAAAAGATTTTCATCATAGATTTTTTCTTGATGTTAAAGAAAATATGTTATCACAAAAAAAAATGAAATTTGTATTTAATTTAAAATTTTCTAGTTTTATACTAATCAATATTTTGAAACTTTTTTGTGTTTCAGCTTTTAAAACATTATTCGTAATAATCAAACCTTGATTATTACTTAACACAATAAAAATTATTAAAAATGTAAAAAATAAGTTTTTAAGGTGTTAAATAAAATTATATTTTTAAAATGTTATTTATAGTAGTTAATAGAATGTATTGTGAAAATATAAACTTGTCCAATGCAATATTGTGAAGAATTAAAAAATAGCAAGAATAAAAATGGTCAACTTCATGACATGACATTGTAGTTTAAAAAATGTATTTGTGTATGCTTGCTAATTACAAAATTTGTGCATAGATAAAAGATGGCATAAAAGAGAATATAAAAAATTAATCTAACAGATGATCACCCCATTGAGTCATATAGTAATAAATAAATAATTTATCAAAAAAATGTAATTGACATAACATTGGTTATTATGTGTGCACAATTTGAGAATAGAAAAGCAAGTTATAAAAAATGTTATTAATCTTTGAGAAATTTAAAATAAAATAATTATAAACTTTTAGACGAGAAATTTAACAGTGTAACTACATAAAGCTATCTATTTAGAGAAATGACTTTTAAATATGCACGAAATAGATAATTAAAAATTAATGTAAAAATGTTGGCTCATTGTGTTAAAAATATAAAAAACATTAAGCTCATTATATTGATGATTATATTTCAAATTAATTTTGATTGTTAAAAATAACGTTTATAGTGCACAAGAAAATTATTATTTAATGAAAATTTCAATTATAGTATATTATTATACGAAAGTTCTTAATAATTTTAAAGAATATGTATTATTTAATTAAAAAATAATATATAAAATGTTATAATCTTAAAAATATGAGTCAACATATGTAAATAGTAATATGAATGACAAAAATATTTAAAATATTAAAAAATAAAACATCTAAAATGTTTTGTTTTAAAAATATGTGAAAATAATGTCCACAAGAAAGAGTGAATTATATAATTTTCAACTTGATCAAAATTAATTTAGTTTTGGCAAGCTTTCTCATCATAAAAATATTAGTGAAATTCATTTATTTTTTTAATATAAAATAAAAATCAAACTTCATTGCATAAACATAGATTTTATTATGCCAAACCAATTAATATCATTGTAATAATCTCTTGTTAATCATAATAACTTTTTATGTAACCTAGTTTTTGAAAAACTTATTTTGCATTCATAATAGAATTCACTTATTCGAACACAATCTAATTTAAAACAAGTGCTTTACAAAAGAATTTTTTTGGTTTCCTTGAGTGACATTATAATAAAATTTTTGAAAGTTATTTTAAGATTTAGTAAACTTTTATGTGATAATGTTGTTATTCTAAAATAATAACTAAATCAAAGAAAAGATGAATACAAATCAACGTATAAGGATTTCAGGTGATTGATAAAACTGTGGCCTGCATCTAATCTTAATCAACTCAAATAGTGACACATGAGCATCCAACATTAGCTCACAAACATATAGTTGCTGGTGTTGTTGTTGTTCAAGAAGTTTATATGTACAAAATTTTGTTGAAATTTTTTTAAAAATACTTAAATTTTCTTTTCTTGGTTGTTTTAATTGTCATCCATCTTCCATCATCATTTTCTGCCATTAGCATCATTGTTAAAAGCTACTAAAGCCACTTCTCTCACACCCACATGACTTGCATAATCCCATGGACCTCACAACCCACTTGACTTGTGTCGACTAGATCGATGAACAGGTCGGCTTATTGACTAACTTACTCTTTGAAACCCACATTGCCCAAAATTGGAGCTGAAGCTTCAGCACGTCTTTGCCAGTGCATCTCATCAAAACAAAACTAAAATGAAGCACCGATCTATTTGCATCACTTTGATCCCTCCACTATTTTGTCGATCGACACTGCCATTACCTAAGTGTAGTAGTTTATGAATTGCTTAATTTAATTAATGTTATAGATATTTTCATTATTTTTAAATTATTGGTGAAGAGTTGAGGTTTGTATAAAAAGGAAGAACTTTATGAGATGTAAAAATAAAATAAAATGCCTTTTGTTTATATACTTTACCTTTATAAAAACATATATATGCTGAGCCTTAGTTGGAGAGATTCTAACTTTTCTTGTGATAGAAAAGGATAGAAAGCAAGAAAAAAATTCTTATTTTTACTAACGCCTTATCTCTCTGCCCACCATTTTACTATCTTAAACGAGTCACAAAACCATTACCTTTCTCAACAAAGCTTTAAATCATATCCTACTATCTTACTACCCTTTTAAGCCAAGCTTCTACACTAACAAAAAAGCACTACATTATCGCATTTTCTATCTTTGCTGCAACAAACAATACTTCCTATGGAACTACAAGATATTATCATAAAAATACATGCACTTCAGTTACTTTTATTTTTTTAGTTATTAGCTAAATTTAGGGTTGTGCCTTTTTATTAAAGTACTCTACCTTGAGTTACTTTAATTTTTTATTTTATGTATAAAATTATATGTAACAAAAATCACTTTATAAGATTTTATGCTTAAGGGGTTACCACTTGCTCAACAAAATAATATATTCCACTACTTTGGAATGCTAATATTTGAATAGTTCTAAAATACTATACACTCTATCTAATCCTAATTAGTGTATAGTATCTTTTCATATTCCATAACAATTTATTACATTTCTCCAATATTATAGGCTCCAATTTAGACTATCACGGAAATCTAAATCTTTCCTAGATCAAATAGTCTTCCATTAATAACAACACCCTTTTACTATTGTCAGTGGAAGCATAACCTTTCAAACTACACTTATTTTGCCCTTGACTAGCTTGTAGTTAGCTTTACAAAAGTTTATATTTTACCAATGACAAAGTAAGGGGCATTTCACTCAAGTTCACCAACTTTTTGATAATGAACATGTACAAGTTTCCTCAATCAAAAGAATGTAATACAATATACACAATTCCTTCAACGCATAAAAGAAATAATACTATAGTTTATATAACCCACAAAAAAATAATACTGCATAATAATTAAATATTATGAAAGAATGTTGCCATGTTAATATATTTAAAACTTCAATTTATTAATAAAGTTGATGAAGTAAATATAAATATAGTAATAGTAAAGCCAACTTTCCTTTTTGTTAATTTATATGTAAAATGACTTAGTAATAGATTGATTCTGATGTCCTTTCAAAAATTGCTTCCATTTATATAAATAAAAGGAATATATGAAAATCAAAATATTCCAACAACAAAATTCCATACCTAAAGAATTAATAAGCATTAAATTATAATTTCTTATAATAAGTGCCCATCTAAATCTATTCCTTTTAAATATCTCATTGTATCTTAAACAAGTACATTGTAATACATAATTAGACAAATCCATCCAGCCAAATTTTTTAACTCTCAAAAAAATATTTTATGATGTAGGAATATAGAATATATTATGTTGTAAAAGAATCTCACAATAGCAATCATGAATAATTGTGGTTGCACTAAAAGTAGATAAAACACAAATTACATAAATAAACCCAATAAATGCTCAAGTACTGAAACAAAAACATATATAAGTCTATATAAAAAATGAATGGCTTTAGTCTTGTGCTAGTATGATAAAAATCTATCTAAATATCATTTGTAAAATTGATCATATTAATTCGATTGCGTAGTATAGTCTTACAACAACGCACATTTCAGCTAAATTAATCTGATGGTACTGACATGACCTTAAGATCATAAAACTACGAAAAACTTAGCTAACCTATAAATTAAGTCATCAAATCTTAGATCATAATTAATTCTATATTGGCAATGATCTTATTGTATTTATACAATATTTCAAACTTTACATCACATACTTAATATCTATTATCTTCTCATCCTATTATCGAATGATTATATCAATGGTACAACATATGATATAATTTTGACTAAATATTTAGTATTACACAACTTAAAATGTAGTACAAATAGTGTAATAAATGAATTTCTCTCATTACCACAATCAAGATAATCTACATAAATAATTTTTGTTAAGGTACATTCAAATGAATATAAACATGCATGAAATACATGCATTAGGTTCACCCAAACTTAAGATTGATGAGCTGTATAATACAATCATTTTTATCATACAAATATAAAGAGAGAAGTTTTATAATTTTAACAAAAATAAAGAATAGATTATGAATTTTTTATAGGCAAGAATTCCTACAAGTGCTAGAAAAATGACACCTTAATTTACAAGTAGAGCTACATTTGAGCAAAGCAACGAACACATTAACTTATCTTCAAAAGTTAATTACATAGTGTACACTTGATCAAGCTTTCCAAATGATTAATAAATATTTTATTTTGTGTGAAGCATTAAAAAATCACTCAAAAAAATCATTATTAAAAAACATTAGGTTTTGTTGACATCGAATGAGTGCTTGGTAGTCAATATCCAACAATTAAAAATATTTGTGTTTCACGAAAAAAACATCTTTTCAAAATTAAAAAATTTTAATTCTTTAAGAATGCATAACTAGTATTTTTATAATTAAATAAAAATTATTATAATGATAACCAAAACACAAAATATTAAAACCAAAAAATGACACATCATCATTATAGTAAATTATTTAAAATATTTGCAAAGCACAATAACAATTTATTAATAATGACAAAAATATTTCATATGATATAAACAATTAAAATTCATAATTATTTTTTAAAAAAATATTAAGATAGTTGAGTATTCAACATGTTAAAAGCTATGTGTAAAACATATTTACCAAAAAAAATTTCTCAAGATGTGATGTGTAACAAAATCAACAAACCAAGTCAATAAATAAACAAAATAATCTACTATTTAACAATTTAAGTTCAAAAAAAGAAAGTTGTGTGGGCATGCATTATATGAGTAGAGTATAGATTTTAAAATAATAAAAATGCTAAATATGGATATAAAGAATACTTATGTGCTCGTTAAAACATTTTATTGTTTCTTCACCTACATCACTTTGATAATTTCAAATTTGTGCATCTATATAACAAGATGCTTTTTGCATAGTAGAACATGGTTTTGATTGTACATTAGATTTGATCGATCTTGGATGTTTTCTTCTAGTGTTCTTCTCTATTTAGTGGTATCCTTTTAATCCTTTGCATAAAAATTTATCTTTTTTTAGTTTATAAAAACATGCTTGTCTTGTTTTAGATAGAGAGATACTTTTTTTAGTTCCTTAATTTTTTTTAATTTTTTTTAAAATTTAAAAAATATTTTTTAATATTTAATATACATAATTTTTTTTTATCAGTATCTATTAATTTAATATTATTGATATTTTTTGATGTTTGAAATTTACATCATTTTATATACTGCTACCCATTTTTTAGGTTTGCTTTTTTAGTATTTAATATTTTGTTAATTTCAAAAGTAGTATCTCACTCTGACATGATGAGAAAAATGAATATTTAATTTTCCTTCACAATTATAGTTTATTGAATTTTTTTCTTAAAATTGTCATACTAGATATTAAAGAGACCCAATTTAGCATCTTCAATTGTCAAATATAGGACAAATAAAATATATAACATAAAGCATGCCAAAAATTTAAAAAATTAAAAACTTTAAAAAAATAAAAATGAAAATGGTTTTGTATAGTATGTGTTGAGATGTGTCCAACAATATTTGTTTCATCTTAGTCAAACCATGTTTGGAGTTACTATAATTGAAAAAGTAAATAGAAATAAAAATATAGAATAATAATATAATATTAAGAAAATATATTTTAAAATTAAAATCAAATTAATTGAATGAATGTAATAATATCAAAAAAAGAGTTGTAGAAGTCACACAAGAGGTGATTCAAGGTTACAAAGTAATATATCAAACAACAAGTAGAAATTTTCAAGAAATGTACTAAATTGCATAGGAAAGTTACAATCCATGATATTGAGGAGATGGAGGGTCATATCCTCAATCAACAAATCAAGTTCAGATTAAAATATCTTGTTAAATATTCCAAAACCTAAGAAATTTTTTAAAAAAAATATAAAAATGAATAATTATTTTGATTGTGCTTTTCAATTAGGGTCCAAAATTATTTGGTTCATCTTCAATGGACAATGCTTGGAATTATAGTGAATTACCATAGTAAATAAATATAAGTAGGAATAAATTATTATTTTATGACAACACATATACATTTCAAAACTAAACTGAGATAATTAAAGCACTATAGCATATCCAAATCAAGGTGAGGTAAACGTCAAATGAGAGGAGATAAAATATTGAGGTTGATTGTAACAACATCAAACGTTAAATTATGTAGGCATAAAAATCACATAAAGTGTACCAACACATAACAAAATAAAATAATTAGATACATATGGATGAACACTTAATTAGATAGGGCTCATTGAGTTGACTTAAACTATAATTATTTCATCTCTTTAAAAACTCATTCGGAATTATTTGGAATTACGAATCTATATTGGCTTAAATAATGATAAATTATTATTTGAATTTTTACTAAATAAAAACAAAAGAAAAAATTAGATAATTTGAAGTATTTTAATATAACTATATAAAAGATAAATGAAGGTCACATGATAGGACATTTATAGTCAAATAGTAATATAACAAAATCAAAGAAAAAAGGATATTGAAATAAGATAAATATTATGAGAAAGTTGCGTTCAAAGATGCAAATAAGATCGAGTGTAACATTCTTGATCATAAAATTTGGTACAAATTTAAATGACTTCTAAAGGGTACCCAAACACTAAAAAATAAAAAATAAATTATAACTTTAATGGGACATAATTATATAATAAAAGTTAAGTGATATAAATTGAAGCAATATAACATGACCAAATCAAAGTTATGTAAGGGTAACAAAACAGAGGATTAGAGTTACGTGGTTATATACAAAATCAAAGCTAACACTTTCATGAAATTAAATAAACTTAATAGGAAAGTTCCATTCTAAGATACTAAGGCATGAATTCAAGCATATCATAATACATGTCGAAAATTAAGAAAAAAAAAATTTAAAAAAACTAGATAGAGCTTATTAAGATAAGTTCAATGATGTTTATTTCAACTCAATCAGACCTCAATTAGAATTATTGTAAATTATAAAAATAAAAAAATATTTTTTTAATATTAAGTATATCTAAATTAACGTTAAAATTAGATAAAATGAAGCAATGTAATGCAAAAAATCAAAGTGATGTAAAGGTCCTATGAGAGGAGATTTAGTGTTGCATCATAACATATCAAAATCAAGATAAAAAAGTTAAAGAAATGATATAAATTATATTAGAATGTTGCATTTTTGGATACTAAAGAGATTATGTGTAGTACCTTCCATTGTCAAATTAAGCACTAATAAAAAAGAGGAGAAAGACATGTTAAACCTTATAAAATTAATTATTTAAAAATATAAAGAATGAATATTTTTTCGATAGATCTCATTGAGACATCTTCAACAAACTTTGGTTCATCATGATCATAAGTCATGTAGAATTACTGTGAATTATAGATGTAAATATGCATAAATATTTATCTTATATAATTTAAAAATTATGTAAATATATATTAAAATTGAAGTAAAATAAATTGAAGTAATCTAATAAAACTAAATAAAAGTTATATGAATGTCATATGAGAGGAGATTTTAAGTTACATAGTAATATAAGGAAATAAAAAAAATTTAGGAAATGACAAAAGGTTTTTGGTAATGTTTCTTTCTAAATTGCCAAGGTGATTGAGTGTAAGAGCCTCAACCTTCAAATCAAGTATTTATTGAAATATTTTGTAATATATGATATTGTCATAAAAAAATTAAATAATTTAAACTATAAAAATGATTATTTTAAAGAATAGAAAAAATTAATTGAATAATGCTCATGGAGGAGAATATCAATTTCATTTTGATGAGACATCTTTTGAAAATATGATGAATTATAAAAATAGTCATAAATAATAGTAGATTATCACTTAAACTTAAATAAATATAAAATATTATCAAATTAAGATAAATTGAAGCAATGTAATAGAATCAAATCAAAATGATATGGAGGTGACATGAGAGGAGAATTAAAATTATGAAGATATATATTATAACACAAAAAAAATAATTTGCAACATTATAACAACAAAAAAAATAAATGATATCATCAAGTGAGAGAAAAATTAGTCTTAATTAATAATATAACTAAATCAAAGAAAAATATTTTGAAAGATAAGATAATTCAACCCATCAAAGTATGACTTCTTTGTCTCTAGATTCAACAAGGCCCATTCACTTGGTTGCGGTTTTAGTGGATAGTACACAGGGTTAGTAGGAATCTCGTTAATCTATTCAAGTGTAGTTGAAGAGGCATTTAGCTACCTTAAAGGAGTAATAATGACACCCATTGTTTACCCATGCTTAGTTAAATTTCTTTTATTTAAAATTCAGAGCATTGGGAAGAAATCACATTGCATGAACAACTTTGAGGCCCATTACAATACTTTATTGCAATTAAATTGTTAGATTCCTCTTAACCATACCATTTTTGAGTCAATTGTTCAACACAAGTAGACAAGCCCCATAGGGGATACTCACAATTCGTCTCTTAGTCGACATGAATTAACCCACTCTAGGTGCATGGGCAGCTAAGGACTGGGTCCCTCACGCCCATTCCTTTGAACCAATGTTTTCCCAAAGTTACGAATCCATTTTGTCAATTTCCCTCATCTAAATTTCACCATCAACCAAAGGTTGTTCACCTTGGAGATATGGTGTCCTTATAAGTATGAATGGGTATTAAAGGAACTCAACTATCCATGTTTTCAAGGGGCATTAAAGCTTATCGATCACTACCCAACATGAGGTGCTCTACCAACTACTTGGCCCTACCTCTAGATAAGTAGTTTGTAGGCCTGATGGTTTGTTAACTAGAATAGCTAACTCTTCCCATGACGCAAACCTGAGTCTTAGAACCACTTGTTGTTCCCATCAACTACAACGTCATAGAGTTAGAATTTTAGCTTGACTTCCTTTTGAAGCTTATGCTAAATGGAAATCTCCATTTAGTTTCTTCTATCTCTTAATAATAACTAACCCATGTGCCGGTGTTATTCACATGAAACCTTTCCCCTTTTAGCCTTGAAAGTTTTCAGTTGAATATTTGCTACCACAACTAAGATCTACACTAACAATTGCTCCACATTGACGCATGCCTTATGCTTTATAGGGACTATTGCATCCTTCAATGCATCTGGGCATTGCATTGCAAGGACAACTAGATGTGTGTCACATTCTTAACTGTTATCCATTTTTGTGATTAGTAGGTTCAAACGATGAGTTGTTCCAAAGTCCTCATTAGATTTCATCTTCCATGACCCTTTTCCTACTATCTTAATTATCCAACAAACCTTTTAAGTTCTATGTTAACATGTAGTTGGACAACATAATCCAGCTTTTGGTTCATCTCATATTACTAACTATGCTTAACAAAAATGGCCACTTTTTTCTGAGATTCCTTGGTTATACTCATTAAAGAAGCTATGCTTCGTACCAATTTAAAGTTTGAGAATGTTAAGGCTTATGAGCCCCCTGATGCCTCAAGTTAATGGCTTTACTTAATTGAAACCAAACAAGGGTTCTAGCTATCTTGAGATAAATTTGAAGAGGACCAACTACTAGATGCTTCAATTAATCTTCATCTATACACCCAAGCCAAACAAACATTTAGCATGTTAGTATCACTATTGGCCATCATTAATGTTTCCTTAGGCATTGCCCCACTCAGGTGTTGTTCACCATCTTTCTTGTTTTTACAAGAATGCTCCTACACTAAAAAGTGATTGTTAGCTGGTAGCCCTTAAATAAGGATACCACAATTCAACTTCCTTGTACCTTCTAGGTTTGCTCACCTTTTGATTTGCAAGTTGCAAAGCTCCTTGGTCTATTTTACATGTTGCGGTAGAAAGGGAGCCCACTGTTAATGACTTATGAAAGCCTTTATAGGTTGAACATTGTGATCAACAACAATGACAATTCTCCAAGGGTGATATTTACTAATTCTGCAAAGTTCATTCCTTTGGGTCTGGCTTCATTATATAGTAGACAATGACAATAGGAATCCCGTTAATCCATTCTTGTGCATCACAAATTAGATAATGAGACATTTAGCTACTTTAAGAGAGTCATAGTGACTATCATCATTTACCCACACATAAACTTTGACATTGAGAGCACTTAGTAGAAACTGCAATAAGTGAGCATCCTCTATGGCCATCACAATGCTTTGTGTTAATTAAATACAAACATTCCTCATTTTTGTACCTTTTTTAAGTCATTATTCCTTAGACCAATTCTTTTCCTAAAGTTATGAATTCCTTTTGTCAGCTTCCTTACTTAATTTTGCCACAAACCAATAGATGTTCACCTTGGAAACATGGTGTGATTACGACTATAACTGATCATGGAAGGAACTCACACATCTAGATTTTGAAGGTTCATGAAGCGCACTTGAAATGTCGCAAAACATGGGGTGCTTTTGCAATCGCTTGAACATACCACTAGCTAAGCCATTTCTAGGGATAATAAGTTATTAAGGAAAAACTTTTACTCTTCCCGTGGCCCTTATCGACATCTCTAAAGCACTTGGCTTTGCTATCGATTTTGACATAACAACTCCAGAATTTTAACTTGATGTCGTTTAAAGGATCATACAAAATGGCACACTCTAACTAGTTTGTCCCATCTCTTATGATTTGCTAACCCATGATCAAATGTGATTAACGTGGTATGATTCCCCTCTTCAGCTATTAAAGCTCTGATTTAAATATTTTCTACTACAACAAAGATCTATACCAATAAATATTCCATGTAGGCTCATATGCTACATTTGTAGCAACTATTGCACCTTTCTTTTGTTTTGATGTGTTGCATTAAACTAATGGCTACGTATAGGTCACACACTTAAATATAATCCATTTTGGGACTAGTTGATCCAACGAGTGAGTTGTTATGCACTCCTTAATGGATATAGACTTCCATAACCATAATCTTGCCATCTTAATTTACCAACACCCTTTATAAGCTCTAGGTTATTACATAATTGAACTCGATAACCCTACTTTTAGTTCATCCACATTGCCAGTTATGCTTACAAAAAAATGGTCCACTTGGTGCCTTGATTCATTGGCTTAAGTCATCAAAGAAGTTAAGCCTTCATACAAATACAAACTATAAGAATAGGTGAATGGTATTGACCCCCCAATGCCTTTAGTCATTGGCATTACTTGATAAAACATTAATTGTGGCTCTAGCTAGCTTTAGCAAAACTTTGAAGAGAACTAGCTATTAAATGATTTGATTAGTCTTTCACTTAAAAACAAAAGAAAATGATAGATTAGCATGTTATTATTGCTATAGGATTCCATCAGATTCTCCAAAGTTTTCGTCCTACTCGTGAAAACTAGTGCATGAAACTCACATGAGGAGGGCAAATTCTAGCTTTAGAAGTTTTTTAATTATTTGTTAACATATTTATTTTTGAAAAATAATTTTATGTTCGTACAAATCCTTGATTATATATATATATATATATTGTTTTTAATAAGTTAAAGAAAAAAATTAAAAAATTAAAATGAGACATTGTAATTTTTTTGCGGATAGATTCACATTAGAACCAACGACCACAACTTATGAAGGTCAAGAAAAACACCACAAAGAAAAGGTTACAACTAAAGGTTTTTCCCTATGGTTCACCTCCAACCTACCAGCTTTTGTAAGTTCAACTATAACACAGGCTTTTGTAAGCTCAACCCCAACTTGTTTTTTTATGAGATCAAACCAAACTTGCACTTTTGTAAATGTTGAGCCACCCAACCTGAAAGAAAAAGAAAAATACAGCAAGATGAAAAACTTTTGATAAATTCGAACAACTTGCTATACTTGTTGATTATTGGATAAAAGCATTATAAGCTTAAATTAAAGAAGAAAAAAATATTATTTAATGGTTTAGTGGTGCAAGGCTTAGGTTGAAAACTTTAACTATTTTAGAAGAAGCCATAGTTTCTTCTAGTTATATTTATACTAGTACAATATAGAGCAGCACTTTGTTGAGATCTTAAAAATTGATTCACATTCATTACTATTTCAATTTGCAATGGTAAGGTATTTATACAAAATTTTTGTATTATAATCACTAAATAGTATAAAAATCTATTTGAATAGATGCAAACAAATATCTTAAAAAACTTGTAAATATAATTTTTGAAAATAGCCAACTCAATGGCTAAACAATTAGCCACTACGTGGGATGGTTTAGGCTCGATGGATCCGATCGGAGACAATAAAGACCATTAGAAGTAATGTTGAATAAGTGAATGAGTTATGGATGGCCCAATCAAGATGGATTTGATCTTGGCCATCCAATCATGTCAGATGAAATATTGATCATTCGATTTAATGATAATAAAGTCAGAGTTGATCTTTGTCGTAGGACTCAAACATGATGATTAAGAACATGATTCTTGAATAACATATAAAGAGTTCAAGGAATCCAATAATTTAGGATATAGTTGCAATCATGAAATCTAGAGATAAATTTAAGAAATCAATAGAATCAGCAATCATCATTAGATTTAGAAGATTGAATTGGATTGTGGGATGAGTGATCATGTCAAACAAATAAAGTGGAGGCAAGCTCCAGTGTTTGATTGTGAAGGAACAAGATTGGATGGTGCTGAGTAGTCCTATTTTGGATGCAGGTAGACACAAGCTATTTACTCCCACATTGTAGGAAAGAATAAGAACTTGTGCTTTATAATAATTCTTGTAAAGGTATTATGTAGAGCCAAATTGAAACTAGCTTACACCTTGTGTGCTCGAGAATTCATCACTTAGGCGTACTTGTAAAATACAAGTTTATACCTGTTAACTCATATGTATATAAGTTCATGTGTTGCCCAACTCGATCCAATGCCCTTCACCATTTAGTTATCCAATTCATCGTTAGGAAGAATGGGCTCAACCCAATTTGGTGTTGATTGGTACCTTACCTTAGGCTAGCTTGTGCTTGCTTAGTTGGGATTGCACTTGAACTAAAGTTTGGATGTGATAGAAATTATTTTTTTTCAATTATTTAAAATTTTACATAATTAAATTTTTTTAAATTTAATTAAGGTTCAGCAAATAAACAAACATGGAATTTGATAATGCTGGAACATAACTAAAGAAAGACTCATGTGATTGAAAAGTGGAATTCTACTCGGTTGCTAAATAAAGGAAATGGTTGAATAATTAGATGCTCATATTACGTTTATTTTATTTTCTTGTATTATTACCAATGATAATTCTCCTCTCACGTGACCTTTATATTATTTTGATATGATTAAACTTTATTTCTTCAATTAAACTCATTTCAAATTTGTTATACATTTACTTAATGTATAAAGAATAATTTATTTATTTTTATTTAAATTTATTATAAATATTGATAGACTAATGTCATTAAGATATATCTAATTAAATATTTATTTTTATATTTTAAATATTTATTTCTTATAGTTTGACTATTTTATGAGATATTATTATTTGTAATAGATTTAATAATCAATGAGGATATAATGCATTTCTTTAGTATCTCTAAATAAAATTTTCTTATGCAATTTATCGAATTTCTTCAATCTTTTTACTTTCTTTTTGTTAAATAATATGAAACTCTAATTCTTCTTTTTGTTACATCCACATTAATTTAATGTGATTAAATTATATTTCTTTAATTAACATCATTTCAACTTTAAAATTTATGTACTTGATATCAAAATAATAATTTATGTTTAATTTTTTTTGCAACCCATTATAAATAAAAATTAGGTCATATTGAGATGAATCAAGCATCATTATATTCAACTTGACAAGCTTCATTCAGCAAAATATTCATTCTTTTATTTTTAAATACTTTTTTATAGCATTGGGTTGCTTGATCTGATATTTTAGTTTGTGTATGATTTGATGATGAATGATGTTACACTCAATTAACTTAATATCATGTAATGTAAATTTCCAGAACAATTTATCTAATTTGTTCAAAAGTTTTTAATTTATTTTACTACATTACCATTAGTTATAATTTTCCTATCATTTTTCTATTACATGTCTTTTATTTAGTTAAATTATACTTCTTAAATTTATCTTATTTTGGCTTCACTATATATTATCAAAATACTTAAATAATAAATTATTATTGTCCAATTTATTGGTAGTTAATAGAAATTCTAAATGATGTCTAATATAGAAGAAATAGATATCATTATACTAATGTTTCAAGCTCTATCTATTTAAATATTTATTTATTTAATATTTTTTTAAATATTTATTTTTTATGTTTTTAATAAGCTTCAAGAGTAATTTTGATTTGTACATAACATTAAGATAAAGAATGTTACACTTGATTCTATTAGTTCCATTGAATGCTACTTTCGTATATAATTTGTCATTTACTCAAAAATTTTCCATTGATTTGGTATTATTATGATTTAACTCTAAATCTACTCTAATTTGACCTTAATATTTCTTTGATTTTATTTATATTACAATGCTTCAATTTGTCTCTTTTTAGTCTTATTATATATTTGCTTAATATTAAAATAATAATTTACTACTATTTATTCTTATTTACTTTGGTTATTCAAAGTATTCCAAATGAGACGTGAGCAAAATAAAAAAAAACATAAGTGGACTTATCTCAATGGTCCTTATAAATGTCAATATTCACTTTTTTATTTTTTAAATATTTTTTCATTTAGGGTGTATGCATATTTTACTAGGTATTCTTATTCATATAAAATTTAATGATTGAGGATATTATATTTGATCTCCTTAGTGTCATGGAATGTAACTTTATAAAGAATTTGTATCATTTCTTCTCATTTTAAGTATTGAACATCTTATATTATAATGTAACTCTAAATTTTCATTTCTTTAACATTTAAAAGACTTTGATTTTAATATATTATATTACCCAATCTATCACATTTTAATTTTTTTACATATTTACTTAATATTAAAATAATAATTTATTACTATTTATTCTTATTTACTTTTTTAATTCATATTAATTCAAAAGGAGGTTCGATTGAGATGAAACAAACATTGTTGGACTCATACTATATTTGATGATTGAGATGCCATGGTTGGTGTCCTCAGCATCATGGAATGCAATATTCTTACAAAATTAACCTTATTTTTTTAAATTTTTTACTTTTATTTTATTATGTTAGTAAGTAAAACTAAATCTCTTATTATGTGGCCATTCATTATTTTTATTTCATTATTTTATGTTTTTAATTTATCATATTTTAAATGTTTAACATAAATTTTTGTACAATTAAAACAGTAATTTCTTGTTATTTATGCTTATTCACTTTAGTAAATTTTTGTAATTTTGAAAGAGCTTAGATCAACGTAAAACAAATCTCATATGACTCAACATTATGAACTTTATATAATTAAGCATTTTTTAATATGTTTAAACTTTTTTCTGTGATTCTATCAAGCTTTACAGTATTTTATTGATTTAACGATCAATGATGTTACCCTCAATCTTCTTACTATCTTGCAGTGCAGCTTTCCAACTAAATTTACCATTTCTTCAAATTTTTTACTTTGTGGTTTTAATAATAGGAAATTCTAATTCTCCTCTCATGTGACCGATACATTAATTCAAAATAGACAAATTAATTTGCTGTAATTAATTTTATTTTAGTATTAATAAATATTTACTTAATATTAAAAATAATAATTTATTATTATTTGTTTTTATTTAATTTTTATTTACTTTTAATATATTTTTGAAATTTGTAATAATTAGCAGCTAGGTGGAATCAAGATGACACAAAAGTCTTTTGGCTCTGCTCCATGAGCTTTATCTAAGTAATTATTCATTTTTACATTAAAATATTTTTTATTCAATGGATTTGGCATGTGCTATAAGGCATTTAGATTCGAACATAATTTAATGTCCAAGGAAGTTGCACTCTATCTTTTACATATCTTGGATTGTAACTTTTCTATATAATTTATCTTAATTTAGATTTAATATATATTTAATTTATATTAAAATAATTATTTATTATTATTTTTCTTAAGTTATTTTGGTAAATCACAAATATTCAAATCATGGTTAGATTAAGATAAAATTAACATCATTGGACAAACCTCAAAAGCTTTATCCTTTAAATAAACATTTTTATATTTTTAGTATTTTATTTAATAAGGTTTTGGCACATTTTAAGAGACTTCTTTATTTCTATCTAATTAATAATTAAGGATGTGACACTCAATTATCTTTATAAATATCAATGTAATGTTTCTATATAATTTATCTAGTTTATTCAAAGTTTTTTGCTTTGATTTGTTTATATCAATTTGTAACTCTAAAACTAATCTCAAATGACAATACACTACGTTGATTTCGTTATATTATATTATATTGATTTTTTGTTATTTTAGTTTTAAAATATATCTACATACTATAAAATTTAAAATTTATTTTTATTTCTTCTTATTTACTATATTAATTTCAAAAGATGTCTGATCGATATTAAAAAATATTAATAAAGTTGTCTAAACATGCTCTATTCAACTAAATATTTTTTTAATTTGTTAATTTTTTTTTTGAAAAGTTTTGCAATATTTTACCACATATTTCAACTAAAACTAAACCTATTGAGTGAGAAAGTTGTATTTGATCTCCTAAGCATATTGAAATACAACTCTTTGTTATAGATTATCTCATTTATTCAAAACTTTTTCTTGAATGGGTTGAGTTATTATGAAAGTCCACCTCTATATTTATGACCTTTACATCACTATAAGTTGGTGATATTATATTACTTTAATTTATATCATTTTCCCATTAATATGTATTTACTTCATATTAAAATAAAAATTTATTATTATTATTTTTACTTAATTACTTTGGCAAACATAATTGTTCCAAATAAGATCCAATTGACACAAAACAAACACCCTTGAACTCATATCCAAAAGCTCTATTGAGTCAAATATTTTTTTTTATTTTTAAATATTTTATATTTTTAGAGCTTGGCACACTTTATGAAATATTTTATTTTTCTGTGCATTTGATGATCAAGGATTTAATGCTTGATCTCCTTAGTGTCATGGAATATGACTTTTTCTTATAATTTATCTTGTTTTCTGAAATAATTTTGTCTAATTTTATTATATTATTATGTAACTGAAGATCACTTCACAAGTAACTTTTATATTGCTTTTATTTTGTTATGTTACATTGCTTTAATTTATCTTATTCTAGGTTTAACTTTTATTTATTTAATATTAAAATTATAATTTTTTATAGATTAACATATTTCTTTTAGTGAATCATAACAATTCTAAAAATGGTCTAATAAAAAGAACTAATATTATTAGACTTAATGTGAGAAACTCTACTAAAGTAAATGTTCATTATTATAATGTTTTAATCTTTTAGCTTCCTTGATTTTGGTATCCTTTATGATTCATTTTTATTGGAAACTATTGTGATGATCATGGATGCTTCACTTAATCCCCTAGAATTTAGCTTTCTTGTGTAATTTATCAGTGCACTTCAAAGTCTTTATACTAGTTTGGTTAATTACTATATAACTCTAAACCTCCTCTAATTTAATCTTTTCATGATTTTGATTTATTGTAACAAAATTCATCAATTTGTCTCATTTCAAATTTTATATACATTATTTAGTATTAAAATAATAATGTATTATTATTGTTACTGAATATTTTTTTTGTAGGTTGTAGAAATTTGAAATAGTGTTCGATTGAGTCAAAGAATTATTTAACTCATCTTAATGAGCTCTATCCATTTAAATATTCATTTTTAGTTTTTTAGGTATTTTAAATTCTAATGTTTTGGAATGTCTTATGAGATGTTTTAATTTATACTAGATTTGACTATTATAAATTTCACACTCGAACTCCTTGGTATCTTGGAATACAATATTGCTCTGTAATTTCTCTTTTTTACATTTTTTTCATTGTTTTTATTATATTATAATGTAACTCTAAATCTCCTTCTAAGTGTTAGTTAAATTACTTTGATTTAATA
Organism: Vanilla planifolia; assembly: GCA_023846275.1. Lineage (NCBI taxonomy): Eukaryota > Viridiplantae > Streptophyta > Magnoliopsida > Asparagales > Orchidaceae > Vanilla > Vanilla planifolia. Next base: position 1,172,217 of record JAIUJO010000017.1, on the reverse strand, counting down.
ATGTTATATTACTTAATTTATCTTTGATTAACAAATAATTTCAAGAACATTTTTTTGGGAAAGCATCTTTTATCCAAGTTGAATGACCAATTTCATTAATTATCCTAGGACAACATTCTATTGTGGAATTGTTGTGCCCATAAGAAGTTGTTTTAACAAGGACAATGAATAACAAATGAAATTGTTATGCCTAGTTGTGATGGTATTTTTGTTAATAAATTATGATCATATATTTTTGTGGATATCTATGGGATTAAAGTACCTAAATCTTATGGCTACCTATTGTATTTGGTAAGGAGTAATGTAGCCTTCAAGATTTGTCTCTTGGAAACCTATGCGAAGACCTTTAGTTATTGCAAGAATGATAACATTTTTGAAAAATCTTGGATTACTTTGTTTAACCTTTGATTTGTCTATCTAAGGGCACTTTAGCACTATGGCAGAATTGGGTATGCATGAGATTACGGATCACTCTTCATAGATGGTTACTGTCTTGGTGAGTTGTTATAGTAATGAGATTTGGAGGTCTTCCATAGTGCATGTATCAAAATACTATATAAACTATTGATTAACTTTGGACAAAATTAGAGATAGTGCTATGTTTAGTAGACCATTATTTGTTGTAGGGCATTTTAATGCCTTACATGCATAGCAATAAAAAAAGAAGCAAAAAATTTAGCAATGGCCAGGCTTAGTTTGAATTATCCAGCTTTACTCATGATATGGATCTGACTGGCTTGGGTTTCATTGGAAATTAGTTTACTTGGTGTAATAACAAAGAGTTGAAAGCCTTTATATATGAAGTATTATATAGAGCTTTTATTAATATTAGTGGTATGCAAGCCATTTTGATCACCACTTTTAAGCTTCTCCATCCCATCCCTTAGACCACAACCCATTACAATAATAGTTTAGACAATCATTATTTGGCAAAACTAAAAGGAGAATCTGACTTGAAAATATATTTTTATCTTTTCTTTTATAAATTAATGTATTTAATATAGCTTGGAAAAGTATTATTAAAGGAATCCCAATGGAAAGTTTTTCTACAAAATTTAGCGAAGCTATGTCATCATTAATAAAATGGAGCATAACAAAACTTGACAATAGCTATAAAAATCTTAGCAACTGGAATAGGAAACCTAGGAACTTCAACATATGGAATCTATGGAGTTGCTTAACTGAGTTGGAACATGAACCTATTGCTAGCTTATTTCTTCATATCTCATTGTCATTGCATTAGAAGAAGCATTGTAGTGGTAGCATGCCAAGTTTAATTAAGGCTCTCTTGGGGATTAAACATGCTTCTTTTAGGAAATAGCTACCTTTATCTCCTAGAGCAACTATATCCAACAACATAAAATTGATATTAGTGAACTGATGGCCTCCCAAACTAAGATAAAAGAGATTCTTTTGTACTTTTTTAGTAGGAAATGGCATGTCCATGTCTAATATGATACTCTACACCCATTCAACCCTTGATAATTACTAATGATGAAGAGGAGACTACACTTGCATCTCTAATAAGTGATGATAAGGTCATATCTAAGATTAAAGAGATTCTTTTGAACTTTTGGATGGCTTCTTAGTCGAGATTGTACATGGTTATTGGAAGATCATACAAAATAACATTATTATAGTAGTGAAATAATTCTTTAAAGATAGCTTTGTATCAAAATGTTGAAAGGACACATTGGCCATATTAATCCTTAAAGTTTAAGGAGCATCAAAACAAAAGACGTTTTTGCTCAAAAGCCTTTGCAATATGATTAACAATGTGGTGACTAAAATTTTTGTGGTTAGACTTAGGGAAATGCTTCCATATATCTTTGTTAGGGAGCAAGTTGTTTTTGTCTTATGTCGTGCTATGTCTGATAATATTTTTTTGAATTAAAAAAGAAACTTATTTGCGACTATCTTCTTTCAAAGAAAGTTTGATGGTAATAAAATCAGATATGCATTAAGCTTATGATAATGAAAATTAGAAATTTGTTTTGGATATTCTTAAGCATTTGTACATCCTTCCAGTTTGTTGTGCTTGGATTATGGCTCATATCATCACACAAAGATGTGGGATTATATTTGATGATTTTTATCTATCATTCATGAAAGTAACTATGGGTTTTAAATAGGGATATGCTTAAGTATTGATAAGAAAATTAAGAATTAGATATAGATCATGCTTATGACAAGAAAAATAAGAAATTTGTGTTAGATATGCTTAAACATTGGTCGTTCCTGGCACTTTGCTGTGGTTGGATTAAGGCTTATATCACCAAACCAAGATTTAGAATTGTGTTTAATGTTTTCTTTGTATCATTGATCGAAGTAACTAAAGGACTTAGATAGGGATGTTCTCTCAATCCATAGCACTTTACTACAGTGTCTAAGTATCTCTTATGGCTTATTAGTATTAGTTTGATCTTACTGTCTTGATTGAGTTTAGGAATTACCCTTCTTATTTAATGATTACAAACCTTTTTTATGTTGATGACATCATGATTTATGAACCATAAACTTGTGGTATAATGATGAATATTTAAGATACTATAGATTAGTAAGGGCATCGCTCAGATGAGGTGATGAATCTAAAAAAAATTAGAATGTTATTTAGCAAAGGGATGAAGTGCAACTATAGAATGTTGATTTCTCAAAATTTTTATATGGTTACTTAAAATATCTAGGAAACCAATTATTGCAACAAAACTTGAGAGAAAATAATTTAAATTCATTAATAATCAAGCAGAAAATTATGTGTCAAGGTGGATGATCAAATCATTATTAATGGTGGACCACAATGTCATGATGAACTCGATGTTAACTGTTGTTATTACTTATTGCATAGTCTACAAGTTAATTCCAAGCTGCACTATTGCCTAATAAAACATATTATTGTGTCATTATTTGTGGAGTAGTACGAATGATAGTAGTACAATAAACGATGTTTATTGGAAGATACAACTCTTAGGAATGTGATTGACTTGGAGTTTGTAGTTTTTCAAACTAGTAGTCAAGGCTGATTACAGAACATGGTAGGTGCTGTATTACACAAGAAGATAATTTATCAGTTTAGCTCTTTAGATCAAAATACATTTTAACAATAATTCTTTTCATATGCCTTGTAGTACACTCATACATGTCTGTCACTCAATGTTGGAGTGCCAAATTGTTGCAAGCAATTTTGTTTCCTTTTTTTGGTAAAGTTTCTTGGCATCCATCCTATTGCTACTGAAACAACCTATTTTAACATGGATGTGGAGAATTTAATATTTGTAGTAAAGTTAGTTAAGGGGCATGGGGTGTCGAATCAGAAAACGATTTACAAGTTATTTGCATCTAATTTGGAATTTTTGATTCTACATTCTCCTTCTATTAAATCTAATCAAATAATTGTTCTATGCTTCACATTAGGTGAGGATATGGTGTTGGACTTAGACACTATATCCGATGACATGTACATGTCCATCGTGGGAGGTGGTCTTGTGGGTTTGAAAAGAGTTGGTGCAACCTTAAGTAAACATTTTCCTTCAGAGATTAGAATTAAATCTACTTCCTACTTACACATGGCATCATGCAAGAGGGATTGACACATCTAAACTTTGTCCTTAATGATGTCATACTAATGAAGATGTTCAACATTTTTTTGAGAGTGGTATGTCATTAATGAACTTTGGTTTAGAAGCTTTTTAAGTGGCCAATTCATGCTTGGTGGGCTTAAGTACTGGGATGTGACTTCTATAATTTTGTTTCTTAATTGGATTTCTATGAATGTGTAGGTGGCTATGACTTCTTATGTAGTCAAATATACTGCTTTAACTTTATTGTACCTCTAGAATAACAAGAATTTGTAGGTGCCAGCAAAAAAGGTACCCAATTTAGTTGCACATCAAAGGAGAAATTGCATTATAGTTGTTACTTGCAACAACTCTTAGATCATGTCCAATGAGAGCTCTAATGGTCTTGACCAGTTGTTTGTTATCTCTTATAAGTCTCCTCCAATAGGTTCAATTAAATTTAAATGTGATGCAGTCATGCATGATGACATAAGTGCTAGATTTGGTATTGTTAGATTGGATGACATTGGTAGATCTGTTACTGTTGTCAAAAAAACTTTGGATTCATATCCAACTATTGCCATGGACATTGTTGCTATTCTAAAAGGAATGAAAATTTTGAAAGCCCTATTTCTTGTTGTCCAAGGAACATTGATTGAATCAAATTACATTATAGTCATTATTGTAGTTTATCAATTACTTTCAACTATAGCAAATAATAGTTCCCACAATAGTTCTTATTCCCATAAAAGTGTGAAGGCAATAATTTTAAAGATTGAGTTTTTCATCATGCATTTTTATATGATTTTATTTGAGACCTGCTAATGCCTCTCCAAAATCACTTCAACTTTGTGTTTTTAATTATTTTTTATATGAACTTTCTTAAAGAGAGTATGTTGTAGACTTTGGCTAGTACTTTACCAAGGAACCCAATGACTATGATTTCAAATACAGTGCTAATGGAGTCCAAACAGTAACATCCACCCATCCCTAGTTAGCATCATTTATGGTTAAGTGGTAGGGTGGTATCTACTCATCTTGAAGCCTTTAACACTCATTCGTTATTAAAACAACATTGGAAAATTCTTTTGCAATGATTTTTTTCATTAATCAAAGAATTTTAACTCTAAATATTTGATATGTGTGCCATGATTGTCCCTCTTAATCTTTACTTCAATCTCAATGGCCATTATAAAAGGATAAAAATCCTATGTTGTTTTCTCGTGATAATGTATCAAAAGCATGGGCTTGCCTTGACTAATTTAATTCCTATAAAGTAACGATGTTGAAGGCACTACCAAGCTAGATAAAGCAAAACTACATCAATGACAAAAAGATTAGCATAGGCAGTGTACACAAAAAGATAGACCGATCAACCCAAACGATGGAATTACTACGAGCTTTTTTTCTACAACTTAAACATAGGCCATTGAAGCTTAGATTATTGTGGCTGCTAAAAAAAGACTTTCCCACCATGGCAAGATTGGGAAATTTTCTGGCTTATTGCCTTCATTGAATGTGGTAACAATGTTTCAAGCTACATTTTTAGAGTTAAACTCTAATTCGCCATCAACGAATACTGCCATGGAAGGGCAATATATTTCCATTAAAACTTGATATGGTGGAAATTTGAATGTTGCATATCATACGCAGATGCTGTGTGATACGATAAGCTATCATGAAAACTTAATGACACAGGTGAAAGCCCACATTAACCTTCCACTTAATAAATGCATCCCATAAAGAAGTTAGGATTTGATGCATATATTACCTCTAGAGTTATATGGTTTTCAAAGTAGAATGTGCCTTCATAAAAATTGTAATTATTTGAATGAGTCATTCGCTATTTCATAGTTTAAAATTACTTTTACTTACACATGTAGAGATTATTCCGTATGACAAGTAGATGACTTCTTATAAGATCAACTTGGTTGAAATACAATGATAAAGTAGTGGAGAGCTCCTAATGTCTTAGTTGACATGTTCATCATGTCTGGTGATACTTCACAAAGGAATAATGAATGCTTTCATGTTTTGATGCCATTTGTCAAGTTTTGAAACATTGCCACTCAATAATAGGATTCTTCAATGACAACCTTCCTGGGTAGAGAATGAAGATAAAAATGTGTGGTTTCAATGATTGTACCAACATGAGAGTAGGGACAATCACATGTTCAATTGCATTACAAAACAACAGAAGTTGCAAGACATGAGAAGTGTGGCATCAAAAAGATAATTCAATGGGAACATACAAATCCCATCGAAAAGAAGAAAACCTATGAACTTTCTTATTAAAAAGCTTCAATTAGCTGACAAAGCCCAAAAAATATTAATTGATAACACCAAGAGGTTGCAAGACAAAAGAAGCACCACCACAAAAAAAAAATCTTGTTCAAAAGTGGTCTAAAGAAAATTTAATCCCATTAGCCCAAAGGAGTCAATGATTTTAAAAAAAGCACAATTGATCTAATTAAGGATGAAGGACATGGCTAACATACACATGCATTGAGAACCAACAAGGTCTAGAAAAATGACACAGTAATACAAATGAGCCATTAGGGCCTACACAAATCAACAAACCATTAAAATGGCTAAAAGGTATTGCACCTCGAAAATTGAGATTTTTGAGCACCACTCATGTAATTATATAATGTTTTTCCAAGATCTAAGGAAAGATAGCAAGCACACTGTGTGCTCGAAACTTTGCTAGCTATGAAGCAACACCAAGTTAGTCACATTAAAAAGTTTTAATTTAACAACTAGTAGGTCACATCTGTAAGCCCTCACCATTCAAAATGCATTGGAATAAATAGCATGATGGTGAGGCTTTCCACCATGCATCGTACGATGTAGAGGCAATAGCGCACTCAACAAACACATGGCCATGTCTAATTTGCACCATAGAAGTTTCAATATGATGTTGGCAAATATCACAAAAAAAAGCTCCAAGTAGTAGGAAAAGTGACACGATGATCATATTTTCTCAATATTAAGTAATTGTATAATGAAGCTAAAATGAGATAAATTGATGCAATATATTACACGAAAATTAAGGATAAATATTTTAATAAATAAGCTAAATTGTACAAGAATGTTGTATTCGAGGATACTAAAAAATCAAATTTAATATCATCTATCATTACAATAGTAAGAATCAAAATGCCTCATAAAAAAAACAAAATCATCAAAAAATAAAATATTTACAAAATATTAAAATATATATTTAATTTGATAGAATACATCTAGAAGAGTATTGAAGTGGTGTAATACCAACAAATCAATGACTTTTAACGTCTACATGAGATAAGGTATAGAGCTTTATTTTAATATAACTAATCCAAAAATCTTTTTTGAAGAAAAGTGATAAATTATTTAGAAACATTACATTGCAGGATGCTAAAGAGATTAAGTGTAGCATACTCGATTACCAAATCAAGTATAATAGCCAAATTCTTAGGAAATTAAATATTTAAAAATATAAAAAATAATTTGAGAATTTGATAATACTCCATAAGTTTTGCCCAAAAACATTTGTTTTATCCTTATTATGCTCATTTAGAATTATTATGAATTACAAAACTAAATAACCATAAATAATTACAAATTATTATTTTAATATTAAATAAAAATATATTAAAGCAAAAATAAGATAAATTGTAGCAAAATAATAAAACCAAATCAAAGTGATGTAAAGGCACATGAGAGGGAAATTAAAGTCACATAATAATGTAACAAAAATAAAGCAAAGCATTTAAAAAAAATTGTTAAATTATACAAAAAAAGTTGTTGTCCATTGTGCCAAGAAGATATATAATGACTTTCTTGATCATCAAATCAATTATCAATCAAAATGTCTTGTAAATAAAAAATAATAAAATTATATTGCAAAAAAAGAAATAATCTTTTAGTTAAACATTAATAAACATAAATTTATATTTTAATATTTAAAAATCATATGATATCTAAAAGTGGACAAATTACGTAGGAACATTATGCAGCAAGATACTAAAGGAATAAACAATAATATCATCAATCATAGAATTTTTGCTCGAATATAAATATATCACAAAGCATGACAAAACTTTGAAAAATTAATATTTAGACATAAAAAAAATATTTAACTGGTTAGAACTCATTGATACATGTTTAATGAAGTTCATTTTGTCTCGATTGAACATTGTTTTGAATTACTACCAATTAAAAAGTAAATAAAAATAACAATAATTAATTTTAACATTAATTAAATATATATATTAAAGTTTATATAGGAAAAATGGAAGAAATGTAATTTAACTAAATCAAGTGTTTTAAATTTTATACAAGTTGATATTTGAAGACATAATGTAATATTACGATATCAAAGTGAAACTTTTAAATAAATATGATAAATGTTATCAGAATAATGCATTGTAATTAATAAAGATAATCGAGTTTGACATCCTCAATCATCAATTTAGGTACAAATCAAAATGACCACTAAAGTGTGCCAAAACCATAGAAAATTAAATAATTAAACAAATATAAAAAAGAATAACTAATGGATATAGCTCGTTGGGATAATTCCAAAATGTTTATTTTGTCTCAGTCTAACCTTGTTTAAATTTATTTGAATTTACAAAGTAAATAAAATAAAAATAAATAAATTATTAATAATATATTAAGGAAATATACTCAAAAATTAAAATGACATAAATTACATAGGATAACAACATTCTAAGATATTTTCAAGGCTAAGTGTGAAATCCTTGATGGTGAAATTATGCTTGAACCAGAATGCCTCATTAAGAATACAAAATCCACTAAAAATAAAATATTTATGAATATAAACATAAAGGTATAATTGGATGGATGTCATCGAGATGAGCATAACAACTTTTATTTGTCTTGATCGGATCTTATAGTGATTCACAACAAATAACAAATGTAAATAAACATAAATAAAAACAAACAATGATTTTAAAATTGGGTAAATAGTTTTTAATACCAAACTAAAATTAAACTAAGCAATATAATATAACTAAATCAAAGAAATATAATGGTTATATAAGAGAACAAGTTGTTTTTCACAATATTATAACCAAATCAAAGTTGAATTCTAAGATACTAAGGAGTTAAATTGTAGGATCCTTTATCATCAAATCTAGTAGAGATAAAAATATCTTGTAAAACATACTATAACAATGAAAATAATCTTTTAAAAAATTGTAAAAATGAATATTTAATTTGATATACTAGTCGAGACGAGTCTAATGATACATGTTTTTTCTCGATCTAAACTCTTTAAAATTACTACGAATTACAAAAGTAAATAAGAACAAATAATAAAAAAAATATTATTTTAGTTTTTAGAAAATACACCTTAAAATGTTAATTTATCTTATTTCTCTAAAATTTTTACTTTGAATTGGTTATATTTTTTTTGTAACTACAAATCTCATCTTGTTTGACCTTTAGATTATTTTAATTTAGTTGTTTTATATTATTTTAATTTATCTTATTTTAACTTTAATTTAAATAAAAAAAAATTATAAAAATAATTTTTCATTATAAATGCTTATCTAATTTTGGAATTTACAAAATTACCTCGTGATGTTTGAATTAGATAAAACAATCATTAATGGAATTGGCTCATTCATCTCAATTAAATTAAATTTTTATTTTCTTTATTTTAAATATTACGTACTATAGTTTTTTTTTGCATGCTTTACGATACACTATATTTTGTACCTTAATGATCAAAGATATTTTACTCAAAATCCTTGCCATCTTCGGATATTACAATGTCTCTCAGAATCTTCCATCTTGCGACAATTACATCTTTTTAATTTAATCAAATTATATTGCTTAATTTTGTTTTCTTTAAATTTTATTATATATTTACTTGTGATCAAAATAGTAACTCATTATTATTTGCACATATTTACTTCAATACTTTAGAGTAGTTCCAAACAATTTTTGATCAAAAAGAAACAAAAGTCATTTTCTAAACAAGATAATTAATATAAAATATTATATAAATTTTTATATTTTTGAATAATTTGTTTTTCATTATTTTTTCATTATTTAAGAAGTATCTCAGAGCATTTCAATTTTTGCCTTGTTCAATGTTACACTTGATCTCCTTAGTATCTTATAATGCTAGCTTTCTTGTAATTTATGATATTTTTTTAAAATTTGGCCATTTATTTTGTTATATTATCATCTGACTCTAGATCTCCCATCGTCTAAAGTTTACATGTATTAAATTTTGCTACGTTACATTGCTTCAATTTATCTCTTTTCAACCATAATGTACATTTGCTTAACATTAACAAAAAACATATTATTAGTTTTATCTATTTTCTTTGTTAATTTGTAGGAATACTTAATAGGGCTTGAATGATATAAAAAATCTTTTTATTTTTATCTCATGAGCTCTATCTAGTTATATATTCATTTTTATATGTTTAAATATTTTATTTTCCTTGTGTTTAAATACGTCTTAAGAGATTGTTTGATTTGGATCTTATTTTTAACAATTTGTGATGTTACACTAGGTCTCCTCAGTACCTTTGAATGCCATATTGTCATACAATTTTTCTCTTTTCTCCGAAGATTCTTCTTTGATTTGCTTATGTATAATGCAACTCTAAATCTTTTCTCTTATGACATTTATAGCTCTTTGATTTCATAAAATTACATTGGCATTATTTATTAAGATTTTTTTTAATACATATTTATAAAATATTAAAGTAAAAATTGGTTATTATTTATGTATATTTATTTAACAAATTATTATAATTCCAATCACATACTCATTAAAATGTGACATATATCATTAGAAATGTCTCAAGAATCTCTACCCAAAAAATTGTGTGAGATATTTTGATTAGTGAAATATTTGTCTCACTTTTTCAAATTCTTCACTTCCAATGTGTAAGATTTCATTTTAATTCTGAATCCCCTCTCATATGACAATTAGATCACTTTTATTTGTTTAAATTATATTGGTATAATTTATCTTATTTTAAATTTAATTTACATCTACTCAACATTTAAATAATACTTTATTATTATTTATGCTTGTTGAATATGATAATTCACAAAAGTTCCATATGATGTTTGATTGAGGTGAAACAAATATCATTTGACTAACCTTCATAATCACTATCCAATTAAATATTTATTTTCAAATTTTTAATCATTCCATTTTCTAGTGTTTTGTCATGTTTCATGGTACAAATCTTTTTAGAACCCATTTAATAATCAAGCACATTACCCTTGATCTTCTTAGTATCTTTGAATGCAACTTTTTTATCGCAATTTATCAACCCTTAATCTCATGTCATGTGACATTTAAATGTCTTCTATTTTGTTTTTTTACATTATTTTAGTTTAACTAATATTAAATTTTTTGTATATTTACTTTATATTAAAACATTAATTATTTATTATTTATTCTTATTCATGAAATTAATTTCAATTAATTCTAAATGAGGTGTAACAGAGAAAAAACAAATATCGTTGGACTTATCTCGATGAGCTTTACGAAATTTATTATTCATTTATTTTATTTTATAATATTTTTTTATATTTAGGGTATACTTTATAAGTCATTTTAATTTAAACATGATTTGATAAATAAGTTTGTCACCATCAATTTCCTTATTATTTTACAATGTAAATTTCCATTATAATTTATTTTATTGTTTAAACCATTTTGCTTTTATTTCTTAGTTTTTAAATGATAATAATTTTTCTTTATGCAACCATTACAATACTTTGATTTGATTGTATTACATTAAATCAATTTATATCATTTGATTGATATTATATATTAACTTAATAATATAAAAGTAATTTATTACTATATATTGTTATTTACCCTATTGATTAAAAGTAATTCAAAATCCATTCTCAGTGAAAAAAATAATGTTTCATTAGGCTTATATCCATGAGCTATATCTAATTAAATATTCATTTTTTTTTTAAATATTATTTTTTATAGGGTTTTTTTATTAATGCATGATTTGATAATCAAGATTGTTGCACAAGACCTCCAAAATATTTATGACCGTAACCTTAGTTTACAATTTATCACATTTTTTCAACTTTTCCCATTCATTTCATTATATTACTATATAATCGTAAATATTTCATGTGATTGTTTGCAAAACTATCAAGTGATCACATTACATTGCTCTATCTTATCTTATTAATCCTTAATATAAATCGTCATAATACTAAAATAATAATTTATTCTGTTATGTGCATTGAATTTGGTTATTCATAGAAATTCCAAAGTAATAAAGGTGAAGATGAAACTAAGGCCATTTGACTCATCTTATTGAGCTTTATGAAATTAAATATGCTCGATTTTAAATGTAAATATTTCATTTTTACATTTTGACACACTTTATTATGTATTTTGATTTGTTAATTATTTTATTTTTGAGGATCTTATGCTTACTCTCCATAGTGTCTTGGAATGTAACTTTCATGTGTAATTTATTTTATTTGTTAAAATGTTTAACTTTAATTTGGTTATATTACTATCAAACTCTAACTCTTTGTAATTGATCTATGCATCACTTTGAATTGGTTTTTTATTTCATTACTTCAATTCAATCCATTTAGAATTATTATATATATATATTGGCATTAAAATATTAATTTATTATATCTTTTTCTTTTTTAGTTTTGGTAATTTACAAATATTACAATAATATCTGATAGAGGTCAAAGAAATGTCATTTAAGTCGCCTTAATGATTATTATCTAAACGAATATTGATTTTTATGTTTTTAAATATTTTATTTGCAAGGGTTTTAAATAGTTTACGAGAAAGATTTTTTTGTTCAAGAATTAATGATGGAGGATGTTAACTTCTATCTCCTTAGTATCATGAAAATCAACTTTCTTATATAATTTATGTCATTTACACAAAGTCAACTTATTTCAATCCTTAAGGAATTGGAGTTTACAGCTTACAGCTACAAAAATCGTTGAGTAATTCTAGTTCTTCGCCAAGGCGAATTGTCCTAGGGAATTTGTTAAAACTATTGAATTCACAATATTGAAAAGTAGCCCTATGGTGTGGTACAACACATCGTATCGAAATCATAATGAAAAACTAAATCTCCATTCGTGTGCTCTTGATACTACTTTCAGTTTCATATATTTTCATCATTAAAAATTTTTTAATTTAGGTTATAATATTTTTTGACCTAATATTATAATAATGAATTAATATTGATTATGGAGTCCTTGAATATTTTATGAAAAAATTTTATTCGTAGGTTATTTCATGACCAAGGATTGTATCGTCTATCTCATTTGTACCTTGCATTACAACTTTTCATCAGCATTGTCTTATTTCCTAAATTTTTTTATTTTATTTGGTTATATCACTGTGACTTTAATACTTTTATTATGCAATCCTTGCATCACTTTGATTTTGATGTACTATATTGCTTTAACTTATTTTATTCAAATTTTAATTAGAATTTATTTAATATTGCAAATTACTTTTGAAAAAGAGAATAAATATCATGGGACTCATCTCAACTAGTTATTTTCAATTACATATTCATTTTTATATTTTTTATTTAATTTATTCTATATTGTTTTGGCATTCTTAGTGAGATATTATGATACTTATATTATTTGACATTTAGGAATCTTACCCAGGATCTCATTATAACCATGAAATGTAGCATTATTGTATACCTTATTTCTTAAAGCCTCTACTTTTGAATTGGTTATATTACTTTGTAACATAAATTTGTTTCTCATCTGACTTTTGTGTTGACTTGATTTTGCTATATTACAGAACTTTAATTTATTATAAATTTACTGCATATGAAAATTGTAATTTGTTTACGTTTAAGGTAATTTACTTAATTAACTTGTAGCAATTCCAAACAAAGATCGATCAAGATGAAACAAACATCACTAAAGTCAACATAATATTAATTTTGTTAATTAAATATTAATTTCAATAATTTTAAATAAGTTTTTGTGATTTTCTCATTATTTATGGACATTTTAATTCAAACGTGACTTGATGGTTAAGGATGTTACAATCATTCTCAAATGCATTTTTGAGTGCTTTTTCAAGTGCACTGTATCACATTTCTTCAAATTTCTTACTTTGAATTAGTAATTTAAAATGTAAACCTAAGTCCCCTGTCATGTGTTGTTTACATCGACTTGATTTTGCTATAATACATTATTTTAATTTATCTTATTTTTACTTTGATATATATATATCTACTTAACAAAAAATTAATAATTATTAATTCATGCTTATTTCTATCAACAAAGCATTTTTTAATTTAACTTTTTTGGCTTGGGATGTCTCTATAACCTCTATTTGATAAAATATTTTTTATATTTTCATACATTTTTTTCTAGGCTTTTTCTAGTGTTAAGGAGGCATTTTATTTTATATATGATTTGACAATAACGAAAGTTACTCTCAAACATCTTAGCATCTTGGATTTCAACTTTCCCACAAAATCCATATGATTACTTAAAAATTTTAGCAATTATATGGTTATGTTACAATTTTGCTCTAAATCCTGTATCATCTAATCCTTACAAAGCCTTGATTTTGTTATATTACATTATTTCAATATATCTTATTTCAATTTTATTACAAATTTACATATTATAAAAGTAATAATTTATTATTATTTATTTTTATTTAATTTAGTAATTTTTAGCAATACTGAACATGGCTTAACTGAGGTGAAACAAACATCACTTAACACCTCTTCATGACCTCTTTATAATTAAATAATAAATTTTTTTGTTTTAAAATATTTTTTCATTGGGTTTGACTTGCTTAATAAGATGATTCATACTTGATTCGATAATTGAGGACTTTGCACTTGGTATTATAGACTACATCTATCTTATATAATGGATCACATTTCTTGAATTGTCTCTCTTTAATTATGTTATATCACTATGAAACTCTAAATCTCTTCTCATGTGAACTTTATATAAGATTGATTTAGATAGTTTATATCATTCCAAATTTTATCGCTCCAATGTTAATATATATCTCTTAATTATTAAAATAGTAATTTAATTTTATTAATGCATATTTAGTTTATTAACTCATAGTAGATCTAATTGAGGTTAGGTAGAGACAAAATAAAAATCATTAAATTCAAGTTGTACACACTTTGTGAGATAATTTCATTCTTATCTAATTTGATGTACAGGTATGATCCACATGATGCATCTTTCTCATTGAATTTCTCTCACTTCATAATTTTATCTTTCAATAGGTTATATTTTTAGGAAACTCTAGTTTTGCACTAAGGTGACCATCTTCCCTTGATTTTGTCACTTATTATAGTTCTTCAAAACACATTTCAACGTAATTATATATTTACCGAACATTAAAATAATAATTAATATTTATTTATGATTATTATATTTGGTATTCCATAGTAATTCTAAATCATGTTTGATATAGATAAAAGAAATATTATTTGCTTTATCTTAAAGAGATCTATCTTGTTAAATATTCATGATTACATCTTAAAATATTTAATTTTTTAAATACTCTTTTGCATTTTACAAGGCAGTTTTACTTGTAATTCATTTGATGGTTTTGGATATTACATTGGATCACTTTAGTGTCATGTAATGTAATTTAACTACACAATTTATCTTATGTTCTTAAAAATTATGCTTTGGATTACTCATCTTACTATGAATACTACTTCACCTTTCATGTTACTTTTCTAACTCTTAATTTAACAAATATTAGATTTTCTGATTTTATCTCACTTTAAATTTATTGAAGATTTGCTTAATATAAAAAATAATAATTTTATTATTTATTATTATTTTAATAAGTAACTCAAAGTAATTTTAAACAAGTTTCAATCCATTTGTAACAAATATTTTTAGGCCCATTTTGATGAACTCTATCTATAGAAAAAAAAATTTTATATTTTTAAAATTTTTACTATTTACTATTTTTTCTATATTGTGGGACATTTTGATACATAACTTATGTAATAATCTTGGGCTTTGTGCTTCATCTTCTTAGTAATTTGGAATGCTACTATGTAACTTTAATTCTTCATTTATATCACAGTTACAAATCTTTTATTTATATATATATGTTTCAGTTGAAAACAATTTAGCTTTAGCTTTATATTTACATAATATTAAAAAATAATTTTCTATTATTTATTTATTTTTTTACTTTGGTACTTCATAAAAATTTCAATTAAGGTCCAGTCAAGCCTAAATAAACATCATTGACATCATCCTATTGAGCTTTATCTAATTAAAAATACATTTTCATATGTTAAAATATTTTGTTTTCTTTCTTAATCATCATTTATGTGAAATTTTATTTCATACCCAATTTGATGACTATGAATATTGCACTTGATCTACTTAGTATCTTGGAGCACTACTTTCCCTATAATTTATCTTATTTTTTCAAATGTTTTTCTTTGATTTGATTACATATTTGTGTAATTAAAGATATTTGTTCATGTCACACTTACATCATGTTTATTTTCTTTTATTACATTGCCTAAATTTTTCTCACCTTAGCTCCTTTTTTATTATGTAGTTGTTAAAATAATAAATTATTATTTTTTATGCTTATTTAAATTAACAATATATTGTATTTCAAAATAAGTTTGGATAGAGTCAAAACAAATGTCATCAAACTTATCCCAAAGAACGCTATCTATTGAAATATGATTTTTTTTAATTTTAAATATTTTTTCATTTGTTTTGCACTTTTTGTGAGATATTCAAAACCATAAGTCATTTGACTTTCAAAGAAGCTACATTCAATCTCCTTTCTATCTTAGAATAAAAATTTATGAAGTAATTTCTCTCATTTCATGAAATTTTTTCTTCAATTTTGTTATATTAATTTGTAATTATAATTATTTTCTAGGTAAACTTTAAATTGCTTTGGTTTAGTTATGTTATTTTGCTTCAATTAAACTTTTTTTAGGCTTTAATATATATTTATTTCAAATTAAAATAGTAAGTTCCAAGCAATGTCAGATGGAGATGAAACAAATTTCCTTGAACTCCTTTAGGCGAGCTATATAAAATAAAACTTTTTTTTATTATTAAAAATTTTATTTTAAAATGTTTTGCATAATTCATTAGAAATTTTGTTTCATAAGTGATTTGATGATTGGGGATGTTAAACTTGAACTTTTAAGTATCATTAAATACAAGTTTCTCACATAGTTCTTCTAGTTTCGTAAAATTTTACACATTAATTTGTTTATATTATATTACTTCAACTTATTTCTTCTAATATTTCAATTATATTTACATAATTTTCAAGCAATAATTTTTTATTATTTTGTTTAATTTACTTGGGTAATGCATAGTAATTCTAATTGAGTTATGATCATGACAAAAAAAATCCTTGGGCTCATCTCAAAGAGTTCTATATAGTTAAATATTCATTTTTATTGTTTGGAAGTGATTTAAGGTTAGATAAATTTAGCTAATATGCTATTATTCCATCTTAACTATACATTATTAAGTGTTTTCAAGTTTAATTTTATAATGAATTCACATATTTTTTGAAGTATTTTTACTAATTTTTTTATTATGGATGTTACACTCAATATCTTAAATAGTTTAAAGCTTATCTTTTTCATAAAATTTAACTCATTTTTCAAAAGTTTTGACTACAATTTTGTTTTATTTTAGTACATTAATTTATCAAAGTTTTTGTTAATTTATATTTACTCAATATTAAGAAAATATTTTATTATAATTTATGGCTATTTTCAAATTTGTAATAATTCCAAAAGTGGTCAAATTAATAAGAAAGAACCATCAGTGAATGCCTCTCAACCTACTCTGTCCAATTAAATATTAATTTTTATTTTTATTTATTTAAATATTTTTCTTTATTTGGATATTATATTTTTTATATGATATTTTTTTCTTTCTTTGTTACATCATCAACGATTTTGCAATCGATCACTGACATTTTTTAAAATTTTTCTGTATAATTTATTTTATTTCATCAAATGTTAGCTTTAATTTCTTTATATTACTTTGCAACTATAGATCTCATCTTGTGGGTCTGTTACATCACTGTTATTCGCTTATTTTATATTGCTTCATATTATTTACTTATTATTGCTTATGCTTATTTAATTTTGTAGTATTACAATTCTATTTGAGATTCATTGGAGATGAAATTGAAGTCTTTAGATTCATCTCAATGAGCTCTATAAAATTGAATATTCCTTTTCATGTATTTTTTTAAAGAAGATATGTTTTTGCACACATTTTGTCATATTTTCCTAATATATGAAGTGTCATCGAGACATTTTTATCAACCTACTTAATATCTTGAAATGTAGTGCGATATTATAATTAATCTCATTTTTTAATTTTCAATTTTGTTATATTACTATGTAACTCTAAATCTTTCCATATGTTATATTTACATGACTTTCATTTAGTTATATTACATTTATTTAATTTATCTAAATTAATTTTAAATTTTCATATATGTTATATTAAATTAATGATTTATTATTATTTGTGCTTGTTTATTATGGTTGTTCCCAACTACTCAAAAATATGGTCGAACTAAGATAAAACAAATCTCATCAATGTATACTTAATTAGCTATATCCAATTAAATACTACTTTCTATATTTCAAAAATTTTATTTTCATTGAGTTTTATCACATTTTATGAGACATTTTGATTTGTGAAGATTTAATGATCACAGGTGTTTCAATTAATCTCATTAGTATCTTGGAAAAAACCTCCTTAACTAAATATCTCATTCGTTTAAGTTTGTATCTTTGATTTGGTTATATTACAATATAACTCTAAGTCATCTCCCATGTGACCTTTACCACACTTTTATTTTGTTATACTACATTGCTCAAATTTATCTCATTACACCTTCATTATATATGTATTTTAAGTTAATAATTTATTATTGAATTTTACATACTATTGTGTTAATTCACAAAAATTTTAAATGACATTTGATATAGATGAAATAAATGACCTTGGACTCATCTTAACAAACTCTATCTAATTAAAAATTAATCCATATATTATGAAATATTTTATTTCTAGTGTTATGACATGCTTTATAGGTCCTTTTGATTGAAAACAGACTTGTGATCGAGTTTGCTACACTTGATGTCATAGTATCATAGACTGCAATTTACTTCAATGTATCTCATTTTAGGTTTAATATATATTTACTCAAAAAAATAAATAATTTTTAATTATTTGCACTTATTTATTTTTGTTATTTTTAGTAATTCAAAACAATACATGATTGATATTTAACAAACTTTTTTGGAGTCTACTCGACAAGCTCTGTGTTGTAAAATTTTCAATTTTATATCTTTTAAATATTTAATTTCCTATTGTTTGTGAATCTTTTATGTGAGATTTGGATTCATTCTTAATTAAATGATCAAGGATGTTACAAACCTATATTTGGTTACTTTTATACTGTAATATTAATATGTATTTAAATGTACACTTATGTAACATTACTGTCGCTTTGATTTGGAGACGTTACATTACTTTAATTTACCCTCTTTTTTATTTTCTATATATTTAATCAGTATTAAAGTAATAATTTTTATTATTTATGCTTCTCAACTTTAGTAATTTGTGTTACTTTGAAATATGGTTTAGTATAGGCAACATAGAGATCGTAGGATTTGCCTTAATGAGTTTTATTGAAAAATATTAATTTTCTGTTTTTTGAATAATTTCTTATAGGGTTTTTAAAAATTTTAAGAGGTATTTTAATCTATACTTGATTTGATGATTGAGGATATTCCTCTCGAACTCCTCAGTGTCTTATAATGTAGCTTTTTAGTGTACTTTATCTTATTTATTACTATTTTTTATTTGGAATTGTTTATATTACTATAAAACTCTAATTCTTATATTATGTAAGGTTTATATCACTTTGATTTAGTTACATTATATTACATAAAATTATCTCACTTTAACTTTATTATAAATTTACAAAACTTTAAAATTAAAATTTATTACAATTTATGATTATTTAATTCCATAATTCTTAAGAAATTTAATTGAGTTCTCATCAAGGAAAAAACATTATTTGTCATCTCCACAAGCTTGACTAAGTAAATACACATTTTTATATTTTTAAAATGTTTTAATTTTTAGGGTTTTCATGCTTGGCAAGATATTTTGATTCATACCTTATTTGGAGATCGAGGTGTTAAGATTAAACTCCATTGTATCATGAAATTGAATTTTCCTATATAGTTTATCTCATTTCTTGAAAAGTTACACTTTAATTTGGTTTCTAGCTATATAATGACTTTTACAAGTATTCTATTTTGCGACATTATATTGTTTATATTAAAAACTTTTAGCTTTAATGTAAATTTTATTAATACTTAAATAATATTTTTATATTTTTTTATTTTTTAATTTGATAGCTTGTTGTAATCCTAAACAACATCTAATCAAGTAGAAATAAATATCATTCGACTCTCCTTGATGAGCTCTACTAATTAAAAATAATTTTTTTTCATATATTTCATTTAAGAACTTTTTGTCATGAACTATTAGAAATTTGAATAGATAGACAATTTGATGTTAAATAATGATACAATTTTATCTCCTTAATATCTTGGAATGCTTCTTTCCCATAAATATATTTTTTTAAATTTTTTACTTTGATTTGGTTATATTTTTGTGTAAGACTAAATCACCTTTATTGTCACCTTTACATCATGTTAAGCAATATCACAATGCCTTAATTTATCTCATTTCAACTTTATTGTATAATTACAAAATTTTGAAGTATTAATTTATTAATTTTAATGTTACTTATTTATTTTAGTAATTCATAGTAATTTCAAATGATATCTTAACAAGATGACCCAAACTGTATTGGACATGTTCCTACATGTTTTAAAATGTTTTATTTACTGTTGTTTTGCAATGTTACACGAGCAATTTTTAATAATTCTAGATTTTGCAATCGAGGATTTTAAACTGTCATCTTAATCTCTTCGAATGAAACATTTTTATTCAATTTAATTAATTTCTTTAAATATTTACATTAAATTGGGTATATTAAAACTCTAAATCTCCTCTCATGTGTTGATTATATTGCATTTTTTTGGTTTTATTAAAATTGACCTTCTTATTATGTTTGAATGCATTTAGTTGTATAATATATTCCATTCCTTAAACTTTTTCACTTAATTATAGTTATATTATATGTAACTCTAAATTTATTATTTTCTAAGTTTTACATCGACCTGATTTTGTTCTATAACATTTCTTCAGTTGAACTTTTAATTTTTAAATAATAATCTGTTGTTATCTATGGCTATCATTGTTTGTAATTTGCATTAATTCTAAATGAGGTTTGCTCAAGATAGAACAAATATCATTTAGACTTAGCTTGATAAATGCTATGTAATTAAATGTTCGTTTTTTAATTTGTTTCTTTTGCTAGTCTTTTAACACCAATTATGTGTCATTTCAATTCATATCTTATTTGAATTACAGTATATTATACTCTATCTGGTTTGTTTGTTTGAATGTAATTTTCTAATATATTTTAAGTCATTTCATAAGCTTTTTTTTCTTTAATTTGGTTATATATTACTTTGTAACTCTAAATCCCCTCTCATGCAACCTTTGCAAATGTTTTATTTTCTTATTTTAAATTATTTAGATTTATCTTATTTTACCATTAATATATATTTACTTAATATTAAAACAATAATTTTCAATGATCAAAGCTAAAGTAGTTTTAAATGAAATCTATTGGAGACGTAACAGTTGTCTCAAACTCATTGCGGAGTGTTTCATGAAATTAAAAATTCTTTTTGATATTTTCAAATACTTCTATGTTCCATACTTTCATCTAGTTTATGATCTTTTTTATTCATACTTAATTTGTCGATCAATTATGACACACTCGATCTCTTTAGTATTTTGGAAAGTGACTTTCCCATATAATTTTGTTGATTTATTTTGCTTTGATTATGATACTTGTATATAATTCTAAATCTCATAATGTGTGACATTTAAATTCATTTGAGTTTGTTATATTACATTTCTCCGATTTATTTTATTTCATTCTTAATATATACTTGATATGAAAATGATCTTTTTTCATTACTTATTCTTATTTATTTTTTATTCATAGTTATTCCAAACAATGTGTCATCAAGACAAAACAAACATTTTGGACTTCACTCAATAAGTTCTATCAAAGTAAAACTTCGTTTGTATTATTTTTAAATTTCCATTTTTTTATTGTTCTCGTATGTTTTGTGGACCTTTAGATTCTTATGTGATTAAACATTGATGATATCACACTTTACATTTTTACAATATTAGAAAATAACATTCCCAAAAAATTTTCTTATTTATTTAACTTTTTTTGTAATATTATGTTACTCTAATTTATCCTATTTGTGTTTTAATAAATATTCACACATTATTTAAATAATAATTTCTTAGGTTTTATATTCATTTATTTTTAAAATTCAATTAATTGAGATTTATCTAGATAAACATTTGTTTTGATAATTTTTAATATTTATTTTCTTTAGTTTTGACATTTTTTTGTGCTATAATAATTCTTACCTAATTTAGTGATGGAAGATATTGCAGTGGATCTTCTTAATATCTTCGTTTGCAACTTTCACGAACAGTATACCTTTGAATTAAAATCTACTTTAACATGATCTTTATACGTCTTTGAATTGTTCACAATATATTGCTTCAATTTTTCTCATCTTAGATGTATGTAATATTTTCTTAAGAGTAAAATAATAATTTATTATTATTATTTCTTTTTTTAATATGGCAATTCTCAATAATTCCAAATGCTGTTTGGTTGAATTGTAACAATTATCATTGGAAGTGTCTCAATAGTTTTTATCCAATTACATTTTTTGTTATTTTTTTAGATATCTGTTCTTATGGTATTCATATGCTTTAAGATACATTTTTATTTGTAGCTAATATAACAATCATGAATGTTACGCACGTTCCCTTATTTTCCTGAGTTTCTTTTATCATGTACATATTATGTCATTTCTACAAATGTTTCAATTTTATTTTGTGAAATAAGTATGTATCTCTCAATATGCTCTCATGTTTCTCTTACATCAATTTGACTTTTGTATATTACATTCTTGCAATTTTCCTCATTTTAGCTTTAATAAATATTTTGTTAATTTTAAAATAAGAAATTATAATTATTTATTTTTATTTACTCTAACCATTTTTAGTAATTTCAAAATGGTTATGATTTAGATGAAATAGTTGTTATTGGATCCTTATCGATGAGTGCTATCAAATTAAATGTTTATTTTTGAAAGATTTGAATATTTTATTTTGTAATATTTTTTATTTTTTTTAACTCTTTCACTAATTTTTTATTTGGTAGTTGAGTATATTACACTTAATTTTCCATGTATTTTTTGAATGTAAATTTCTCGTATAACTTATCTCTCCTGAAATTATTGTGTAACTAAAAATTTCCTGTCATGTGTCTTATATGCCTCACTAATTTGTTTATATTACATTTCTTCAAATTATCTTATTTTAACATTAATATATATTTACTTTATATGAAAATAATAACTTTTAATTATTTAAGATTATTTGTTGATGATTGAGCTCTATCTAATTAAATATATATTGTTAATATTATTAGATATTTTACTTGTGCTCTCGTACCCTTTATAAATGATTTTGATTCATACTTCATCTGATGATCAATGATGTTATACTTGATTTCCTTACAATACTAGAATGCAGCCTTCCCACAAAATTTATCTCTTTTTTCAAAAATTTTTGCATCATATGGTTGTATTGCTATAGAACTTTAAATTTCTTCTTGACATGAAACAAACACATGCCTCCCGATACATTTTATGTATTTTGAAATATTTTATTTTCTAGTATTTTTACATGCTTTACAACACATTTTTTATTTATATCTGATTTTAGGATCTTCATTGTATCTTGGATTGCCACTTTCCAATGTAATTTGTTTTATTTCTTCAAATTTTTTTAATTTTATTTGGATATATTACATTGATCTCCATTTCTTCTTATATGTAACCTTTCCATTGCTTGGACTTGGTTACATTGTAATGTTTCAATTTATCTTATTTTCACCTTACTATCCCTTTACTTATAGAAAAAAAGTATTTTTTCCTTATTTACTTTGTTAACACGTAATAATTCTTAGCAATGTCAACTCAAGATCTAATTAATGTCCTCGAACTCATCTTAATAACCACTATCAAATTAAATATTTTTATTTTCAATTTTTAAATATTATTAATTTTTTACAATTTTATTGTATTTTTTAAGATTTTTTAATTTTTACCTAATTCCAATATCGTTGATGATATAATTGATTATGTTAGAATCAATGAAATCTTAGAGTGCAAGTTTTTCAGACAAATTATCTTAATTTTTCAAGTTTGTTACATTGGTTTTGTTATATTACTTTGTTATCTTAGTTCTACTTTCACTTGACCTTTGCATAACTTTTATTTTGTTGTATTGTAAATCTTTAATTTTTCTCCATTAACTTTAAAATATTTTTAATCAATACTAAAAATATAATTTTTTTATTCATGTTTACTTTGATAATTAGTAGTCTTTAAAGATATGAGTTGTTTAGATGGAACAAATTTTGTTGCACTCATGTTATGGAACTTCATTAACTTTAATATTTATTTTTGTTTTTTTAAATGTGTATTCCATAGATTTAGAATGGTTTACCATATTTTTTAATTCAATGAAGATTTCACATTCGAGGATGTTACACTCGATCAACATGATGTCATGGAATATGACTTTCTTATACAATTTTTGCATCATCTAAAACTTTTTATAATTATTTTGTTATATTACTACGTAATTACAAATCTCCTCTCATTTAGCATTTAAATTGCTTTTATTTGACTTAATTTAATTACTTTAATTAACCTAATTTAAACTTTTACATGTATTTGCTTTACATTAAAATAATAGTTTCATATTAATTATGCTTTTTACCTTGTCAATATTGTTATGTAACTCTAAATATTTCTTTAATAGCATTTACATCAATTTGATTCGATTAAATTACTTTGGTTCAATTTATCTTGTCTCGGCTATAATATGTGTTTACTTACTATTCAAAAATTTTCAATTATTCAAAATTATTTACCTTTTTAATTTAAAGTCATTCCCAACTACATATGTTTCAGATGAGATCAACTCTATTAAACATTTCTAACGAGTCCTATCTAAGTAAAAAAAAAATATTTTTTTACATCTTTATTTGTCATATAATTTTTATGATTCCTTCAAATTTGTAGTAGTTTTGAATAAGCTTTGTCAACTTATAAAAAAGATGTTGAACTAGTTTTTGTGAGATCTATTTAACTAAGTATATATTTTTAATATTTTTAAAATATTTAATATTATATTAATTTAGTATTGTTTATTCTCTATTTCAATAAAATTTAATTTGATGATTAAAGAAGTTGGAGATCATCTCTTTAGTGTCTTTGAATTCAACATTCCAAATACAATATATTTAATTTTACCTTTGAAACACACACACACACACACACACAAACACACACACACACACACACACACACACACACACACACACACACATATATATATGTCAAAGTTTAAATTAAATATAATTTTATTTTCATTTTAATTTACTTTTCTATTTTGTAGTAAGTTCAAATGTTGTTTGATTGGATAACATAAACATCATTATACTACTATCCTAGACCCATATCCATTAAATATTTATTTTTATAATTTAAATTATTTTTTTTCTAGGGTTATTATGTACTTTGTGGAACATTTAAATTTAATCCTAATTTGATTATTGGGGAAGTTATGCTTGAACTCCTTAATGTAATGGAATTTAGTGCTCCCTTGGAATTTATATCTCTTATTTAAATTTTTTGCATTGATTTTGCTTTATTACAATATAACCCTAAATCAGGTCTCATTATCATTTACTTTGGTTTGATTTGGTTATATTACAATGGTTATATTTTTGTCTAAAAAGGTTTGAACCACATGAGTCAAATGTTGGTTTACTCATCTATAAGAGATCTATCCAATAACATATTAATAGTTTTATAGTTTTTTAAAGCATTTTATCTTTAATATTTTTTCCTCATTTATCAGATGCTTTGGTTTGTATTTAACTTAATGATCGAGGATGTTGTACTCAATCTTCTTAATATCATGAAATGCAAAGTGCAAAAAAAAATATCTCATTTACACTCTAATAGATATTTATTCAATATTGAAATAAACATTTGGTATTCTTTATGTTTATTTAGTTTGATAATTTAAAGAAATTCCTAATTAGGTCTAACTGAGGCAAAACAAATGTTGTTAGACTAGTCTCGATGGGTTTTATCAATTTAAATATTTATTTTTATAATTTTTTAAAAATTTTATTTTCTATTTTTTTATATGATTTACGTGACATTTTCAAATGTGGTAAAGTTATGAAGGGGGATGGTACACTTGATTATTATTGTGTCTAAAAATTTAATTTTCTTACGTAATTTTTCTTATTTCTTTAATTTTTTTTACTTTTGGTATGGTTATAGGATTGTGAAGCTCTAAATGTTCACTTATGTGTTCTGTAGATTGCTTTGTTTTGTTATATTAAATTTCTTCAATTTATTTTTGTTTCATCTTTAATTTATATTACCTTAGTATTGAAATATTAATTTTAGTATTTATTTTGCTTATTTGCTTTCGTAACTAGTTATATCTTTAAAATGATATCTAATTGACACAAAAAATGTCATCTAACTCAATTCAATGAGGACTATCAAACTAATTATTCATTATTATATTTTTAATTTTTAATTTTTTATTATTTTCATTCTTTTTATGAGATATTTTATTTCATTACTAATTTAACAAATGATGTTGTTACGCTTAATCGCTTTAGTATCTTGTAGTGAACCTTTCGTCAATAATTTATATCATTTTTAGAAACATTTTTTTAATTTTGTTATATTATTATGTAAAGTTAAACCTCCTATCGTGTGACCTTTACATGCTCTTAATTTTATTTTATTACATTACTTTAATTTATCTCGTTTTTCTTTTAATACATATTTTCTAAACATAAAAATAAATATTTATTATTATTTATGTATTTACTTTGGTCATTTGCAATACTTAAGAGCAAGGTCCAATTAAGTCAAAGCAATTGTCGCTAGACTCAATGAGCTCTATGTAATTAAAAAAGTATTTTTATGTTCTTAAATATTTTGTTCAAAGATTTTGGAATACTTTAAGTGAAAGTTTAATTTGTACTTGATTAGAAAATCAAGAATATAGCAATAATTCTCTTCAAATTTTCGAAATTTGAAGTTTCTTCGGCTCTTTATCTTATTTTTTTCAAATATTTTCCATTGATTTCATTATATTATATTTCTTAAATTTATCTCACTTCAACTTTAACGTGTATATTTATTTAATATTAAAATTATAATTTATTATTATTTATGATTATTTATTTTTGAAATTAGTAAAAATCCTATCAAGGTCCAATCAAGTTGAGAATTAAATCATTCGGCTCATTGAGATCATCGTCATGTTATCAGTTATTATTTTTATTTTTTATTTTCAAATATTTTTTGGCTATAGGATATTTCTATTTTTACTTTCCTTAATGATTGAGCATGTCGTAATGAATCACAATACATTGGCAAGCTACTTTCATGTTTAATTTATCTTGTTTTCTCAAATATTTTGTTATTTTGTTATATTAGTGCATAACTCTAAATCTAGTCTCAAATGCCATTTACTTTGCTTTGACTTTATTACATTAAATTACATTATTTTGTCTCCTTCCAATTTCAATATATGAAAACTTAATATAAAAATAACAAATTTTTTTCAATATGCCTATTTATTTTGATAATTCATAGTAATTCCAATTGGGGTCGTAATAAAAAAACTAAACATCATTGGAAATGTCATGATAAGTGATATCTAATTAAATATTTTTTATTTATTTTTAAATATTTTATTTTTTTAATCATTTGTGAGAAATTTGATTTTTAAATTTTTTTATAATTAAGTATTTTATATTCAAAGTAATTAGTGACATGGAATGGAACTTTCTCATTTAATTTGTCTAATTTCTTTGAAGTTTTTTTTCAATTTTTTTAAATTATAATGTTTCTAAAAATTTCCCCTTTTGTGCAATTATTTTCCAATTATAGTGATCTTTAATATAATTTACACTTCAATAAATATATAAATATTTAAATAATTAAGAATAGATAAAAATGTATTACCATTTATGTGAATTTTTTTGATAATTCTTAGTAATTACAAATGTTCTCAAATTGAAACAAAACAAATGACATGGGCTCGTCTTCATGATCTTTATTCAATTAGATATATAAATTTTTATTTTTTATATGTAATTTTTATTGATTTCTAAGATTTACATCATTTGATAATTATGGATTTCACACACAATCTTTTTTGTGCATTGTAATAAATCTTTTTAATATAAGTTATCTTTCTTTAAATTTTTATGTTTGATTTGTTTTGATTATCTTGCAACTTTAAATCCCCACTTAAATGGCCTTTACATTGGTTTGATTTTGTTGTAACACATTACCTCAATGAACATGATGTCTTCTTTAATATTTATTTACTTAATGTTAATATAATAATTTATTAAGGTTAATTTTTCATGACATTGATAATTCGTAGTAATTCAAAACCTTGTAAGATCATGATGAAAAGATTATTGTTGGACTTCTCTCAACTATCTATATTTAATTAGATATAAATATTTTCTTAAATGGTATTTATAGATTTGCATGATTTATGAAACATTCCATTTGATACCTAATTTGATGACAACAAAACCTGCACTCGATCTCCTTAGTATATTGTAATAGATCTTTCTGGTACATTTTATCTTATTTCTTAATTGTTTTCTATTTAATTTGGTTATTTTGCTATGAAACTCTAATTCTTTTCTAATGTGACCTTCACATTACTTTGAATTAGTTATATTCTATTCCTTCAATTTATGTCATTTTAACATTAAATTATATTTAGTTAATGTTAAAATTATAAGTTATTTTTATTTATACTTATTTAAATTTGTGCTTTATACTAACTCCAAACTATGTCTAATCCAGATCAAACAAAGGTCACTCAACTGCCCTCAACAAACTCCATCTAATTAAATATTTTTCTTACTTATAAATATTATATTTTGTAAGTTTTGTGTGCATTTAATGAGGTGTTACTATTCCTATTTGATTTGGTGATCAAGGATGTTACAATCAAACTCATTAGAATCTTGAAATAAAAATTTCTTAAAAAGATTCTTATTTCTAAAAATGTTTTTTGCTCTGGCTTGGTTGTGTTAGTACTTTAGTCTTAATTTTACCTTACGTGCCTAATAATTTCACTTGGTTATATCATACTACCTCAATTTATCTCACTAGAATCTTAATATATGTTTAGTTATAATTAAAATAATTATTTATTATTATTTATATATATTTTGTTTAGTTTTTTATAATAACTCAAAATGAAGTTAAATGATGATGAAACTGATGTTGTTTAATTCGTCATGATAAGTTTTATACAATTAAATATTCTTTTTTATATTTTAAATATATTTTCTATGGTTTTTGGCCTTTTTTAAGAGGTAATTCAATTCATTCCAGATTTAATGTTCGAAGATGTTACGCTCGATCTTCTTAGACCTTGCAATATAACTTTCTAGTAGAATTTTTACCATTACTTCAAATTTCTTGCTTTAATTTAGTCATATAGCAATGTAACAATAAAATGCCTTTACATTGCTTTGATATCGTTACGTTACATTTCATCAACTTTTCAAATCTTAGCTTTAATATATATTTACCTAAAGTTAATATAATGGTCTATTATTATCTATACTTATTTAATTTTGTTATTTGTAGTAATTCAAAATGAAGCCCAATAAAGGAAAAATTTTTTGGAATCATCTTGATGAGTACTATCTAATAAAAATTTCATTTTTATAATGTTAATTATTTTCTTTTCTAGGATTATTACATGATTTAGGAAATATTTTGATTCACACATGATTTTACAAATAAGAATATTATGCTTGATCTCGATAGTATTATTCAAGACAACTTTTGCATAATATTTATCTCATTTCTTCATATTTTTTTTGATTTAGCTACATGAAAATTTAACTCCAAATTTCATCTCCTGTTACCTTTAAATGGCTTTGAATTGGTTATATTACATTTCTTGAATTTTTCTTATGATAGCATTACATATATTTATTTAATAATAAAATAATAACTTTTTTTATTTTTTCTTATTTAATTTTGTAATTCATATTAATTCCAAATGAGCTTTAATCGAGAATGAAATGGATGTTTGCTCTTCTTGACAAGTATTATCTTATTGAATAATCCTTTTTCTACTCTTAAACATTTTTTCTATTATTTTTAAATGTTTTCCTTATATTTAAATTATTACCTGAATTAATGATTAGGCATATATTCTGAATCTCCTCAGTGTCATGGAAAATTGTTTTTCATAAACTTTATCTCAGTTCAATTTTTTCACAATGATTTGGCCAAATCATTTTGTAACTATAAATCGCTATGCATGTGATGTTCACATGTTGTTCATTTGGTTATATTCTTTTGCTTCATTTCATCTCAATTTTATATGTATTATATATTTACTTAAAAAGAAAATAATTTTTTAATTTTTTTGTACTTTTTTTATAATTTGTGATAATTCCAAATGAGATATGATATAACTAAAATAAATATCATTGGACTTGTCTTAATGGCCCTATCAATTTTAATATTTATTTGTACAATTCCAAACATTTATTTCCATGGATTTTGAAAGCTTCATGAGACATTTCTTTCATACCTTATTTGAAAATTTAATAATCTTCTTGGCATCATGGAATGTAGGTTACCAAAGATGAAAATACATGCATTGTTGGACTCATCTCTATCAACTTTGTCAATTTAATGTTCACTTTTATGTTTTCAAATTTGTTTATTTTTTTCTTTTATGGGATATTTTAATAGATATTTTTATTTAGTCAACTATTCTTATAATGTTTTTAATAATTATATTTTTCGAAAATATTTGTATGTTTTATGAGACATTTTGACTCATACAATATTTTATCATTGTGGACATTTATTAGTATGGACATCACACTCAGCCTCCTAACTTCTCTTAATGTTATATTATGTCATTTTTATTTTCCTCCATAACATTGCTTCAATTCATTCATTTTCTATCATCATATATATTTAAAGATTATTAAAATGAAAACATATTATTCTTTATTGCTATTTATTTTTGCAATTCAAAGAAACCCCAAATGATGTATCAGGGAGACAAAACAAATATTATTGTATGCATATGGATGAGTTCTATCATATTAAATATTAATTTTAATATTTCTAGATGTTTTATTTGTCAATGACTTAATATGTTTTCTGAGACATTTTGATTTGTAAAAGATTTCATGATCGAAGAGGTTGCACTTCGTCTCATATTTATCTTGTAATTCAACTATCTTATACAATTAATATCTTCATAATTTTATTTTTCATTCTATTTTATTGTAATGAAAATATAATTATTCTATTATGTGCCTTTTGCATCATATTACTTTTGTTATAGGATATTTTTTAATTTATCATATTTTAGCATAAATAATTGTTAATTTAATTTTAAAATAATAATATTTTATGATTTATATTAAAGTAGATAATAATTTGTAGTAATTATTAATAAGGATTGATGGAGAAGAAGAAAATGTCATGAGACTGATCTCAATAAGCTTTATCAAATTAAACACTCGTATTTAAGTTTTAAAAATTCTATCTTCTGCAACTAAACTATTTAGTATCTTGGAATATATCTTTCTTGTACAATTTATCATAGTTATTAAATTTATTTTTATTTTCCTATATTATAGTTCTTCAATTTATTTCATTTTAAACTTAAAATTTATTTAATTAATATTTAAATAATAATTTTTTATTATTTAGGAGTATTTAATTTAATAATTCATATTATTTCCAAACATTATCCTATTACATTAAAATAGACACCATTGGACTAGTTTTGTTTAACTTCATCCAATTGGAGAATTTTCTTAATAATTTTTTTTACTAAGTCAAACTAAAATTTTTTTATCAAATGAGATGAATTATACTACATTATTACTCTTTAAGATTTTTTGGAGAGCGAGTATAAAATGATCAATCGATAAATCATGTATAAATTATAATATCTTGAATGTAGTGCCAACACCCTATAAAATAAAACTCTTAAATATAATAAAATTAATATTGAATATGATAAACCCCTTTGAGATTTGTCCAACTACAATTGCTTTATCTATATCAAGCCTTATGTGGAATTACTATGAATAACAAAAATAAATAAACAAAAATAAGATAACAATATTATTTTATTACTAAATAAAATTATATTCAGATTGTAACAAGACAAATGAAAGTAATATAAAAAACCTAATTCATAAAAAAGTGAAGTTCACATAAGAAAATAATTATATTTTTATTATAATATAAATTATTTTAAGCAAAATAAAGTATGAAATGACTAAATACTAAGGGAATTTTACATTCCAATACTAAGTAGATTATGTCTAACATCACGAATCGTCAAATATGACATAAGTTGATTCTCATAAAAGAATAAAAAGCAATAGAAAATAAAATATTTAGAAAAATAAAAAAATGAATTTTTAATATGATAGAGCTCACCGAGGTAAGTCCAACAAGGTTTGTTTTATCACAATCTTACCTTATCTTGAATAACTAGTAATAAAAAATTAAATAAGTATAAATAAACATATAATTTTATTTTAGTATAATGTTAAAAAAATATTAAAGCTAAAACATCGAAATTAAAGTAAAGTAAAGGTTAAAAAAGGTGAATAAGTGGTTAAAGGTAATATAACTAAATCAAAGCAAGGAATTGTGATAAAAGAAATAAATTACATAACAAAGTTCAATTCATAGATGCTAAGGAGATTGAGTGCAATAAGTTTGATCATCAAATGATGTAGGATTCAAAACCTCTATTAAAGCAAGACAAGAGCATAGAAAAAAATTGAAAACACAAAAATTAATTTTAATTAGTTAGAGCTCATAAATTCATAGACATTTATTTCATGTTGATTAGACCTCATTTGGATTTACATTTAGTTACAAAAGAAAAAAAGCATAAACATTGATAAATTATTGTTTAAATATAAATTAATTATATGTTTAAATTAAAATGAGATATATTAATGCAATGTAATATATCAAAATCAATGACATGCAAAGCTCACACAAGGAAAGACTATGAGTTGCATGGCAATGTAACCAAAACAATGTTAAACATCTCAATAAATAAAAACAATCACACATGAAAGTTTCACTCCAAGATGCTAAGTAGTTCATGCATAACATCCTCAGTCACCAAATTTAGTTTGATAAAAATGTCTTGTAATGGATGTGAAGACCAAATAAAATAAATTATTTAAAATTATAAAAAATATTTTTCTAGATGGAGCTTTCTTAGAGGAGCCTAATGACATTTTTTATCTTAATTAGAGCTCATTTAGAATACTATAATTTAACAAAAATATAACCATAAATAAAAATAAGCTAAGATTTTACTATAAACTAAATATATAAAAAAGGATAAAATATGGAAAATTGATAAAATTTAAAATTATTAATTGAAATAAAAGAAAAAGTCGCCCGAGAGGAGAGTATAAGTTTCATAATAATATAACAAAATAAAAGAAAATATTTTTAAGTAATGAAATAAATTTCGTTGTAAAGCCACATTCAATGTTAGTAAGAAGATCGAAGGTAATATTGTTGATCTTCACATAAAGCATGAATCAAAATAACTAGTAAAGCATGCAAGACATTAAGAAAATTAAAAATTATAAATAATTAAAATGAATTTTGAATAAAAGAGACACCCTTGAGGTGAGCATAATGATGTTTTTTAATCTTGATCACCTTTGTATGGAATTACAATGAATCACCAAATTACATAATCATAAATCATATTTTTCAAATTAAGCTTAAATATGTTAAAGTTGCTAGGAGATAAATTGAAGAAATATAGTATAACCATATAAGGGTAATATAATAATCACATAAGAGGAGACTTAGAGTTATATAGTAATATAAGAAAATCAAAGTGAAACATTTGATTTAATGAGATAACCTCTGTAAGATTTTTATGTTCCAGGACAAAAAAGAAATCATTTATGAAATCCTTGATCATGAAATCTATCATGAACCAAAATGAATATTAAAGCATTCTAAAATTTTAGAAAATAAGACATTTAAAAATTTGAAAAATTTTACTTAAATAACATAGTTTGCTAAAGAAATTATAATATTTGTTTTATCTCCATTGGACCTCAATTAGAATCATAGAAAATTACCAAACAATATATGCAAAAAAATGAATTATTATTTTTTTATTAAGAAAATATTTATCAAATAAAGAATTTAAAAAATTAAATCATGAAATATAATAAAATGAAAGTGATTTAAATGTCATATAAGAGGAGAAGTATAGTTAGTTTAAAATGTTACTAATTATGTGAGAAATGATAAAAAAATTATATGAAAATGTTACATTCTAGGAAACTAAGAAGATCATGTAAAACATCTTTAATCATTCATTAAGGTACGAATCAAAAAGTCCATAAATCACACAAAATCTTATAAAATAAGATATTTAAAAAAATAAAATGAATTTATTATTGGATAAATCTTGTCAAGGCAAGTTCATCGATAGTTATTTCATCTAAATTAGACCCAATTTGGAATTACTACATATTACAAAATTATGTAAGAAAAATAATATTAAGTTACAATTTTAATATTCAGAAAATATATATATTATACTTTAAATAAGATAATCATTAAGAAAATAATAAAATGAAGTCATAGGGACAAAAAATTCACATGAGAGGTGAATTAGAGGTGCATAGTAATATAAACAAATGAAAGTGAGACATTTTAAGAAATATTATGATCTCTAAGAATATTGCAATGAGATATACTATGGTGATCACATGTAAGTCCCTTACTCATTAAACAAGGTAAGAATCAAAATATTTCTTAAAAACTATTAAAACTCTAGAAAATAAAATATTTCGAACAATAAAAATGAATATTTAATTAGAGAGAGCACACTAAGATGAGTTAAATGACATTTGTCTCATCTCAAATGGACCTTGTTTAGAATAATTATGAATTAAAAAAATAAGAAAAATTAATAATAGATTTTTTTTTAATATTAACCAAATATATATTATATCTAGAATGATGTTAAGTGAAGCTATGTAATATAACAAAATTAAAGCATGTAAAGTTCACATGTGTGGATATTTAGAGTTAAGAGGATATGAAAATAAAAAAGAAAAACATTAAAGAAAAGATACAAATGTAAGTGAAATTTTGATTCCAAGATATTAAAGAGATCGACTATGGCATCTTAAACCATCAAATCGTATATGAATAAAAAATATGTGTAAAGCATTCAAACAAAAAAGAAAATATAATAATTGAAAATATTAAAATAAATGTTTAATATTGGAGATCTCCTTCAGTCAAGTCTAACAATGTTTTCTTCAACTTTAGCATATGTCATTTGGAATTACTAAGAATAACTAAAAGCATTTAGCCAAAAAAACACAAAATAATTATTTTAGTTTTAAGAAAATATATGTTTAAGCTAGAACGAGATAAATTAAAGTAATATAATATAACCAAATATATGAGGGAAGAATTATAGTTTGATAAAAAAAATGAAAGAAATAGAATTTGATGAAATGAGATAAATTACATCCTCACCCATCAAATCAGCTATCAATCAAAATATCTTATAAAGCATTAAAAAATAATTTAAAATACTAAATTTAGACTTATTAAAATCAACATTTATTTTGATGGAGCTCATTAATTTGAGTCCATCGATTTTTAATTTTGATTGATCAGACCTCATTTTGAATTTCTATGAATTACCAAAGTGAACATGAATAAAGAGCAATAAGTTATGGATATAATTTTAAGCATATAACAAGTGTCAAAAATGCTAAATTATTGTATTTCAATATGCCTAAATAATAGTGATGTAAATGTCACATAAGAGAAGAATAATACTATGACATGTTAAATAGAAAACTTTGAAGAATTGAAATAAATTATACAAAAATGCTACATTACGAAATACAAAAAAGATGGAGCATGACATCTTTATTCTTCAAGTAGTGCACGAATCAAAACTTCTGGTAAGATATGACAAATGTTAAGAAAATTAAATGTTTTACAATATTAAAATGAATGTTTAATTATAGAACTCTTTAAGGATAGTTTAATGACTATTTTTTTTCATCTCGATTAAACCTCATTAGAAGAAATAAATTGCACCAAATTAATACTACAAATTATGGTAATAAAATTGTCTAATGATTATTTTTGTCGAACGTTTCTTTTGAAGACACCAAGAAGATCAAGTTTAATATTCTCGATCTACAAATAAATCATGAATCAAAATGACTTGTAAAACATGTCCAAACAATAAAAAAACAAAATATTTAAAAATATAAAAAATTAATATTTAGATAATATTACTCATCGAGATGATTCTAATAATATTTGTTTCACCTACACTTGACCTCATTTGTAATTTTAACGATATACATTAGTAAACATGCACAATTAAAGAATTGTATTTATATATTAGACAAATATTTATAAAAACAAAATAGAGGAAAATTAAAGCATGTAATAAAAGAAACTCAAACAAATGTAAATGTGACAGGGGATAGGAATTATAGTTATATTATAATACAACCAAACAAAACAAAAATTTGATTAAAAATTAAGAAATTATATGAGAAAGTTGCTTTGCAACGTACTTGGGAGACCAAGGGTAACATCGTCGAACATCAAATTAGGTAGAAATCAAAATCTCCCAAAAAACATATCAGAACCTTAAAAAGAAAATATATAGAAAATATGACAATTAATTTTTTAATTAGATAGAGCTCAATTAGTCGTGTTTGTTGATGTTATTTTCATTTAAACAAAACTTAAGTAATAGAAATTATTATTTTAATTTTATGAAGATATATGAATGCTAAAATTAAGAAAATTAGAGCAATATAATATAACTTAATATATGAGACAAAAATTGTAGTTTCATAAAATAAATGAAGAAAACAAAATTTTATGAAATGAGATAAATTGAATGATAAAGAAGAATTCTATGTAATTAAGGAGTTCAATTGTAACATTCTTAATCATTAGTCAAAAATTAATAAAATAATCTCAGATAAAGTGGCAAAATTGATGCAAATTAATTAGATCGAGCTTATCAAGACTAGCATAATAAACTATATTTATCTCAATTAGACATCGTTTACAATTATTGTGAATTTCCAAATTAAACAAGCATAAAGAGGAATAAATTTTTAATTTAACATTTTCTAAAAGTATAATAGGATTGAAATGTCATAAATTGATGCAATTAAATATGCCTAAATAAAAGAGATGTAAAAGTCACATGAGAGAAGAATAATAATATGATGAAGAATAGAAAATTTAATAATTTAGAAAACTTATGCAAGAAAGCCACATTCCAAGATGCTTAAGAGATTAAATATAACTTCACTAATTAGAAAATGAGGCACAAACAAAAATATCCCATAAAACATGTCAATTACGAAGAAAATAAAATATTAAAAAATATAACATTACATATAACTCATTTAGATGATTCCATAGAAAATAAGAAAAAATTATAGTAAATTATTATTTTAATATTAAGTAGACTAGTGTTTAAGATGAAATGAGATAAATTAAAGTAATTTAACATAGAAGAATTAAAGACATCAAAGAGTAACATAGAAGGAGGTTGAATGTTTCATAGTAATATAACTAAATAAAAGGGAAAAAAATATAACAAAATGAAGTAAATTATACACGAAAGTTGCATTCTAACATACTAAGGAGACGGAGTGTACCATCCTCGATCGTCAAATTAGTATGAGTCAAAGTATCATAGGAAGAGTACAATAAGCCTCTTAAAAATATTTAAAAGATTAAAAAGGAATAACTAACAAGATAGAGATCATTAAGATGAATTGATCAAACCATATTTTGAAATATGGTGAATTACCAATAAAAAAAGCATTAATTATAATATTATTTTAATATTAAGAAAATACAAGTCAAAGTAAAAACGAAAAAAATTAGTGCTATATAACATAAAAAATTAACATGATGTAAAGGTCACATAGGATGAGATTTCAAGATTCACTATAATATATCAAAATTAAGAAAAATTTTGAAGCAATGAAATTAATTATATGGAAAAGTTTCCTACCAACATTAAAAGGTGATGAAGTGTGACAACCTTGATCAACAAATCTAGTATGAATTGAAAGATTTTGCAAAGGATGGAAAATTTGCAAAATCTAAAGTGTCCAAAAGTTAAAAAAATATTATTTCATTGGATAAAGCTCTTCCAAACGAGTCCAAAAATATTTTGTTGTCTCAATCTGGTCTCCATTAGAGCAACTATGAATTATAAAGTTAAATAATCATAGATAATAATAAAATATTTAATAACAATAAACGATATATTAAGTTTGAAAGTGGATAAATTGAAGAAACATAATATGGCAAAGTTATGCTCCAAGATACTATGGAGATGTAACATCCTCAATCATCAAATAAACTATAAAAAAAGGATTCATTAATGCCTTAAAATCTAATAAAATAAAATACTTCAAATATAAAAATGGACATTTAAATAGATAGATCTTGTCAAAAGATTCCGATGACATTTGCTTTCTTTGATAAGGCATCATTTTAAATTCATATGAATTGTCAAAAGAACTATTCATAAGCAACAATAAACTATTATTTGTAATATTAAGAAAATGTTTATTAAGGCTTAAATTAGCAAATTTTTAGCAATATGATATAACAAAAGCAAGGTTATATAAAGTTCACAAGAGAGGAGATTTAGAGTGAGATAGTAAAATAACCAAATGAAGCATAACATTTGATAAAAATGCATAAATTTATGAAAATTTGCATCAAAAGATACAAAGGGGATCAGCAACTATAGTCAACTCAAACATCAAATCAAATAAAAATTCAAATATATCAAAAATGGTGCAAGAATGTGAGAAAGTAAAATATAAAAAAATATATAAAAAATAATTATTTAATAGGAAAAATGTTGTTCACATGAGTTTAATGACAATTTTTTTATCTCTATAAGATCACATTAGTAATAACTATGATTTACAAAGTTGAATAAAGAAAAATAATCATAAATTTTTTTAATATTATGTAAATGTATATTAGAAAAAATAAAATTAGTTGAAGTAATGTGATACAATAAAAAAAAATAATGTACAAGCCACATGAGCAAAGAATAAGAGTTTTACTATAACATTGTATAATCTACAAAAAAATTATAAGACGGGAGGTAAATTTTATGAGAAATATACACTCCATGCCACTAAGGAGATTTAATATACTACCCTCAATTGCAAAATATGTAATGCATTGAAATGTATTTGGAGTCATGGAAAAATCATAGAAAATAAAAAGTTTAAAGATATAAAAGGATTTTTTAATTGGCTAAAGATCATTGAGATGAGTGTAAGGGCAATTGTTTTGCACATTCATCTTTATTTGAAACTATTGTGAATTATAAAAATAAAAATAATAAAAATAATTTATTATTTTAAAGTTTTTTTTGAAATTTTGTCAAAAGGATGAAATAAAGTTTATTTAATCCATATAATATAACCAAATAAACATAATGTCTAGATTACATAAGATGAGACTTAGAGTTAGATATTAATATAACCAAATCAAAACTAAATATTTGCAGAAAAGTCATAAATTTTATAGGAACATTGCATTTTAATTTTTTAAGGAGTTGGAGTGTAACCTCCTCTATTGTAACCATAAGTTTGAATTGAAATTTGAAATAAAGCTTCTTGAAAATCAAGAAAATTAAAAATTTAAGAAATATGCATTTAATTGGATAAGCATAAACAAGCATTAATAATCTTAAATTATTATTTTTAATATTAAGAAAACATATTTCAAAACAAAATTATTATATATAAAAATAGTATTATATAACAAAGTGAATACTTAATAAGTCTTACATGGATAAACCTAAGGAAAAAGTATCTAAAAATATCAAAGGGAGATTTAATTAATAAACATCGTAATGACAAGCCCAACAATATTTATTTCATTTCCATTATGTGACTTCTAGAATTATTATGAATTAAAAAGTTAATTAAGAAAAAATAAATTACTAAATAATTATTTTAAATTTTAGGTAGATATATTAATGCTTAAGTAAGATAATTTGAAATAACAATACAGTGTTTCCAAAAATGTTTAGGTAAACATTACAATAGAGGAGATTTAGAGTTACATAATAATATAAGTAAATGAAAGCTTAAGAATTGAAAAAAATGAAATAAATTATATAGAAAGGTCACATTTGGAGATAAAAAAGAGAACATTAGTAACAATTTTGATTGTCAAATTAGAATTGAATCAAAATGACTTAATATTCTAAAACAGAAAAAAAATATTTTAAAATTTTAAAATTCAATATTTAATTCTATATAGTTTATTATTCATGTATAACAAGATTAGGTTTGTTTCAATTAGACCTCATTTAGAAATATTAAAAATTATAGAGGTAAATAAGAAAAAAATAAACAATATTTTTTAAATATTTTGTAAATATATAATAAACCTAAAATTAAATAAAATTGATCTATGTGATATAATAAAATTGAAGTAAAGTAATCTTCAAAAGAGAGGAGAACTATACTTTATCAATAATATAACAAAATTAAAAATAATATATTTGGACAAACTAGCTAAAATTTATAAGAGAATTATATTCAATATATTGATAAAAACAAGTGTAATTTCCTTGGTCTACAAATTAAGTACAAAATGATAATTGTCATAAGCCACACAAAAACTTTAGTCAAATAAAATATTAAAAAATTTAAAATAAGTTTTTATTAAGATTAAGATCATTAAGGAAAGTTTAGTGACATTTATTTCATCTTGATTAAACATTAGTTGGAATTATTATGAATTACCTAATTAAATAAGAATAAATAAAAATAATTTTTTTAAAACATTAAGTCAATATATATTAAAGTTGAAATATGATAAATTCAACGAATGTAACATAACTAAATCAAATCATTATAATAGGCACATGATTGTATAATTAGAGTTACAAGGCAACAAGCTCTAATTAAAGGAAATAGTTTGAAAAAATCAGACAAATTGTATACACAAGTTTAATTCCAAGATACTAAAGTTTGTGTATGACATTTTATGTATGACAAATCAAGTATGAACCAAGACATCTCTTTGTGCTTGCCAAAATTCTATAAAAATAAAAACATTTAAAAATTTTTATATTGAATACGTAACTGGATAAATCTTCTGAAGAAGATTCCATTGACATTTGTTTGGACTCAGTATTGCCTCATTTAGAATTATCACAAATTTCCAATGTAAATATTAAGAAAAATAATAAATTATTATCATAAAATTATGCAAATATAAATTAAGGATAAAATGTGGTGAAATTATGCAACGTAATATAATAGAATAATAATGATGTAAAATCACAAGATAAAAGATTTTGATTAACATGTTAATTTATCCAAATGATGATGAAAAATCATTAGCAATAAGATAGGTTGAAATGATCAGGTTGTTTTAGAACATTCTAATGTACGTAAAACTCTTTGTTATCAAATCATGCAAGAATGAAAACTAATCATAGAGCATGCTATTTGAAAATGGGAAAGTAAATATTTAATTTGATAGATGTTATTGAGACAAATCAAATAACATTCGAAACATCCTTGATCATCAAATTAAATATGAATCGAAATATATCGTTAAGCATGACAAAAACCTTGATCATCGAATTAGTGATTATCCAAATGTCTCATGAAGCATACAAAAGCCAAAGAAAATTATGCATTTAAAAATATTCAAAAAATATTTAATCTGGAATTAATTTTAACTGCAAAAAAATTAGCATAACTAAGGAAAATTATTATTTTAAAATTAATTAAATGTATATTGAACTTAAAATGAGATAAATTGAAAATATGTTATATAACCAAATCAATATGTTGTGATGAGCGCACGATAAAAATTTAATTTGGTGGAACTCTTCAAGAAAGTTCAACAATATTTTTTGTCATGATCAAATTAGATAAGGAATTTTATGAATTATAACAAGTTAATTAGCCATAAATAATAGAAAATAATTTCTTAAATATTGAGTTAATTTATATTAAAGATGAAATGTTATAAATTTCAGCAATGTAATATAGCCAAATAAAAATGGTAAAGGTCACTTAAGATGATATTTGGAGTTATACAATAATATTTGACAACTAGAGAAAAAATATTTGAGAAAATGAGATACATTTTATGAGAAGGTTACTTTTGAAGATACTAAAGAGATAGACTATGACATTCTTGATCATTAATATAGGTACGAATTAAAATATCTCATAAAAATGGAAAAAGCTTAGAAAACATAATTTTTAAAAAATATATAAAATAATTTAATTGGATAGTGCTTGTGAAGTCAAGTGTGATGACATTTATTTTTCTCGATCGAACCTATTTTTGAAATATGATGAATTAAAAGTTAAATAAAAATAAGTAATACCTACTTATTCTTTTAATATAAAGTCAATATATGGAAAAGATCAAATGGATTAAATTAAAGCAACATTACATATTGAATTTTTAGTGAGTACTT
Source organism: Vanilla planifolia (assembly GCA_023846275.1). Classification (NCBI taxonomy): domain Eukaryota; kingdom Viridiplantae; phylum Streptophyta; class Magnoliopsida; order Asparagales; family Orchidaceae; genus Vanilla; species Vanilla planifolia. Next base: position 1,129,675 of record JAIUJO010000017.1, on the reverse strand, counting down.
TGAACAAATGATAAATTGTTTGGGAAAGTTGCATTCCATGATACTAACGAGATCAAGTGTGACTTCCTAAACAAAAAAAAATCATGTATGAATCAAATGTCTTGTAAAGAATATTTTATATAATGTAGCTTGTTGAGACAAGTCCAACGTTATTTTTTAAATCTACGTTAGACCTCCCAAGAATCACTCCAAATTTGAAAAGTAAAAACTATATATGATAACATATTATTATTTTATTATTGAATAAAAATTTATTAAGGCAAAAACGTGATAAAATAAAGAAATATAATATAGCCAAATAAAAAAAATTCCTTTGAAGAATTAAGATTAATGGTGCACGATGCTATATTATAGAATATTTTAAATGTAAAATATAACATTCTCGATCGTCAAACCTAGACAAAACAAAAATGCCCCTTAAGGAATGACAAATCCTTAGAATCAATTTGGAAGAACTTAAAAATGAATATAAGATTTGATGCAGCTTGTCATCACATGTTTGATAAGTTTGTTTAGTCTCGATCAAGCCGAGCTTGGAATTGCTATAAATTGTAAAAATAAAAAAGTTTAAACAATAATAAATTAATATTTAAATTATAATAAATTTTATAGTAGATTTGGAATACGATAAATGCAAGAAACATAACATTAAAAATTAAAAATAAGTATGAGGTAACACGTGAGGGGAAATAATGTTTCTTAGTAGTTTTACCAAATGAAAGTAAGAATTTAAACAAATGAGATAAATTTTATGAGAAAATAGCATTCCAAGTTACCAAGGGTTTTCAGTCTAACATTCTTTATCCTATAATATATTGCAAATAAAAAATATCATAAAACATTATAAAACCAAAAAATAAATAAATAAATAAATAAAGATATTAGTTTGAATAGAGCTTGTTAAGCATAGTCAATTGACATTTGTTTCATCATAGTAAGACCTTTCTTGGAATTATTATGAATTATCAGAATAATAAGGATATTTATATTATGTAAATATGTATTAAAGTTGAAAAGTTTTAAATTGATGGAATTTAATATAGCAAAATCAAATTAATGTAAAGCTTGGAAGAGAGGGCCTTTAGAATTAAATATTAACATTACAAAATATAAGGAAAAACTTCGTGAAATAAGACAAATTTTTTGGTAAAAATTTCACTTTTAGGAACTGTGGAGATCAAGATAACATTTTTTATTATTAGGTCAGTTGTGAATTGAAATGTCTGGTAAAACATGTCAAACATTTAGTATTAATTTTTAAAAAAATAAAAATAAATCTTAATAGATAAAGTTACTAGAGATGAGAACAATGATATTTTACATCATGATGGAATTACATTTATAATTATTGTGGATTACAAAAATAAACAAGAATAAATAGTAATAAATTTAAATTTTTATAAGAAGAAAATTTTTAGTGATGAAAAAATAAGATAAGTTAAAAAAATATAACACTATAAAGGAAAGTGTCAAGTTGAATTCTAAGATACTAATAAAGTTAGAATATAACATTATTGATAATCAATACAAGTACAAGTCAGTTTTTTTTCATAAAGCATGCAAAAATCTTGTAAACTAAAAATTAAAAAAATACTAAGTTAAATTTTTAAATAGATAGTGCTTGTCAAGTTATGTTTAGCAACATTTATTTCATCTCAATTGAACCTATTTAAAATTACCATGAGTTAAAAATATAAATATGCAAAATCAATAGTAATTATTATTTAAATTTTAATTACATATATAATAAAGCAAAATACAATAAATTGAAGCAATATTGCTTAACCAAATCAATGTGAAAATTTTGAAGTTATAAGACAAACTTTTTAGGAATGTTGAATTCCAAGATACTTAAGAGAACAAAGTGTCACCCTTTGTCATTAAATAAGGTATGAATTAAATATCTAGTAAGGCATCCAAAAGTATTCATAAAAATGAAAAACAAAGGAATTAATATTTAATATATAAAACTCATTTTGGTGAGTTTAATTATTTTAGTTTTGTCGTGATTAGATAATAGTTAGAATTACTATGAACTATAAAAATAAATAAGAAAAATAATTAATAATTTATTAAATTAATATTTTGTATATTTATAATAAAACTAAAAAAATAAATTGAAGAAACGTAATCTAATTAAATAAAAATAGAAATTCTAAAAAAATTTGATTAATTATTAAGAAAATTTCCATTCTAATTTACTGACGAGATCAAGTGTAGTATCTTTGATAATTAAATTAGGAATGAATAAATTTTGTCGTAAGAAATTAAGATATTTTAAAGAGTTAAAAAATATAAGAAGAAATATATAATAGCATAGAATAGATGGAGATAAGTCCAACAAAATTTGCTATATTATAATTGATCCTCATTTGAAAATACTATGAATTACAAAAATTAATTAACATGAAAATTAAGAAATTATAATTTTTTATATTATGAAATATTTGTTAAATCTAAAATGAGATAAATTAATGCAATGTAACATAACAAATCAATTTGATGAAAATTTTTCATGAGAGGAGTTTTTGAGTTACATATTAACAGATCCAAAAAGAGTAAAATATTTGAAAAAGAAAAGATAAATTGCACTGCAAACTTGTAATTCAAAATTGTAACATCTTTGATTACAAAATTAGGTATGAATCAAAATACTTAGTTAAGAATTAAAGAACACTAAGAAATAAAATATATAAAAATATAACAATGGATATTTAATTTGACAAACTTAAACAAGATAGGCTATTTACTTCTCCATCATTTCTCATATGTAATTATTAAGAATTAAAAATAGAAATTTTAAATAATAATAATAATTTATTTTTAAATGTTTAGTAAAAATTTAGAAGGAAAAAGGAAGTTTGCCTGGAAATAAATATAAACAATTACAAATTATTATTTTGAAATTATAAAAATATGTAATAAAAAATAAATGTGATTAATTGATATAATGTAATACAACCAAATCAAATACATGTAAAATACACCTGAGAAGAGAATTAGAGTTGCTAAATAATATAAGAAGATTTATGAAAAACAATTTAAAGAAATAAGATAAATTGAAGGGGAATGTTGCATACAAAGATACGAAGAAAAACAAGTGTAATATCCTTGTATTTTATAATACAAGCCAAGAGTAAGGAGTGTTAAATTATTAAAGAAATAAATATTTAATTGAGAAGAGCTCATCGATAATATTTCAATAATATTTATTTGGACTCTACGGGATGTCATTAAAAATTTTTCTAAATTAAAAAATGAATAATCATCAATAATAATAGTTTATTATTTTAATAGAAAGAAAATTTAAGTTAATGTGGAAATCTTAAAACTTTAACTAATCTAATATAACCAAATCAAAGTGGTGTAAAGGTCACCATAGAGAAAATTTAGAGTTTCAAAGTAATATAGCCAAATCAATCAAAAAAATTTAATAAATTAGATAAATTGTATGGAGAAAATTGCATTCAAAGATATGAACGAGATTAACTATAACATCCTCGATCATCAAATAAGGTATAAAGTGATATATCTCATGAAACATGCCAAAATCTTAGAAAATTAAGTTTTAAAAAGATTTAAAAATGTATATTTTATTAGAAAGTGTTTTTTTAAATGAGTGTAATGATATTTTTCTATCCTTAATTGTTCCACATCTGCAATTACCATTAATTAGTAAAAGAAATATATATAAATAAGAATCAATTATTATTTCAATGTTATTAGACATAAAATATTCAAATGAAAGTGATGTAAATTGTAAACTTGATGAGAAAAAGAGCTTTTTTTAGTAATACAACAAAATCTAAGCAAAAGTATTCGAAGAAATGAGGTAAACATTTTTATGAGAGTTACATTGCAAGAAATTTGTAGATTGGGTGTAACATTTTTAATCATCAAATCTGAGAGAAATTAAATATTTTATAAGGCATGCAAAAATCTTAAAAATTAAGCATTTTAAAATATAAAAAAATTAATTACATAAAACTCATTCAGACCATTCGAGTGACATTTCATTAATCTTGATTATACATCGATTTTAATTACAAAGAAATTGAAAAATTTTATCATCAAAAATAGTAATTAATTATTATTCCAATGTAAAGAAGATCTACATAATGTAAAGAACTTATTTAAAGATCATAAGAGATTTGATTTAGAGTTACATAATAATATAACCAAATCAAAGAAAAACACTTGAATTTAGAGAAATAAAGTATAAATATAAGTATCCCATAGATTATGCCAAAATCCTAAAGATAAAATATTTAAAAAATATTAAATAAACTTTTAATTAGGTATAAATCATTAAGACAAGTGTCTTGAAGTTTCTTTCATCACAACTAGACCTAATTTGGTATACTATGAATTAGCAAATTAGTTTGCATAAATAAAAATACATTATTATTTTAATATTAAGTAGATAAATTTTAAAGCTGAAATAAAATAGATTAATACGACCAAATTAAATCAATGTGAAGGTAAATTGATAAAAGAATTAGACTTTCTCCATGATATAAACAAATATATGTGAAAAATTTTAAAAATTAGAAAATAATACATGAATATTATATTCCAAGATAACTGTGAAGATCGAACACAACATCATAGATAATCCAATCATGTATAAAATAGAATACCATGCATAGCATGTCGAAATACTTTAAAAATAAAAATATTTAATCATATATAGAATTAATAATTGAGTGAAAAGAGGTAGTGGAGATAAGTGTATTAATGTTTGTTTTACCTCGATTAAAACTTCTTCAAAATTACTATGAATTAATAAAAAAATAAACATAAAATAATTTAATTATCACTTGAATATTAACTATATAAATGCTATAGCTAAAATGACATAAATTAAAGCAATACAATATAACGATATGAAAGCGATGTAAAATTTACACGAGAGGACAATTAGATGATATAGTAACTTTTCTAATTCCAAGCTAAAACTTTGAGTAATGAGATAAATTACATGAGAATGGTGCATTCCAAAACAATAAATAGACTTAGTTTAACATCCTCAATCACCAAATCAGGTATGAATCAAAATGTTTCATACACCATGTGCAAACCCTAAAAAAATATTAAAAAAAATTACTAGATAAATCCACTAAGGTGATAAATATAATTGTCATAGGAACTATAATTTAGAGTTACATAGTAATATAAAACAACAAAAAATTAAGAAAATTGTGTAATTTGTATAGTAATGACGTCCATTATAAAATCGTGTTGAAATTGAAATATCTCATAAATTGTGACAAAATACTTAAATGAAATACTTAAAAATATTAAAATTAAAATTAAATTAAACCAAGCTTAACAAAATGTGTCCCTTGACTTCTATGTAGTCTTGATCATACCTAGTTTGGAATTACTATGAATTATCAAATAAAATATGTTGAAATAATAACAAATAACTATTTTAATGTCAAATATATTCTAACTCTGAAATGGGATCAATGTTATATAGCAAAAACAAAGAGATGTGATTGTCACTAGGCAGGACAATTGGAGTTTCAAAGTGATAACAAAAATTCATCATAAAATATTGTAAAATCTGAGAAAATAAATATTTCAAAATATAATAAAAATGAATAATTAATTAGACAGACCTCATATAGATTATTCTATTAATGTTTGTTTGGACTTGATTGGTCATTGTTTTGAATAACTATGAGTAACAAATTTAAATAAGCATCAATAACAATAAATTATTATTTTTATTATAAAATAAATATGGGCCAAAGATAAAATATGAAAAATTAATGCAATCTCATATAAAAACATTAATGCAATCTAAATGTCACATGAGGGAAGAACTATGGTTTCCAAGAAATATAACATGATCAAAGATGAAAATTTGATGAAGTGACAAAAATCGCTTACGAAATTTTTCTTCCAAGATAATATATAGATATAGTATGATATCCTTGATTATTAAATCATATATGAATCAAAATTTCTCAAAATGCAATAAAAATCATAAAATATAAAACATCTTAAAATGTATAAAAATTAATACTTAATTAGGTAGAGGTCATCGAGACAAGTCCTACAACATTTATTTTGCCTCTATTATAGAATGATTGCGATTATTTTAAATTACAAAAAGAAATTATAAATTTTTATTTTATTGTAGTTTAAATATATATTAATCTTCAAATAGGGTAAATTGAAGCAAGGTAAATTGCCAAAACAAATACAATTAAAAGTCACTTGGTAGAACATTTAGAGTTACAAAATATTAAAAAGATCGAAGCAAACTATTTTAAATAAATCAGATAAAATATACTAGAAAATTTATCTCAAGATATAAAAAAGATCAACAATAACACTCTTGAAATTTGATTAACTATATTTAGTTCATTACTATTTCCAAAGAAATTTGATTCACTTTGATAGAACCTTGTTTTGTTATCTCTACGAATTATGAAAATAAAAAGGAATATGTAATAATAAATTAATATTTTAAACTTGAGTACATATATATTAAAATTGAAATTAAATAAATTCAAACAATGTAAGATAACCAAATAAAAATGATGGCAACATCCATGAGAAGATGTTTAAAATTTCTAAATAATATATTCAACTTAAAGTGAACTAGTAAATTAGATAAATTCTCTAACAATATATCTTAAAAAAATGTCTTGAAAAGCATGAAAAAACATTTATAAAAAATATATATATTTTAAAATAAAAAAATGAATATTAAATTTGTTAAAGGTGTTTAAGATAAGTTCAAGATGTTTCTTTCATCTCAATTAGGCCTTGATTGAAATTACTATAATTATTGAAGTAAATAAAATAAAAATAATAACTTATTATTTTAATATCACGAAAATATATTTCAAATCTAGTATGAGAAGAATTACTGTAGGGTAATATAACCAAATCAAAGTAGCATAAAGGTCACATGAGTGAAGATTAATAGTTATATATTGAGACAACCAAATCAAAGTAAAACATTTAAAGCTATGGAGTGAATTCTACAAAAAATGTTATGTTCTAAGATATTAATAAGATTTAGTGTAGTGGCCTTTCTCATCATATTAGATATCAAATTAATTTCTCATTTAGTGTGTTAAAAACCTTGGAAAATAAGTTGTTTAAAATATAAAATGGATTATTTTTGGATAAAAAATTTTTAATAGAAACTTTCAAAGAAATTTGATATATTATTTGTAAAATATGCATTCCAAGATACTAAGGAGATTGAACACAATATTTTTAATTATCATAATAGTTATAAATGAATTGTTTTGAAAGAGCACCAAAACCCTAAAAATATAATATTTTAAAATGCAAAATAAATAATTAATTAGATTGAGCTTCTTAAGGTATTTCTACTAATATTTGTTTCATCTTAATGTGACCTCACTTGTGGTTACTATGAATTCCAATGATAAAAAACATAAATAAATGTAAATTATTATTTTAATATTAAGTAAATATATAATTAGACAAATTATAGCAATGAAGTGTAATACTAAAGGTTATGATGTACCACATAGAGGAGAAATAGAATTTCATTGTAATGACTTACTCAAAGCCAAAATTTGGAAAAAAATAGAAATGATATAGGAATATTGAACTACAAGATAATATTAAGATTAATTAGAACAACATTGTCCATCAAATAGAGTACAAATAAAAATTTATGGTAAAGAATGCAAATAAACAAAAAAATATATTTGAAAATGGAAAAAATAATATTTAATTAGAAAATGTATTGTGAAGATTGGTTTAGTGACGTCTTTTCATCACAATCAAACTTTCTTTGTAGTTACTCCAAATTGCAAATTTAAATAAATAATAAAAAATAATTTTTTTAATATTAAGTAAATATATATCAAAGTTAAGATGAGAAAAATTGAAAAAATATAATATTTCTTCGTTTAAATGATGCAATGGTCACATGAGAGGGAATAATTGTTTCATAGTAATAAAACTTCATCACAGCAAAAATTTGAATGAGAAAGTTAAATATGAAATTTGTATTCCAATTGAATAGGTATTTTGTGCATTATAATCATGATCATGAAGTCATTCCTCAATTCAAATGCCTCATAAAACATACAAAGATATTATAAAATAAAATATTTAAAATTATAAAATTAAATATTTAATTTTAGAGTATATCAATTTGACTCCAACATTGTTTTCTTCTTATCTAATATGCCTTGTTCAGAATTCCTAACAATTAAAAGACTAAATATCTATAAATAAGATAACAATAATATTTTAATAATACGAATATGTATTTATTTATATAACATTAAATGACATAAATTAAAAAATATTTAATATAACCAAATAAAAGTAAAACATTTGAAGGCATCCCATAAATTTTAATAAAATTGAATTCTAGAATAATGATGAGATCGAGTGTAACATGCTTGATCATCAAATACTATGCAAACTAAAATTTCTCAAAAAATGTTTGAAAACTTTAGAAAATATAATAATTAAAAAAATAGATGAACATGAATATTTAAAGAAATTTGAATCATAAAGCATAACATCTTTAGTCAACAAATTTGGTGTTAATTGAAATCTATCATAAAGCATTCCAAAAGCATCAAAAAAATAAAACATTAAAATAATAAAATTAATGTTTAATTTTGTAGAGCTTGTCAAGTAGGGAAAATTGCTTTTCTTTCGACTTCATCAAAACTTGTTTGGAGAAGCAACAAATTACCTAATTCATCTAACCAAAATAATAAGAAATTATTGCCTTAATATTAACTAAATTTATATTAAAATAAAAGTGGGATAAATTGAATAATATAATGGGATAAATTGAATAATATAATATAACCAAACAAAAACAAATTAAAGGTCACCCAAGAGAAGTAGACTTTCAAAGTAATAGACAAAAATAAAACCCTAACATTTGAAAAACTATGATAAATTGCACAAGTTATATTTCAAGTTATTAAGAAGACCTAGTGTAATATCCAAGGTCATAAAGTATAGTACAAATCCAAACATCTCATAAATTATGCCAAAATAATAATATATGTTTGAGCTAGAATTACCTATATTGAAGTAATGTAATATAATTAAATCTACGTAATGGAAGGGTCACATGCACCAACATTTAAAATTTCATAGTAATAAAAAAAATTTAAAAAACTATGAAGAAATTAGATAAATTAGATAAATTAGATAGAAAAGTGTTATTCAAAGTTTCTAAAAAGATGAAGTATAAAATCATTAATTGTCAAATTTAGTATGAGGCAAACTATCCTATAAATTATATAAAAATCAAAGAAAAAAATTTAAAAAAATTAAAAGGCATTTTCTAGTTTGATAGAGTCATTCAATGAGAGTTTATTAATATTTGTTTTATTTGAATGACACTTTACTTGGAATTATTACAAATTTCTTTTATATATCATCTTAAAAAATTAAATTTAATTTTAATAAAAGTAAATTTACATTAATAATGAAATGAAATATATTAAAAAAATATAATATAACTAAATCAAAGAATTGTGATGGTAAGTTAAGAACTTGATATAACAAAACAAAAGTAAAATCTTTAATGAAATAAGATAAAATCTATTAGAAAGTCGTATTCCAGGATACTCCACAAATTGAGGTTAACTGACTGAATCATCAAATGATTTATGATTATACAAATCTTACAAATTTTACAAAAGATTAAAAATATTTAAGAAAACAAAAGTGAATATTTAATTAAATAGAACTGTTTAAGACAAGTCTAATGACAAATGTTTTATCTCCATTAGACATCATTTACATTTTTAATTTAATTTTAGATATTTTCATTTTTCTTTAATCAAAATGTTAAGATTGATTAAAATATTTATTATAAAGCATATAAATATAATTAAAAGTAATTTTTCGATAGTATTTAGGATTTTTCTATTTTTTTATCCATCAACTTTAATTATCATAGCCATCATTTTATGTTAATAACATCTTTGATGTTTAAAAAATAACTCCTAATATATTCGATAAAGACAAATTACCCCTAAACCAGTTGCTAATGAAAAAGTACTTTTATAAACCACTACATTTCAAGGAAACCAACCATAAACCCTTTCAATATGACTTTGCTCGACTCACCTCATTTAATCCCAAATAAGATATCTAGTTTTGGATTAGGTCATCAATCTTGCCTCCATACATCATGAGAAATGCAACACTAGAATGCATAGGTGATGTTCTTGAGCAAACCAAGGGGTGGCCTTTCCAAAATAGCCTAATTATTACTATAACACAAAGCTATAATAACATAATATCCTAACTAAGTTTTTGCATTATGGTGCTGCAAATCTACCAAATTCATATGATCTATCTATGAATTGTGGGAGTAATCACTACCATCAAATTATAAATTTTCAAGATTGAATGATTCTGATCTCCTCTATCTTATTATACCTCTTATTTATATCCTTTGTCTAGCTATGCCTTTTCACATCTATTCGTCCTACTTTATTCAGTGCATAAGATCTAAAACTAGCCATCTAATCATGAATCATATTTAACAACCTAGATCAATTTGATATTTCTAAAAAGTTCTAGTGTATTGTCATTCCTCTGATCAGATTGTTTTCACAATCAAATAATCCTAGTGCATCTTGATAGAATGTCTATTACGCATAACTATTTTAGCCTTAATTAAAAAAACATAAAACTGTTAGAGTGGTAAGGTCTTCTTTTGCCTATTTGATAGCTGCTTTTTGTCATTACCAATTATTTATAAAGAGGAGAATTTTTTTACAAAGTTAAGAGATGCATTTTTAATTTGTGAGCCTCCTTTAATTGCCAAACAACCTAAAAATTTATTATATGCATTTTTAATTATTTTTCATCTTTTTATTACACATCGTTTATAAAAATTAAAGTGTTTTAAAATAAAATTAATTTTTTAGAATATTACTTTCACATAATTATTAAATTTTAATAAAATTAATTTAAATATTTTCTAGAAATAATTATAAGAAATTTAACCCACCTTTTGCTAATCCATACTGTATTTGGTGTCAGACCCAAACTCCGTTTCTTTTCGCAAGAAATTCTTTGGGTCATAAATGGCTCAAATTAATTCTTTGGTAAATTTTCATGAAGGTGTTTCTTCATATAGCCAACCACTCTTTTTGGTGGTTGTTAACTCTATTATAAGACTAGGTTAATTATTCATTTAAAATCTATTGATTGAGAAATTTGAGAAGTAATGTAAGATCCATTTGATTTTTCAACTAAGAAAAACATACATGGTATTTTTTTATTATATTAAACTTTTTGTGAAATGATTGAAAGAGAAAAAAAATAAAGTATAATTAAATAATAAGGTCATAAATATATGTCATTGTCCATTTAATGTTATTTAATTTAATAAACTTATGAATTTAGAAACACCTTATGTAATTTTTCATAAATTAGAGGTAATATGAAGAAACTCCTTAGTTGCAGAAAAAAATAAACATGATGATGCATTATTGTAAATCATTTAGGATGCTTTTAAAGGAGTCCATTAAAAGCATGTTGACAAGATTTACTAATGTTACTAATGAAATTGCTAGTTTAGGAAAATAAATTTCCATGAATTAAAAGATGAAGAAAATTCTTAGAACCTTACTAAAGGAGTATGACCTATTGACCTTCATTGTTAAGAAAGAGAAAACAATTTTCACGATGATATTAAGTTACTTGATTGGTAAGATTATGATAAATGAGCTAAGAATGGAGAGCAGAAAAAAAGAAAATGAATTAGTTGAGAAGAAGAAGACAAAGAAGTGGCAACAAACAATAGCAATGAGAATTAAGGAAAGCATTCAGAGGAGGCAACCACTAATGATGATGATGGTATTGCTTAATTTCAAAAGGATTACCTAAATTTTGTTAATGTTGCAAGAAAGTTTCAAAATAAAAATTCTAAGAAGAAGAAAGAACTAAAAATTGCATCGAATAATTCATAAGAAATCACTACTAGTGAAGAGGAAGACAACATTCAAGAAGTATTTTGCATGATAGTAAGAGGAGAAGAGGATGAAGAATGTAGTGCATCCTCAAATAAGGAAGCAATAAATTATTCCAAAAGAAATCAGCTAAACAATTACATTATGTTTGTAAAAGGTATGAAAATATAAGTAAAAAATATAAGAAATGAAAGGAACATTATGAATTTCTTTTTCATTTTGAATAAATTAGAGAAAATGTTGGCTTTTATTTAAATAATATGGAAAAAGCCAATTTTTATTTAAAAATAAATTTAATTAGCATGCATCATTAGTTAAAGAATTTAGTGATTTTAAATCACATCCCTCTCCTTCCTTAATTTAAAATGTAAAATGATTTACTACATGAGTTTTCATTACAAATGCAAAAAGATCTCATATGCGTGTGCATGTTGATATTTTACATGGTCTTATTCATAACATTACAAGTCACTTTTACATGCAACTTGTTCATATGCATGTGGGATTATAGCTAATATTCATTCCAAATTTTTGACTTTTCATTGAATGTAATAAAAAAGGGTAGCCCATTTACATGTAAATGTGTTGAACAAAAAATTGCTTGCTTTCTTTAATGTAGTATGTATGGAAATTTAACAAATAAAGTTTAACTTAAAAAAGATATGATGCACCATAATTAAAAACAAATAAGATTTGAAGAATTAAGTTTAAAAGACTCAAATGAAAGAAACAGAGAAAATGTACATAAGAAAAGAATATTCTAAAACTTAAAAATGTCTTTAGAGTCATCGTAAAAAATTAGTTAGTTGAATTATGTTGGTGTTAAAATTGTTCTTATCATAATGATTGTTCTTTTGTAGCACAATTTAAATCAAAATTAACACTGTAATCCTTAAATAATATGCATTATGTAATAGTTGTAAGAAAATTAATTAAAAAATTTAAAAAATATTGAGTAAGTTGACACCATAATCCTTGGATAAATCTATTATTAAAACAAATTGTTTTTTATAAAAACTAAATGATCAATTGATGAATAGTTTAATGATTCAAAAGTTGTGAATAATTTAAAAAAAAGATTGAGATCATTTGAGAGAGAATAAAAATTTTAAAAATAATAATAAATTAAAAGGAAGCTTTATAGTATTAGAAAATATGTACGAGTTTATCTTTAATATGCATAATCTTTTATAAATAGATTATGTTTTTATATATTTCATTATAGGTTTTGTTATCATCAAAATGGGGAGATTGTTGTATTATTGACCCCTAGCCATTACGCTTTGTTCAATGATAAAAAATTCAAAATATCTCTAATAATTTTTATTTTGTGAATTTTTTTATTTTAGGTAGCTGATATCTCTATTGATGGGAGATTTAAAATTAAGATGACTAAATGTCAAATGAAATGAAGATTATCTTCATTGGAATTACAAACCCTAAGAGATGTATTTAGAATTTAATTTTAGCTATTTCAATTCTACTTTGACTAGAATGTTAATATTGCCTAAAATATTTGTTAAAAGACATAAAAATTAAACTATAATTAATCTCAAATTTAGGTTTCTAATATTTTTGATCTATTCTCCTTGATCATCTCAACCATCAATTTAAATAAATAATATCTTTGTAATCCATAATTAATATGTAGCATAAGAAATCATAATCCATTTAGTGGAGGCAAAGTATGCTTCAACCAGTTGTTACATTAAGAAGATTTCTACATTAAAGCACTACAATTCAACATAACCAACCCTGATCCTATTTGATATAACTATCAATGGGACACATAATTCAATGCCAAATAAGATAACACTTTCTAGATTAGGCCATCAATATTGCAGCCATAAATCATGAGTATGACAGAATTGGCATGCGTGAGTGATGATCTCTTGAGTAAACTACGGGGCAAGCAACCCTAAATATGCTAACAATTACTATCACATAAGGCTTTAATAAAATAATATCCTTGCTAATGTTTTCAATCTAGGCCTATGACTCCAGCTTTATCTTGCTGCCTGCTTTTGAATTATAGGAGTAATAAAAGCTATCATATCATATATTTTTGCCATAAGATAGTCCTAATCTCCTTTACCATTTTATAATGCCTATTTACATCCTCTATCTATTCACACTATTTCGTGACCACATGTCCTTATTGATTTTGTGCTTTGGATATAAATCAAGTCACCTGATCATGATTCACATCTAATAGCAAAATCAACCTCATATTTTTAATCTGCACTAGTTTTCTATAATTCATTTGATAGCATAGTTTCCATGATCGTACGATCATGGAGCATTTTGATTCATTGGCTCCTGTGCAGTGATTATTTTAGCCATTATTTTGAGTCCTTGCAACTCTTAATTAAAAAATTTTATTTAATTAAAAAACATAAAATAAGTAGAATAATAATTGATACATTTTCTTGTTTGGTATGAGCTTTTAGTCATTAGAAATTATATATAGATAAGGGAAGGAAAGAAAAAATTTGTGAGATTAATTTTTATGCAATAAAAAAAAGCTTCATGAAAAAAATATTGATGTTGTCAACAACCCATTTCCATCATATTATCTACACACTATTGAGTCACTTATTCATTAAACTCCTAAAATTCTATTCCCTTACAATCAGCAAAGTTATTAACATTTTCAATCATTTATTCATTTAATTAAGATATTTGTGCCTTTTTAATGATTTCATTAAGCATAGGATTTTGGTTGTTGATTTTTTTCTCTTTTTACATTTTAGTTTATCTTAAGGTTGTAATAGCCTATCTCACTAGTTTAAATATTATGAGGGTTTAAACTAACCATATTTTGGCAAAAGAATTGTACTAAGTATTTTTCTTTGACTAGATTTTGTCAGCATTAGATATAAGCTTGTTTAATGAGTTAAACCACATAAAAATCATTCGTATATATTTGAAATTATTATTAATTTCTTTTTTACAAAACTTAGGGTGTTTTAAAATAAAATAAAATTTTTATAAGTTCACTAATATAGATTTATTTCACCTTATTTAAAATTACTTGAAATATTTATCCAAAATAATTATAAGAAGTCTAAATTTTTATTTTTAGTAATTCACCACCTTCTTATTAAATAACACTTTAGGTGAGTTCTCATTTGAAATTATTGCTAATTACTAAATTAAAGATTCCTAAACAATAATAAATCATCACTACAATAATAATTATATATATATATATATATATATATATATATATATATATATATATATATATATAATGAGATAAAAACAAACAATTTAACATAACCAAATCAAAATGATGTCAAGGTCACATAAATGAAGTAAAGTTTCAAATTAATATGAGTGAATCTAAGATAAAAATTTGAAGAAATGTCATAAATAGTGCAAGAACTTTATATTCCATGATCTTCAGAAGATTGAGTGTAACATACTCAATCTTCCAAAAATCTATAAATGAAAAAATTTTAAATAAAAAACCATATACAATAAAAATATTTAATTTTTTTTAAAATAATTATAGTTAGATTGATATGATCAAGATGGGTCCAGCTACACATATTCAAATCCATTAGATTTCTTTTCAAATTAATCAAAATTAAAAAAATTAATTAATTAAAAATAATAATAATATATTATTTTAAGTTTAAATAAATATATGTTAAGGAGAAGAGGAGATAGATTGAAGAAATACTATATGAACAAATCGAAGTGATGTAAGGTTCATACAAGAAGAGTAATAGATATTCATTTTAATTTCTCCAAATAGAAGAAAAATTATTGGTGTAAGGAGATAAATTTTTCAGGAAAGCTCCATTTCATTATATTTTTTCTATTGACCGTAACTCACTTCACCTAGAAGTTAGGTACAAGCCAAAACGTCTTTTAAAACTTAAAAAATGTTTTAAAAATGAAATATTTAAAAACAATTTAATTACATATTTTATTTTATATAGCTGTTGAAGAAAAGTCCAAAAATATTTATCACATCAACTGAATTGTGTTTTGAATTACTATTGATTACAAAATTGGGTAAATATCAAGTACATATTAAAGCTAAAATGATTTAAAACGTAGAAATGTATATTAACAAAATGAAAGAAAATATAATTTCAACCTAAAGTGGAATCATATAACATAATTTTTATTTTAAGGTTGCATAAAAAAGTACTAACAAGGATGAGTGCAACATTCTCAATGGTTAGATTACGAAAATATGTATCGCATAAAATTTTCCCAAAATATAGAAAATGAAGTATTTTAGGATGTAAAAATAAACGTTTAATTTGATAAATCTTGTTGAAATAAGCAGTAAACTCTTTGTATTGCCTCAATCAAACCTAGCTTGTAACTGTGGCAATTTGCTAAATTAAATCAGCATAAGAAATAATAAACTGTTAATTCAATATTAAGAAAAAATATGTCATTATTGAAATGTGGAAAAATGTATGCATTGCAATATAATGAATTCAATAACGTAAAGGCCACACAAGAGCAAAATTATACTGTTATAGTAATATATCGAAATATAAGAAAAATATTTAAAGAAATGAGATAAATTGTATGAAATGGCCACATCCAAAAATGCGAAAAAGATCAAGTGCAACATCTTTAATAATCAAATAAGGCATGAATAAAAATTTATTTTAAAGTATAGAATATAAAATATTTTCAAAAATAAAAATGAATGCTAATTTTCATATAGCTCAAAAAAAAAAAGTACAATGATTTTTTTGTCTTGATAAGATCTCATTTCAAATTTCTATGAATTGCAAAAATAATGAGTATAAACAATAAGAAATTTTTATTTTAATATTAGAAAAATAACTATTTAACTTTAAATGAGATAAATTGAAGTAATGTAAAATAACAAACTCGTAGTGATATAGGATCACATGAGAAGTATTGAATCACCTTGATTTCTAAGGTGGCCAAGTGTAACATCCTTAATTCAAATCTTGTGTGAATAAAACTTTTTTTAAATCATTCGAAAATCTTGAAAAATATAATTTTAATTTTTCAAAAATGGTGACTTACTTAAAAGATCTCATTAAGATGATTCTAAACACATTTGATTTGTCTCAGTTAAACTTGTTTGAAATTAATTTACAACTATTCATAAAAAAACATAATATTATTTTAATATTATGTAAATATAAATTAAATCTTAAATAGGATAAAGCTTTGATTTAGAATTACATAGTAACACAATTAAAGTTAAGGCAAAAAAATTTGAAGATGTTAGTTAAATTGTACATGAAAAATGGACAATATGGCACAAAGGAAACTTGTTACAAACTTGATTATCAAATTAGATAAAATCAAAATGACTTCTAAAATATTCATAATCACTAGAAAAAAACTATTTAAAAATTTAAAATTGAATATTTAATTAATAGAGGCCATCAAGATGAGTTCGATAACATTTGTTTAATCTCCAAAAAATTTTCTTTTTAAATAATATGATTTAACAAATTAAATATGCAAAAAATATAAAAAAACCATAATTTTCATAATAATTAAATTTATTTCTTAAAGCTAAAAGAATTCAAGTTACTGTAGCTTAACATAAGCAAAATGACGGAATGTAATGGTCATCTGACACAAAATTAAAGTTCGTTAATGAAATAGCTATGTAAAAGAAAAATATTTGGACAAAATAAGAAAAATTATATGTGAAACTAGTTTTTGGGGATAACCAGTAAGTCAAGGGTAGCAACCTCCAACACCAAAATTGTTATGAATCTTATTGTCTCCTAAAACATGCTAAAGCCCTAAAAACAAAAATACTATCAAATAAAAAAATAATTTTTTTGGATAGTGCTCTTCCAAATGAGTGAAATAATATTTGTTTAGTCTTGACAAAAAATAATTTTGAATAATTATTCATTTGATAAGTAAACAAGCATAAATAATAAAAAAATTTAATACTATGCAAATATTTTTAAAGCTAAAGTAAGAAATAACGTAAGGTTATATATTGTAACAAACTGAAAGTAATGTAAATATCACATAAAATTAGAATTTGAATTTCATTAAAATATAACCAAATTGAAAAATAATTTTTGAAAAAATTGGCAATTATTTTCGATTAGACCTTTTTTTGAACTACTACAATTGAACAAATTAAATAAAAATATATTATGACTAATCATTCTTATAAAATAAATTAAATATATTTGAAAGTTGAATTAAACTTCAATTAGGGGATAGTAAGACTGTCATAGTAATATAACCCAACAAAAATAATGAATTTAAAGAAATAAGATACTTTATACACAAAAATTACATTCCAACCTAGTACCATGATTGAGTGTAATGTTGTAGAGAGTTAAAATAAGACACAAGTTGAAACACCTCGTAAAGTGCGCCAATAAAAAAATAAAAATATTTTAAAAATAAAAAAATTATTTAATAGAACTATTTAATATAAATAATAACGAATTTATTTTTTAATACTAATAAAATAAATATTAAAGTAGAAATAAGATGAATTTAAACCATGTAATAAAGCCAAATCAAACACAAGTAATTCTTACATGACAGAATAGTTGGAGTTATAACATAAATGAATTGTTGAGACCGATTTTATGGGAATGTTGCGTTCCAAGATACTTACAAAATCTAGTTTTACAAGCTCAATCACCCAAAGTTTTGTGTCACAATTTTTGTTTAAAAGCACCAAATTTTGTAAAAATAAAGTTTTTCAAAAATTATAAAAAGAAATATTTAGTGAGATAATCCTTATTAAGTTGAATCTAATTACATTTTTTTTGTCTTGATTGGACCTCATTTTGAATTTCTTTGAATCACAAAATTAAACAATCACAAAAAAATAAAGTTATTATTTTATATTGTGTGTGTGTGTGTGTGTGTGTGTGTGTGTGTATATATATATATATATATCTCTGTGTGTGTGTGTGTGTGTGTGTGAATTCAAATAAAATTAATTAAGAGAATTCAATGAAACCAAATTAAAAATATTGTCAAGATAAGTGGTGTAGAGACTTAGAGTTATAATGTAATATAATAAATGAACACTAAAAGGTTTAATCAGTAAGGTAAATTGTTTCAAGAAGATTACATTCTATGGAACAAAAGTGATCCACCATAATATTCCTAATCATCAAATCAATTATGATTGAAATGCCTTTTAAAGCATACAAAAAAAGGAAAAAAACATTTTAAATTATCAAAATGAATATTTAAATTGAAAGAGCTTATCAAGTTATAATGATATTTATTTCATCTTGATAAAGCCACAATTGGAAGTACTTCTATTTAACTAAAAAAAAGAATAACAAATAATAATTTATTATTTTTAGTTTTAAGAAAATAAATACAAAAGATAAAATAATATAAATTAAATTAATTTAATGCAACTAAATAAGAGGCACATAATGACCAAAAAAGTGGATATTTTGAGTGACATACTAATATATCCAAATCAACTCAAAAAATTAAAAAAATATGATTAATTATACAAGAAAGATGAATTCTATGATACTAAGGAGATTGAGTACAACATCATTGATTGAAACAACACTAAGACATTACAAAGTAAACTATTTTTGAAAATATAGAAATGAACTTTTAATTCAATAAAGCTCATTGCAAAAAGTCAGTGACATTTGTTAGACCTCACTTGCACCACAATTAGAATTACCAAAATAAATAAACTTCAACAAAAAATCTTTTTTTAATGTTAAGTCAATATATATTAAACAAAGAAATGTGAATGTCACACTTGTTAAGATTTAGAGTTACATGGTAATATAATCGAATCAAAAGGAACAATTGGAAAAAATGATAGATTATACAAAAATCTTCCATTCCAAGATACTGTGAAGATCTAGAGTAACATCATGCATTATCAAATTAAGCATTATGAAAATTTCTAGTAAACCATTCTTAAGACATTTAAAAGGTATCTAAATATATAAAAATTGATATTTAATTACATTACACACTTTGAGATAAGACCAATGACATTTATTTCATCTTAATCAAGACTCATTTAATATTAATATAAATAAACAAAGTACATTAGTGGCAATTAAATGTGTATTGAAGTTGGAATAGAATTAATTGAATAAGTATAATAAAAGCAAAACAAAGTTATATAAATGTCACTAGGGATGAGATTTGGAGTTATGTAGTAATATAACAAAATTAATGCAAAACATTTCATGAAGTGAGATGAATTAAATTTAATACTATCATTTTAGGATACTAAAGAAATTAAGTTTAACAACCTCCATCATCAAATAGAACAAATTTGAATGTCATAAAGCCTATGAAAATCATAAAAAATTAACTATTTAAAAATGTAGAAATTAATATTTAATTATATAAAGCTCATTTAAGTGAATCCAATGACATATTTTTTGTTGGTTAGACCTTGTTTTTAACAACTACAATTTGTTAATATAAATAAGCATAAATCATATGAAAATATATTTTCAATATTAAGTTGATATATTTAAAAGTTTAAATGAGATAAATTGAAGCAATTAATCAAACAAAATCACAATGATGTAAGGGACACATGACAAGAGAATTAAAGTTACCTAATTAACAACGAAATCAAATAAAAGAAGTTTAAGAAATGAGTTAACTTGTATAGGAAAGTTGCATTCCAAAATATTAAGAATACAAGTGTATTGTATTTGATTTTCAAATTTAGCAAGAATAAAAATTTGTTGGAAAATATGACAAATAAAAAAAATTAAAAAATTTTGAAAAATGAAAAAATAAACTTTTTAACTAGATATTGACATTTGAGATGCATCCAACAACTTTTGTATCATCTCTATTAGACTAAGTTTTAATTTTGCATGAATTATCAAAATAATTATGATTAAAAAATAATAACGTATTATAGCAATGTTATAGTATATATATACATATACCAATGCTAAAAAAAGATAACTTAAAGAAATATAGAATAAAAAAATAAAAGTGATTATTGGTCACATGAGACGAGAATTAGAGTGACACCATAATAAAACAAAACTAATGGATAAATTTAAAGATGTCAAATTCGACAAACTTTATATCAAGAAGTTGCATTTCAAGTTCTAATGAGATAATATGCAACAACCTTGATCAATCAAATCGTGTATAAAGAAAAATAACTCATGAATCATGCCATATCCTTAGAAAATATTTTAAGCAATATAAAAATTAATATTTAGCTCATATAATTCATCAAGAAGGGTCCAATGACTTTTGTTTCATGATGGATGGGCCTTGTTTAGAATTACTATGACCTTACAAAGTAAATAAGCAAAAGTATTAATTAGTTATATCTTGGAATGCAATATACAATAAAAGTAACACATTACATCAAATCTTTCACTCTAATTTAATTATATTATTACTTAAACTATTTTTCTTCTCCTATCATCGTTGTATTACTTGGATTTTATTACATAAGATTTATTTACTTCATCTTATTTTAGTTTTGATATATTTGTGTGTGTGTGTGTATATATATATATATATATTTGTTTATTTATTTAATAGTAAAAAAATAATTTAAATATTTTTATTATTATTTGTGATATTAATTATTAAAAATTCAAACTTGGTTCAATCTAGACAAAAAATAACTTCAATGAGCTCTACCAAATTAAATATTTATTTTTAATTATAAAGAATTTTATTTTAAAAATTTTTGGATGCTTTGTAAGTCAATTTGATTTATACAAGATTTGATCATGAAGGATGTTACAATCTACATCATAAATCTGGGAATGTAATTTTATTATGTAAATTATTTCATTTATTTAATTTTTTATTTTTTTGTTAATATATATCCAGTCAATTTATCTCACTTCATCACTATTATATATTTCTTATATATAAAATATGAATTTCTTATTATTTTTATTTAATATATTTTCAAATTTACACTAATTCAAAATGTTGTTACTTCAATACGAAACAAACATCATTGAACAAGCCTTGATGAGCTCTATCCAAATAATATTCACATTTATATATTTTTTTTCATATTTTTCCTTTCAAGTTACCCTTCATATGACATTTTTGTTCATAGCTAAATTTATGTTCAAGAATGTTATACTCCATCTCTTGGGTATTCCAAGAATACAATTTTCTCTTTTAGCAAATCTTATTACTTAAAATTTTTTGCTTAAACTTTGTTATAATAATGTATAACTCTAAATCTTTTCTAATGTGACCTTTAACAAACTTTAATTTTGTAAGAAATTATTTCTTCAATTTATCTCATTTTACTTCTAAAATATACTTAATATTCAAATAATAATATGTGATTCCTCATTCCTATTTATTTATTAATTTGTAATAATTTTAATTAAGGCTCCATCATGATGAAATAAATACTATTGGACTTGTCTCATAAGCACTATTCAATTAATATTACCTTCTAAATTTTAAGGTATTTTGTTTAAGAATTTATATGCCTAACAAGACATTTTGATTCATGCCTAACATAATGTTCATCGATGCACACAATCTCCCTAGTACCTTGGAATTAATCTTTTGTGTACAATTTATATTATTTCATAAAATCTTTTTTAGCTTTCTTTGTATTAATATGTTATTTAAAATATTGTATCATGCATCTTATGCATTGCTTAAATTTTATTATGTGTCATTTGCTTTATTTTATCTCAATTTATATTAAAATATATTTTCTTAATATTATAATGATATTTCATTATGATTTATTCTTATTTGTTTTGGTGATTAAGAGGAATTCCAAATGAGATCTGATCGAGATTAAATTGAAGTCAATAGAGTGAACTGCATTGGTTTATCAATTTAAATAATCTTTTTAAACTTTTAATTATTTTCTTAAAGTTTTGGAATGCTTTAAAAAGCATTTCAACACACACTTACCTTCATAATCAGAGTTGTCAAAGTATATCAATTTAGTATCATAAAATAGAACTTTCTTATATAATTTATCATACTTTCTCAAAATTTTTTACTTTGATTTTGTTATATAACTACTTAAATCAGGATCTCACATCACATCAACTTTCACATTGCTTTGATTTGCTTATTTTAAATTGCTTAAATTTATCTCATTTTCTCTTTGATTTATATTTGCTTAATTTAAAAATAATGATTTCTTATTATTTATTCTCATTAACCTTGGTAATTCGTCGTAATTCACTTTAAGATTAGTCTAACGAAAAAACAGTCATCGGAGTCTTCTTGATGAGTTGCAACCAATTAAAACATTTATTTTATATTATTAAATATGATTATCTTTGATTTTTTCTTTTTTTATTGTGTAAAATATTAAAAGGCAACTATTTCTTTAAATTTATCTCGTTTCTTCAACTTTTTCTCTTTGAATTGGTTATATTATCATGAAGCGCTAGTTTGCCTCTATGACTTTTAAATTTTTTTCATTTGTCGAGCGATGATGTTATGCATAGTCTCCATAGCATCTTAGAATGAAAATTCATAGTACAATTTATCTCATTCCTTTAAGTATTTTACACTCATTTGATTATATGAATATTGAAGACTAAATCCTTCACTCATATGACCATTACATCACCTTAATGTAATTATAATATTTTTTAGCTTATTTCATTTTAGCTTTAATTCATGTTTACAAAATATTAAAATAATTTCATAATAATTATGCTTATTTATTTTTTTTATTTAGTATTAATTCCTTATGAGGTTTAATTTGAACAAAAAATATATTACTTGACTCATCTAAAAGAGTTCTGTCTAATTAATGAACTATTTTTATATTTTTGTTAAATATTTAGTCTTTTAGGATTTTGATAGAATTTACAAGATAGTTTGAGTTTTACTTGATTTTGGCACAGCTTTTTTGATTTCTAGTTTATCTCATTTCATCATTAGCATATATTTACTGAATATTAGAATAGTATTTTTTTATTATTTGACAACATTTTGTTTAGCAATTAATTGTAATTTCAAATGAGTTTGATTGAGGCAAAAGAAATGTCAATGGGCTTGTCTCAATGTGCTCTAAAAAATTAAATTTTAATTTTTTATTTTCTAAAAACAATTTGGGGGCTTTTGCATGCTTAACAACACATTTTGATTCATTATTGATTTCATGATCATGTACTTATGTTTAATGTCCTTAATATCTTGGGATGAGACATTCCTATATAATTTATCTCATATATTGAAATTTTTTGCATTAAATTTTTTCTATTACTATGAAACTCAAAATAACTTCTCATATGAATTTTACACACTTCGAAATTGATTATATTACATTACTTCAATGTAACTTATGTCATCTTTATTAAATATTTCCCTAAAAAAAATAATTTTTTTATTTTCTAAGGTTATTAAGTTTTGTGATTTATAGTATTATTAACAAGGCCTAGTAAAGATGAAGACAATGCTTTAGACACATTTTTATGAGCTTGCTGAGATTAAACATTCATTTTTAAGTGTTCAAATATTTTATTTTCTAAGCTTTTGCATTGTTTTGCGAGACATTTTAATTTGAACTTGATTTGAAGATAAAGGATGTTATGCTCAATCTCCTTAGTATTTTTGGAATGCAAATTTCCTGTATAATTTATCTCATTTATACAAATGTTTTACTTTTGATTAAGTTATATTACTACGATACTGAGGTCTCCACTCGTGCGACATAAATATCACTTAAATAGGTTTATATTACATTTATTCAATTTATTTAATTTTAGGTTTTAAAAATGTCTACTTTGAATTAAAAACATTACTTACATTTATTTATATTATAATTTCATAATAATTCCAAATGATGGTTGATCAAGATAAACAAAATGTTGTTGGACTCATCATGACAAGTTCTATCAAATTAAAAAAAATCTTTTTAAATTTATAAATATTTAATTTCATATAATTTTTTAATTATAAATGAGACATTTTGATTCACATCTAATTTGATACTAAAGAAATCAGCACACAATTTATCTCATTTCTATAAAATTTTGCTTTGATTTGCATTTATTGCTATATAATTCTAAATCTATTATTGTGTGACATTTACATTGCACTAATTTTGTTAAGTTGCATTGTCTTAATTTTTCTTCTTTTAGCATAAAAATATATTTTTGTTAAAATAAATTTATAATGTATGTATCATGTTGTATGCTTATTTGTTTCACGAATTTGTTTTAATCACATACGAGGTATGATCTATGGGAAACAAATGTCATTAGACTCTCTAAATGAGCTAAATCTATTTTAATATTTATTTCTACATTTTTACAAGACCTCCTTAGTTCATGAATGGAAAATTTTCATAAAATTTGTTCTATTTCTTCAACTTTTTTATTTTGATTTTCTATATTGTTATTTAACTCTAAATCTACTCCCATGTGACCTTTATCACATTAATTTTATTATTTTAAGTATATTTTATTTTTAGTTTTTCATATTTAAAAAAATATTTATATTTAATTTTTTATGAACAATTAATTATGTATATAATTTCTTTAAATAATTACCTCTTATTTAATTAAATAATTATTTAACTAAAAGTCTTCTCTTGTGTGACCATATGCATTGCTTTGATTTAATAATATAACATTTCAACTTTTTTTCACATTTCAATTTTATTATATAATTACTTAATATTAAAATACTAAATTGCTATTATTTATGCATATACAATTTAGTAATTCATAATATCGTTTAACTCACCGACACGACCACTATCCAGTAAATAATTAATTTTTATCTAGTCAAATATTTTATTTTCATGGACTTTGGCATGCTTAATGAGACATTTCAAATGGTACTTGATTTTAATATTTTATAATGCAACTTTAAATAGCCTTTTGGGTCACCCTTACGTCACTTTGATTTTATTTAAAAATGTTTCTTCAATTTATCAAAACACAACTTTAATATTCATTTTTCCTAAAATTAAAGTATAAATATATTACAATTTATGCTTTTTTTGCTTTGGTATGTTGCAATAATTCAAAACAATCTCCAATGGAGATGCAACAAATCGGTCTTGACGAGATTTATAAAATTGAGCATTACTGGGCTCATCTTAAAGAGAACTATCAAATTAAATATTAATTTTTACATTACTATATATTTTTTCTAGGCTATTGCAAGCTTTACTCATTTATTTCATTAGTATAAAAATTTAACTATCGTGTTTATTATGCTCAATCTACCTAGTGACTTATAATACAATTTTATCATACAATTTTAAGTCATTCTTTCAATTTTTTTTCTTTGATTTACTCATATTACTATGTTGCATTTCAACCTTTATTCAAGATATTTTTGCAATATTTTGATTTGGTTATCTTGCATTACTTTAATTTAAATAATTTCTTCTTTCATATATATTTGATTAACGTTAAAATAATAACTTATTATTTTTTTGCTTATTTACTTTATAATTTAAAGTAATTCTTAATGAGCTCCACTAAAGAAAAAATTGTTAACAGAATTATCTGAATGGGCTTTATCCAACTAAATATTTAGTTTTATAAATTCAAATCTTTTGCTTTTTATGTTTTTTGGAAGTTTTACAAGAAATTTCAATTTGCGCATGATTTGTTATTCAAGGATGTTATAATCGATCACTTTTATGTTGCTTTATTTCATCTCTAACTTTTGTCTTTCTTTTATTTAAATAGATTACATTGTTTGAAATCATTCAATTTTAGTTTTAACGTATAATAACTTAGTATTGAAAAAATATTTTGTTAATATTTATGATTATTTACCTTTTTGATTAGTTATAATAAGAAGCATGGTTAGATCAAGATGCAACAAATATTGTTGGACTTATGTGTAAGACCTATCGGATTTGATATTATTTTTTCTAGAAAAGTATTTCAAAAATGTTTAAAAATTTTCGATATTACACACAATCTTCTTATTATATTATAAGCCAATACTCTCATCAAAGTTGTCTCATTTTTAGAAATATTTCGCTTTAATTGGGTTATATTTTAAAGAAACTCTAATTTTCTTTTCTTGTAACAAATGCATCTTAATAATTTTATAATATTACAATGTTTTAATTTTTTTTTTAGTTTTAACATATGTTTACATAACATTAAAATAATAACTTATCATTATTTATTCCAGTTTACTTTCTCTATTTCAAAGAAATGCCAATCAAGGTCGGATGGATGCAGAAAAAGTGTCATTGTACTTGTTCCAAAGTTCTATAATAAATTAAGTATTCATTGCTTAAAATTTTTTGTTTGCTATAGTTTTTTTTCTTTCTTATGAGACTTCTTGGCTGATCCCTAATTTAATAGTCATGAATGTTAAAAACTATATCTTTAGTATATTTGAAGACAACTTTTTAGCATGGTTTATCTCTTTGTTTAATTTTTTTCTCATAATATTTTTTTTCATTTCATTAAAATAATAATTTATTTTTATCTATGCTTATTCACATTGGTAAATTGTAAAAGTTTTAAATGTGGTGTGATATAGATGAAAACATTTCATTGCACCTTTCTTGATATGTTTTATAACAAAAAATAAACTTTTTTAAATTTTTAAATATCTAAATGGTTTGGTATACTTTACAAAATATTTTGAGTCATAATTGATTAGAGGATTGAGCATGCGATGCTCAAGCCTTTTAGTATCTTGGAATACAACTTTCAAATATAATTAATCTCATTCCTTCAATTTTTTATTGTTGAACTTGTCTATTACTAACTATATATCTCCTCGCATACGAACTATAAATTATTTTCATGTGGTCATATTATATTGCATTAATTTATCTCAAAAAATGTTTGTTGAGATGTTATTAACTTTTTGAACAAGTATCAATGAGAACTTTCCTTTCAAGTTTTCATGTTTCAAATTTTTAAATATTTTTATTTTCTATATTTTTGTAGGTTTTATATGACATTTTGGCTTGTAGCTCATTTTATGATAGAGTAAGTTGCACTTGAACTTCATATTCTCTTTTAATGCAACACTGTTGTACAATTTATCACATTTCTTAAATTTGTTTCTTTTAGTTCTATTACTATGAAACTTAAATTCTTCTCTTAGCTGTCATATACATCATATTTATTTGGTCAAGTTATATTTCTTCGATTCATATGATTTTCATTTTAATATATAATTACTTAAAAATTAGATAATGTATTGTTATTATTTTATGATTTTATTTAGTAATTCTTATTTTTTTTTATTTTAAATATTTTATTTTTAACGGTTTTTGTATCCTTTACATTGAATTAAAAATTCATACCAGATTTAACAATTAGGGATGCTACCCCTGATCTCCTTAGTATGCTGAAGAGCAACATTCTTATGTAATTCATCACAATCATTAATATTTTTCCTTTAGATTTATTGATGGTTTTTGAAGCTCTAATTCTCCACGGATTTGACATTAATATCGCATTAATTTTGTTACATTATGTCACTATAGTTTATCACATATGGACTTTATTATATTTTTTACTTTATATAAAAGTAATACTTTATTATTATTTATTTTTATCCAATTTGGATATTAATATTAATTCCAATGAAGGTGTAATTAGGATGAAGCGAACATTATTTGACTAGTCTTGATTAGCTTTATGCATTGAAATTTGAATTTTTGTGTTATTCAATATTTTATGTTTTATGTTTTTGGAATGCTTTACTAATTACTTTGATTCATGAATAATTTGATGATTGAGGCTCATAGAATTGATCTCTTTAGTATTTTGGAATCCCTCTTTCCAAAAAAATATATCTCTTTTCTTTGATTGTTTCACTTTGATTCTGTGTCTAATAATGTAGTAAAAATCTTCTCTTTTAAGACCTTTACATTGATTTGAATTTGTTTAATTAAATTACATAATTTTGTCCCATTTTAGAATTAGCAAATGTAATCATTATCTTAATTTGAGTTTAATGTTTATTTTGTTAGTGTTAAAATAATATTTTGCTAATATTTTTGTAGATTTACTTTCGTAGATAGTCATATTTGTAAATGAGGTCTAATGAAGATGAAACAAACATTGTTCTACTTATCTTAATAAGAACTATTCTATTAAATATTAATTTTTATATTTCTTTGAATTTTTTTAAATATTTTGTCATTCATTATGAGACATTTTTCCCCAAATTGATTTGAAAAGTGTGTTCATTACACATGATCGTGCTACTTTCTTGAAATTTAATGTTATCATATAATTAATCTTGTTTCTCCAAATATTTTTTCTTTATTTTGTTATATTACTACGAACTCTAATTCCCTTTGTGTGCCACATTTTCCTCAATTTAGTTTGGCTTTTTTATATTTCTTGGATTTATGTAATTTTAGTTTTGATACTTTTTTACTTAATATTGAAATAAACCTTTCTTATTATTTATACTTATTTACTTTGATAATTTGTAAAATGTTTGAAATATATTCAAATGGAGATGAAAAATATGTTGTTGCACATTTATTGATAAGGTCCAACCAACTAAATTGCCTTTTTTTTATTTTTTAAATATTTGAGTCTTAATATTTGGTAGACTTCTTTAGGTTTTTTGATTCATGTCAAATTTGATGATAAAAGATATTACATTCTATGTCCTCAAAATCTTAGAATGTAATTTTCTTATATAATTAATCTTTGTTGTCAAAGATTTAAGTTTGAATTGGTTTATTACTCTCAAACTCTAAATACCCTATAGTTTAACTTTTAAATTACTTTGAATTGGTCATGTTATATTGCTTCAATTTATGTTATTTTGGCTTTTAACTTGCTGTTAAAATTTTTTTTATTACTCATTTTCTTATTCAATTTAATAATTCTTTCTAATTTAAAAAGAATTTTCATTAGGATGAGACAAACGACATTTAAATAGTCTCAACGAGTGCAATCTCATTAAATGTTCATATATTAAGTTTTTTTTTCTAAAGTTTGTGCATTGTTTTTGTGGCATTTTATTTTTTACATTATTTTACTATCAAGGATTTTTCACTTGAATTTTTTAGTATATTTGAATATATGTTTCTTATACAATGTGAAACATTTCTTCAAAATCTTTGCTTTATTTTGTCATGTTACTTTGAAACATTAGTTCTCGTCTCATGTGACATTTGGAATAAATTAATTTTTTCACTTTATGATACTGCAATGTTTCCTATTTTTGCTTTAATATTTGTTTTCTTAAGATTAAAATAAAATTTTTTATTATGTTTGATTTTTTTGTAATTCTAAGTAACCTCTAATGATGTGTTACAACAACAAAACAAATGTTGTTGGACTCAGGTTAATGAGCTTAATCCATTTAAAAGTTTCTTTCTTTGATATTAAAAATTTTTTAGGATTCTGGCATTTTTTACGTGGTATTCAGATTTATATTTAATTTGATAATAGTTGATATTACACAACATCTCCTTAGTCTTTTAGTGCATAAATTACTCATATAATCTATCTCTTCTATTGAAAATTCTAACTTTGATTTTGGTATGTTATCATGAATGACAAATTCAGTATATGCTAAATATTTAAAATACATTTATTTTGTTATATTATGTTGTCTTAATTTATGTTACATATCTTTATTATATTTTTCTTTGATATAAACTAAAAATTTATTAATTTTTATACTTGTTTACTTTCGTAATTAACAATTGTAGACAAGATTTGATCAAGTTTAAACAAATGTCTTTGAATATGTCTAAATGAACTCTATTAAATAAAATATTAACTTTAATATATTAAATATCTTAGTTTCTAAGGTTTTGGCCCATTTTACCAACCATTCTATTTGTACCTTATTTCATAATTGAGAGTATTAAGCTCAACCTCCTTATTACATTATAACACAAATTTTCCACATAATTTGTTATTTCATAAAAATGTTTACTCTAATTTGTTTGTAACTCTTAATCCTTGATGTGGATCAATTACATCACTTAGATTTGATTATATTACAATAGTTTAATGTTTGTTAATTTAGTTTCAATAAATATTGAATTGATTTTAAAATTTTAATATACTATTTTTTTCTTTTGTAATTTGTATTAATTCAAAAGGTGGCCCTCTCGAGATGGAACAAATATTGTTGGTCATATCTCACAGATCTCTATCCAATAAATAACTCCTTTTTATATTTTTAAATATTTTAATTACTATGGTTTTGGAATGCTTTATGATAAATTTTAATTTATAATTAATATAGAGATCAAGGATGTTTTCTGCAATTTTTCACATTTTGATTCTCCTCAAAATTGACATGTACAATTCTTTAATTTATTTAATTACATTGCTTGAATTTACCCTATTTAGCTTTGAAAAATTTCAACTTTGCACTAAAATAGCACTTTCTTTTTATTTGAGCTTCTTTACTTCAATAATTCATAGAAATTCTAAATGTGCGTCAATGGAGGAAAACAATTATTGTTGAACTTATGTTAAGGAACCTTATCTAATTAAATATTCATCTTTATATTTTAAAATTTTTCTTCATATGTTTTTTACACACTTCATGAGTTATTTTCATTGATATCTATCTTGACGGTCAAGGACATTAAACTCGATCTCCTTAGTACCTTGAAATGCATCATTCTTGGATAATTGATCTCATTTGTTTAATTTGTTTACTTTGATTTGGTTCTATTATTATGAAACTCTAAATCCCTAACCTTTAGATCCTTATATCACATTGATTTTATTGTAATACATAACGTTAAGTTATTTTATTTGAGTTCTAATTTTTATTTTGTAATGAAAAATAAATTATTTATTATCATTTATGCTTATTTATTTGGATAATTATTAGTAATTCTAAATGTAGTCTAATCAAGATGAAACAAACATCATTAGACCCATTGTGATGAGCTTAATCCAAATAAATATTCAATTATGTATTTCTTAAATTCTTATCCAAAACCTTTGGCATGCTTTACGAAATATTTTGTTTTATAAATCATCTATTAATCAAGGATAACACATGCAATCTCCTTAGTATCTCAAGGTTCAACTTTTCATTAAAATTTATCTCATTTCTGCAAATATTTTTTCTTTTGAATGGTTATTTTGAAATTAAACTCTAATACTCTTCTTTTATGATTATTACATCAACTTAGTTAGACTTTATTAAATTGGTTCAATTTTGATAATTTTATTTTTCAAACATTTTAACTTAATATTAAAAAATAATTTTCTATTATTTTAGGATATTCATTTTTGCAATTCGTAGAAATTTCTAATGGGGTATGATGAAGACGAAAAAAGAATCCTTAGGCTTATCTCAATGAGACATATGAAATTTAAAAAAATCATTTTTATATTTTTAAATATTTTTTCAACTATTTTCGCACACGTTACCAGATTTTATTGTCCATCCCTTATTTGAGGATGTGGATGTGATACTATATCTTCTTAGTGTCTTTGAATCAAGCTTTACCACATAGTTTATCTTATTTCGTCAAATGTTTCACTTTCAATTAGTTATATGACTATACAACTCTAAATCTCCAATGGTGCGGAGATTAACTTACCTTATTTCAGCTTGAATATATATTTTCTTAATAAAAAAATAGGATTTTTTTTAATTTTTTCTTTTTTATTTTGGTATTTCATTTTAAATTTAAATGAGGTCTAGTCTAAGTAAAATCCAATTAAGTGTTCATTTTTTATAGTTTTAAATATTTTATTTTTTGGAGCTTCAACATTTTCCTATGGTATTTCAATTGGAACCCTATTTTATGACCAAGGAAGTTAAACTAAAAGTTCTTGATATCTTGGAATGCTATATTCCCTTATGATCTATTAGCTTTCTTCACATTTTTTTTGCATTTATTTAATTATATCAATATAAAACACTACTTTTTCCCTCATTTGAACTTACAACACCTTGTTTTGGTCTTATTACATTGCTTTAATATATCATATTTTAACTTTAATATAGATTTTCTTAATATTAAAATATTATTTTCTTATTATTTTTAAACTTGGACATCTTAGTAATTACAAACAAGATCTAATTGAGATGAAACAAACATCAATAAATTTAAATATTTAATTTCATTATTTAAAATGCTTCATTTTTAAGGATAGTTGCACACTTTATGTGGTATTTTGATTCACACATAATTTTATGATCTGTGATGTTACACTTGATGTCCATAGTATCTTTGAATGCAAATCTTTCATATAATTTATTACATTTCCTAAACTTCTTCAATTAGATTTAGTTATGTTGCTTTCCTTAAATTTAACTCATGGTAGCCTTATTTTATTCTTCTTTAATAAGAGATGGAAATTTATTAATATTTTTACTCACTTAGTTTGATAATTCGTAGTAAATCCAAATGCAACTTGTTAATAAATCTTAACTCTTTATTGATAAATGTTGTTTCTAGGATTTTGGCACACTTATTGATTCATTTTATTCATACTAGATTTGATTATCTAGGATGTCATCCTCATTCTCCATAGTATCTTATAATACAACTTTCTTGTATAATTTCACTCCTAATTTTTTATTTGGTGTAATTATATTGCTATAATACTTTAACCTCTTTTTTTGAGACCTATACATCAATTTTATTAGGATATTTTACATTGCTCAAATTTATGTCAATTCTACCATAATAAGTGTTTGTTTCATTTCAAGACAATCATTTATCAATATTTATAAGTATTCATTTTATTATTTCTTAGCAATTCAAAAAAAGGTGAAATCAAGAAGAAATAAACATGGTTATACTAATCTCCAAGAGCTTTATCCTCTTAAATATTTATTTTTTATATTTGTTAAATATTTTGTTATGTTATGTTTTTGGCATAATTTTTCAGAGATTTCAATTCATAACTAATTTAATGATTAATGGTGATGCATTTGATCTCTTTATTACTATAGAAATCAACTTTCTTGTAACATTTATCACATGTTTTCAAATTTTTCTAATATTGTTCAACCTTTACATTGTTTTAATTTGGATAATAGTATTTCTTCAATTCATCATACTTTACATTCAATTTATATTCACAGATGGTAAAATAATAGTTTATTATTATTTATGTTTTCTAATTTTGACAAAACATAGAAAGTTCAAATGAGGTATGATGGAAGAGAAGAAAGTCGTCATTGGACTCAGTCTCCATGACTTATATTAAGTTAAATATATTATTTCATAAAGTTTTGCCTTGTATAAGAGGCTTTTTAATTCATACTAGATTTGATAATCAAGAGTGCAAACTCTATCTCTATAATATATTGGAATATCTTTTTCCCAAATAATTTATCTCTTTGTTTATTTTTTTAGTTTAAGTTGCCTATATTATTATGAAACTCAATACCTCTAATTGTGTGACCTTTATATCACTTTGGTATTGTTAAATTATAATGCTTCAAGTTATCTAATTTTTGCTTTAATTTTTATTTAAGATTTTTTAAATAATAATAAAATATTTCATGATGAATTTTTAAGTAATTTGTAGCATTCCAATTGAAGTTTGATTGAGATTAAATAATGGTCGATGGACTCATCTCAATGAGCTCAATTTTAATAAATAATTTTTTTAATATTTTTTGTATTCTATCTTTTAGGATTTCTATATGCTTTAGGAGATATTTTTATTTTTAAAAAACTTATTAATTTGCATTTTTATGGCCCATCTACTTAGTTTCCAGTAATTCAACTTGCCCAAACAATTTGACTCATGTCTTGTAACGTTTTGCTTTTAATTAGTTATGTTACTATGATACTCTAAAATCTTTTCATGTGTGACATTCACATTGCTTTAATTTATCCTTATAACATTTCTTAATTTATCTAATTTCTATTTTAATATTATTTTACTTTATATTAAAATAAAAATAAATTTTATGTATGTCTTTTTATTTGGTAGTTAGCAAAACTTTTTAATGTGGTTTGATGGTGATGAAAAAAGTTTTACTCTTTTAGACTACTTCTATCAACTTAAATAATCAATTTATTTTTTTTAAATATTTTTATCTAAACGTTTGGCATAGGTTATGTGACATTTTGAATTATGATAACAAGGATGTTGGACTCTATCTCCTTGTACCATGTAATATAGCTTTCTAATACATTTCATCTCATTTCCTAAAATGTTTCTCAATAAATTGGTTATAATACCTAAAAACTCCATATCTGTATTCACATGATCTTTAATTTATCTTATTTCTAATTCAATGCCTATTTTAATAATATTAATATAATACGTTATTTTTTTACTATCTAATTTTGTAACCCACTATATTTTCGAATAAGGACAGTGAAAATGAAACAAACAACATTAAACTAATCTTAATGAGTGCAATCAAATTAATTTTTTTTAAGTTTTACATCCCTTGAGTGGCATATTGATTTGTGTTTTATTCTGTGATCAAGGACAAACCTTTTAGCATCATGGAGTGCCACATTCTTATACAATTTATTATGTCTCTTAAAATGTTTCACTTTTATTTAGTTTTGTTATTTTGAAAATCTGATTTAATTCCTATTTGACCTTTATAATCTTTGAACTCATTATGTACCTTTCATTTATCTTATTTTAATATCAATTTATATTTTTTTAATATTAAAATAATAATATTTTACTATGTTTTTAATTTTTTACTTTATTAATTCTTAATAATTTCGAATGATGTTTGTTTTGACAAAAAATCATATTCGAACTTCTATGAGGTACCTTATTGCAATTAAATATTCAATTCTATTATTTAAAATATTTTATTTCCTAGTGTTTTTGCATGCCTTACATGGTATTTTGATGTATACTTTGTTTGATGATGAAGAATGTTACAAATGATCTTCTTTGTAGCTTGGAATACAACTTTCCCACTTAACCTATCTCATTTATTCAACACTTTTTATTAGATTCTACTATGTTATTATAAAACTCTAATTTTCCAATCATCTAATAAAGTCTTATTAAGATGAAATAAACACTATTAAACTCATCCTAAATGGCTCAATTAGATGTAATATTAATTTTTTATATTTTTAAACATTATATTTTCTAACATGTCATTATGTCTTACAAGTCATTTTAACAAGTACATAATTTTATAATTTAAGATCTTTTGCACATTCTCCTAAGTGTCTAATAACGTAATTTTGACATAACATTTTTCTAATTTTCTAAATTTTTCACTCTGATTTTGCCATATTATTGTCGAACACTTAATCTTATATCATGAGACCTTTACGTCACTTTTATTTGCTAATATATTACTTCAATTTATCCCATTTTTTATTTAATATATATTTAATTTATTTTAAGATAATCATTTATTATTTTTTATGTTTATTTACATTAGTAATTTGTTTGAATTAGGAATGATGTCTAATTCAAATGAGATAAACATTCTGAGACTTGCATTAAGAATCTCTATTTAATTAAATATTTATTTTTAGATATCATATTTTCTCAAATTTCTAAATTTTTTACAAGTTATTTTGATTTATAACTAATTTTATTAACTCAGATGTTACATATGATGTCCTTAGTATCTCAATTATTAACTTTCTTATATAATTTATCTCAATTTTCAAATGTTTTTGTGTTGGTTTGTTTATGTTGTCATGAAACTCTAATTCATATGAAATTTGACAGTTATAATGTTTTAATTTTGTTATATTATATTACTTTAATTTATCTCATTTTAGCATAAATATAACTTTATTTCACACTAAAATAATAATTTATTTTATTTAAAATTATTTACTATGTAATTCATAGAAATTCCAAACAAGAGCTTTTGGCATACTTTATGAGCCATTTTGATTTGTAACTAATTTGGATATTATTGATGTTATGCTCTTTCAACATAGTATTATTGAATGTAATTTTATCATACAATTTATCTTACTTTTTAATGTTTTCACCTTGATTTGGTTACATTGCTATAAGCTTCTAAATCTCTGCTCTTGTGACAAATTTATCATTTTTAGTTACTTGTAGTACATTGCTTCAATTTTTCTATTTTTTACTTTAGTATTATTTGTTTAAAGAATAATTTATTATAATTTATGCTTATTTAAATTTATTATTAATAGCAATTCTGAACAAGATCGAATCAAAAAGAAAGAAACATCACCAGACTCATCACGATGAGCTCTATCCAAATTAATATTCATTAACATATTTTTTTATATTTTATATTCTAACAAGATTTATTAGATATTTTTATTCATAATTGTTTCAACAATCAATGATTTCACCCATAATCACTTTAGCTCTTAAAATGTAACTTTCCATTTCAATTTATCACTTTTTTTCAAATTCATGATGCTGAATTGATTTTGTCACTATTAGACTATAATTCTCCTCTCATGTGACCCTTACATAACATTAATTCTACCAAATTGCATTGCTTCAATTTATTTTATTTGACTTTTAGTATTTATTTTCTTACTAGAAAAAAATTTTATTGTTTTTTTTAAATTTTTTACTTTAGTAAATCTAAGTTATTTTAAGAGAGTTCTAATTGAGAAAAAAAATCAATGTTTGACTTATCTCAATGGCATTAAATGAATTAAATATTTATTTTAATTATTTTGAATATTTTTATCTAAGGTAATAGCTTGTCTTTTATGACCTCTAGGTTCATACCTTAATTAACGATTTATGATGTTGCACTAAATCTTATTAGTATCATGGAGTACAACTTTCTTATGCAATTTATCTTTTTTCTATAGATGTTTTTTTTTACTTTGGGCAAGTTATTATCAAACTTAAGTTGAGAACTTAACCTTTACATTACATTGATTTTCTTGTATAACTTTCCTTCAATCTATCTCATATAAACTTTATTATATTTCTTGCTTGATATAGAATAGTTATTTGGAATTATTTCTATATATTTTTTTGTTAAATCATGTTAATTCCAAACGTGGCTTGATTAAAAAGAAACAAAGATCATTAGACACATTTGCATGAGCTCTACCAAACTAAACTTTGATTTTTAATATTAATAAATATTTAATTTTGTATGGTTTGACAAGCTTTATAATTCATGTCTACTCATACCAAAGTTGACATTGTAAGAGATTATTTTCAATTGCTATAGTATCTTAGAATGCAGCTTTTTTCATTAAATTTATGTCATTTCTTCATGTTTATCATGTTTATTTAGTTATACTACAATAGAACTCTAAATTCCCTTGCTTGAGTCATTCACATTGCTATGATTTGGTGATAGTTCAATTATCTCATTTTAGATTTAATATATATTTTTCTTGATTCTAACACATTAATTTATTATTTATTTTGAAATTCTTAATAACTCTAAACAAAGCTTTGATAGAGATAAGACAAACATTGTTGGACACATCTTACCAAGCTCTATCCTATTAAATATTTATTTTTATATTTGTAAATATTTAATTTTTTTACAACAAAAAACATAATTTAATAGTATTTATAGCTATTTACATTTTGAATTTAAAGAAATTCCAAATGTCATTTTATGGAGTTGAAAAATATCATTAGACTTGTCTTAGTGAGCACAACGAAATTACGTAATCACCTTTACGTTTTTTAATATTTTATTTGCAAAAATTTTAACATATTTTACTAGATATTTTCATTCATACAAGATTTGACCATCAACAATTATACACTGCATCAGCTAATTATTGTTTAATGAAACATCCCAAAACAACTGATCTCATTTCTTCAATTTCTCTCTTTAAATTTTTGTAATATTGTAATATGACTATAATTAAAGTTATTTATTCAAATGTTCAAAATTTATTTCTTTTTATTACTATGAGAAAAAATTATCCTAAAATGTGGTTTAATGAGTATTAAACAAACATTGTTTGAGTAATCTTGATGAGCTCCATCATATTTAATATTCATTTCTATATTTTTAAATATATTTTTTGTTGATGCTTTCATTGTTTATGATCCATTTTTTAAGCAAACCAAATTATACGATAGAGAATGCTAAACATAATCTTCAAAAAATCTTGGAATAAAACTTTCTTATATATTTTGTAGCATTTCTTTAACCTTTTTACATAGATATGTTTATGTCACTTTGTAACTCTACTAATCATTTCATGTGACCATTGTATCGCTTTTATTTTGTTACAATACAATTTGTATATTTATCTCTTTAGTAGCGATTTGATACAATTTATGTGGTTGTTTGATTCATGTCAGATTTCACAATAAGGGATATTACAATGAAACTCTCTAGTATCTTTAAATGCAAATTTCTCCTATAATTTACCTCTTTTGTGTAAAAGTTTCCTTAGATTTTATTGTGTTACTATGAAACACAAATACTCCACTTGTGTGTCATTTATATCACATCTATTTAATTATATCACATTGTTTTAATTTATGCCAAATTGTCTTTATTTTATTTCCACATGATATTAAGAGTAATAATTTATTATTATTTATTTTTATCTACTTTTATCGTTCATAGCTATCTTATCGCAGTCTTTTATGACAAGCATACATCGTTGGACTTATCTCCACTATCGAATTAAAAAGGTGCTATTATATTTTTAAATTTTTTGTTTCTAAAGGTTTTGGTGCTCTTTACATGGTAGTTCTATTTGTACAAGGTTTGATTATAGGAATGTCATAGTAGCACTCCTTAATTCCCTAAAATGAAACTTTCCATAACAACTAAACTCATTTTTTCAAATGTTTTTCCTCTCAATTGTAACAATACATTGTAACTCTCATTTGTTTCGCATATGAACTTGACATCGCTTTTATTTTTGCTTTATATATTACTTTAATTTACTTAATTTTAGCTTTAACATATATTTACTAAATATTGAAAAAAGCAGATTTTTATTATTTATGTTCATTTACTTTGGTAATTCATACTAGTCTTTGTACTCATCTTGATGGCCTTTATCTAATTAAACATGCATTTTGTACTTTGCAATGTTTAATTTTTGATTGTTTTGTCATCCTTTACTAGAATTTTTATTCATAAATGATTTGCCAATAGAGGATGTTACAGTCTATCTCCTTAGTATCCTTTATTGTATCTTTTTCATTTAATATGACTAATTTTTTACTTTTTTTGTTTTTCTTTCTTATGTTAATCTGAAACTCTAGTTCTCCTCCTATGTCTACTTTAAGCATCTTTTTTTGTTTATATTATACTGCTTTAATTTATCTCCCTTTGGCTTTAATATAATTTACTTCATATTTAAATAAAAAAATAATGCCATTTAAATATATTTGTTATTAAAATTTCCAGTAATTTTAAATGAGGTTTTATAAAGAATAAAAAAAATGTTGTCAAAGTCATATCATGGAGCTATATTAAATTAAATATATTTTTAAATATTTTAAATAGTTTATTTCTACGGAGTTAGCCTACATTTTGAGACATTTTGATTCATAGTTGATTAGATGTTTAAGAATGTTACTCATGATCCCCTCATTATTTTCAATGCTGCTTTCTACTATAATTTATATTATTTTTTTGAAATTTATCACTTCGATTTGGTTATTTTTCTTGCTTGCTCTACATGTCCACTCATGCAATTGTTAATAGTTGTTTTATTTGTGTTTTTACATTCCTTTGATTTATCTCATTTGTTGAATATACTCACATAAAAATAACGTAATAATTTGTAATTATTAATGCTTATTTAATTTTGTAGTTCTTATAAATTCTAAGAAAAATATGATCAACAGAAAAAAAATATCATAATACAAACTAAATGAACACATCCTAATTAAGTTTAATTACTATATAATTAAAAAATATTTTCTAAGTTTTGGCACACTTCACCACAAATTTAATTCATACGTAATTTGATTATTGAATATGTTATACAAATTTTTTTTATCTTGGAAAGCAACTATCACAAACAAATTATGACATTTCTTCAACTTTTTTCCTTTTATTTAGTTATATCACTTAGTAATTCTAGAAGTCCTCTCATGTTAGCTTCACATCATTTTCATATGATTATATTACAATGATTTAACTAATCTCACTTCAACATCAATATTTTTTAATTTTATTTATACTTATTTATTTTGGTAATTTGCAACAATTCCAAACAAGTTTCTATGAAGATGAAATAAACATCATCAAACTATTCTCATTAAGCCTTATTTAATTAAATATTCTTCATTTGATATTTATTAAATATTATATTTTTTGGGGGTTTTTACATGCTTTACAAAAAAGTTTGATGCATACAAGAATTGATGATCGATGATATTACAATAGAACACCTAAAAAACTTGTAATGAAAATTTTCCACCCAATTTATCTAACTTCATCAAAATTATAATTTTAATTTTATTAAATTATAGAGAAGCTCAAATTGTTCTCTCTTGCGACATTTAAATCACTTTAATTTGTTTATATTCACGAATTTAAATTTATTATTATTTATGTTTATTTATTGTTGTTGTAAATAATAATTCTAAATGAGATCAAATCATGACAAATCAAACATTATTGGACTCACCATGATAAGTTTATGTAATTAATAAAACTTTTTGTTTTTTTAATATATTATTTTCTAGATTTTGGGCATGTTTTATAAGATATTTGAATTCATACCCCATTTTGATGATCATGTGTTATACTTGATCTCTTTTGTAGTATGAAATACAACTTTCTAGTAATTGATATCTCATTTTTTAATATCTTTCTTGTTGATACATCTATATTACTATGTAACTATAAATTTCATCTCATGTCACCTATAGATTGATTTAATTTGGTTATATTATATTTCTTCAATTTATATCATTTCAACATTAATATGCACTTAGCTAATATTAGAATAATATTTGTTTTGCTATTTTTACCAATTTACTAACTTTGAATGATTTTTTATTGTGATAAAAAATTATCAACAAACTCATCTCAATGACCACTATCTAATTAAATATTCATTTAAGTAGTTTGGAGTGTACTATTTGACTAGTTTTTTTTTTTGCATTCTTTTTGAGATGCTGTGGTTTGTGCTTGATTTAATGTTCAAGGATGTCATAGTCAGTCATTTTATTATTTTTCAATGCAAATTATTCATCTAATTTATCAATTTTTATATAAAATTTTAGTTTGATTTGGTTATGTTACTATGTAAATCTAACTCTTCTCTTGTGTTATCCTTAGATCACTATAATTTTTTGGAAAGCATATGACATTAATTTATGTCCTTTATACTTTAAAAGAATATTTAATTAAATTTTAAGTAATAATTTATCATTATTTATGTTTATCACTTAGTAATTCATAGTAATTGCTATTGAGGTCTAATAAAAAAGAAACAAAAGTCTTCAAACTCATCTTGATAATCAAGAATGCTACATTCATACATCTTAATATCTTAGATGTAGATATTTGATATAATTTATCATTTATTCAAACTTTTTAATTTGGTTTGGCTGTATTTCTAAGATACTCTAATTATCTTCTCATGTCACATTTACATCACTTTGATTTCATTATATTATATTATTTCAATTTATTTCATTTTAAGTTTATTATTTTATTTCATTAATTATTAAATAATAATTTATTATTTTTTAAGATTATTTATTTTTGTAATTCATAATAATTACTAACAATGTCTTATCAAGAAAAAAATTTCAATAGACTCATTCGTTATTTATTTTATTATTTACAAACAAAAGTACTTTGAATTCACACCATATTCGACAATCTAGGATGTGATAGTTGATCTGCTCAATGTCTTGGAGTATTTCTTTCTAGCATAAATTATATAATTTCTCTACATATTTCTCTTTGATTTGGTTATATTACTTTATTAATCTAACTCTGTTTTCATGTGACCGTTATAAGTTTTTTATTTGAATATATATGTATTAGTTTGAAAAGATCTTTTTAGTTATTTAATTTTTTAATTTATAGCAATTCAAAATAACCCTAATTAAGATGAAAAAATATAGTTCTACCTCATTTGATGAATTCTAAAACAAAATATTTATTTTCTTATTTGAAAATATTTTTTTCTAGTTTTTTAGTGTGCTTTGTAAAGAATTTTGAATCATATCTTATTTGACCATCTAGGATTTTATACATGATCTCCTTAATAACTTTGAATTTAACTTTACAACATATTTTATTTTGTCAATTTTTTCCTTTGATTTTTTCATGTTATGAAACATTAATTCCTTTCTTATGTGACCTTTATATTGCCATAATTTTATTATATTATATTGCTTTATTTTATCACTTTTTGAATTTAATATATGTTCACTTAACATTAATATTAAAATTTATAATTATGTGTGCTTAATTACTTTGGTAACTTGTAGTAATTTTAGATGAGTTATGATTGAGACAAAACAAATTTCTTGGAATTGGCTCATCAACTTCTATTAAATAAATATTTATTCTTTTATTTTTAAATATTTTATTTCTAGGGTTTTAACATGCATAATGAGACATTTCTAGTTGTACCAAATTTAAACATCGATGTTGTTATAGTTGATCTTCATAGCATCTTAGAATGTAGCTTTGTTGCATGATTTATATCATTGCTTGTTGTTTTAGGCCTTGAGTTTGTTATATTATAAAATAATTTCTATTTTCTCTCATGTGAGCTTTACATTTCTTTATTTTGATCACATTATATAATTTTTATTTGTCTCATTTCACATTTAACATAATTTAAATTAATATTAAAAATAATAATTTATTATTATTTATGATTATTTGTTCTCATAATTCATAGTAACTCCAAACTAGGTTCAAACAAGATAAAATAGTTGTCGTTGGACTCTTCTCAAAGATCTTAATGTAATTAAATGTTTTATATTTTCTATATTTGAATATTTTATTTTGTTAAGCTTTACATCATTTTATGAGACATATTGATTCATACCTGATTTGATGATTTAGCATCTTATACCCGATCCCTTGGTGCCTCGTAATGCAATATTTTTATGTGATCTATCAAATTTCTTCAAATACATTATTTCAAATTGATTATATTACTATGTTATATTAAATCATATCTTGCGTGAGCTTTGCATCTCTTCGATTTTACTATATTACAATGCTTCAATTGTCTCACATTAGCTTAAATATATATGCAATTATTATGAAAGTAAAAATTTATTTATGTTTATGCTTTTTAAATTTTGAAATTTGTATTAATTTTTCAATTAAGTTCAATAAAGTTGAGGGAAACATTATTGCTTTAGTCTTGACATGCCCTATTTAATAAAATATTCCTTTTTTTTAGTTTTAAATGTTTACTTTCTTGAGTTTTGAAATGCTTTAACGATTATTTTGATTCACTGTAGATTTAAGAGTTAGGGATGCATACAATCACTTTAGTATCCTAGAATTGTTCTTTCTAGTATAATTTCATTAATTTATTAAAATATTTTAGTTTGATTTGGTATAATTTTTATGTAACTTTAAATCACCTCTT
This sequence comes from Vanilla planifolia, assembly GCA_023846275.1. Classification (NCBI taxonomy): domain Eukaryota; kingdom Viridiplantae; phylum Streptophyta; class Magnoliopsida; order Asparagales; family Orchidaceae; genus Vanilla; species Vanilla planifolia. Next base: position 1,085,341 of record JAIUJO010000017.1, on the reverse strand, counting down.
GCATGATTTTGCATGTCTCTGATTTGGCAACATTAAGTTACTTAAATTTATGTCATTTTAGCTTTACGATTTATTTATGTAATTTTAAAATAATAAGTCATTTTTTTTATTCATATTAACTTTAGTAATTGAAAGTAACTCTTAAGTAGGTATGGTATTGAGGAAAAAATAATTATTGGAATCATCATGATGGCATTATGAATTTAAGTATACATTTGTTGTAATTTAAAATAGTTTTTCTAAAATTTTTCAAAGCTTTATGATAGTATTCATTTCATGGCTTATTTGATTGTCAAAGATGTTCCACTAAATATCAATAATTATTAGTGCAACTTTTGGTATAATTTATATTATTTTTACAAAACCTTTGTTTTGATTTGATTATATTGTTTTTCTTTAATTTATGTCATCTCTCAAATAAGGTAACCAACTCACCTCATAACATAGAGGAATTGAATCATCCCATATTATTTTATCCTCTTCCTCATGAGAACTAGTTAACTCGATTTGATCGTCATTATCGTCATAAACTTTGTGAAAGCAAACTCATCCCATGGTGATTGGGGGAATGTACTCACTCTAATATCAACATCATTTTAAAAACGATGAGAATCGACACATCGTAGTAGCTACTAGAGGATCTAGCTCACCTTAGTCGTAACAAATCCTAACATTATAATAAATATATGTGGGAGGACATGAATTGATTAATATATTGTCACTAAAAATTTTTATCTTTTGCATGTTATTTTTTGTTCATCAATATTATATCAATATAAATTTAATATTATATTAAATTAACTCATAATCTTGTTGTAAAAATTACTATAACAAATAGACCTACAACAATTCTTATTAGTTAGGATCACAAAACAGTACATAAGATATATCTTGCAATTCTATACAATGACTATACAAAAGGTACAATGCATAATCATCATATAGTCTCTATCTTGCTTTCTCTAAGGGTTTCTATTTTCTACCCTTTTCCTTCAGAATGATTATTGATGCTTCCCCACCATTTAAAGGAGATGATAAATATTTGGCTCAGAGATTATAACAATTGTGTCATTGGAATATGGATACAAGAAGGAAAATAGTTGAATCATTTTGCAAGTCTAATATATGACCATACTATTTAAAAAATCAATTGGTCTCTCCACCACATTTTTAGTGGCAATGATTGCATAATAACAATTAAACCATGATTATGGTTTCAAATTAGGCTATTGACACTTAGTTGAGCAAGTGAGAGAAAATGGAAAGTGATAATGTGATTGGTTAAGATTAGAATATGAGATTTTGTGCATAAAAATTATGTATATTAAATAGTTTATTTTTTTATTTATCATTAAAATTAAATGAAATAATAATAATCCAAAAGAGATTTAACAAAAATTTCAAAGCATTACAATCATCCCCAATAGTACTCTCCTCTTCTCACTCATTATCCCCAAGTAACTTTCACTTACAAGGTCCCAGGTGTAGTCACCTCTCCATTTTAATATCCTAAAGAGTCACCCCTATCTTTTTATTAGCTCTCCCATTCATATCATTGAATAATGGGAAGATAAAGTATGAGTGAATTACCTTCTTGTAACATCCATTCATTGCCAAAAAAACAAAATGCTACACTTAAATATCTTCCTCTCTATATAATTTATGGAATTTAAACACCACCATTGGTACATAAAATGAGTAAGAAATCCTTTCAGACTATCAACTTGCCCTATCTCCTTCACTTGCTCCATAATGTTATGGTGAGGTGGGTCATTCATGATTTTTGTTTGAAGGAGGAGGTGCACATATTGCGTTGTACTATAATTTGATTAACAACAATTTCAAGAACATTGTTTGGGAATGCTTCCTTTATCCAAGTTGAATGATCAATTTCATTAATTATCTTAGTACTACTTGCTATTATGGAATTTTTGTGCCCATAAGTAGTTTTAACAAGGATACTAAATAAGAAATGAAACCATTATGCCTAGTGGTAATGGTATTTTTGTTAATAAATTATGATCATATTTTTTTGTGGATATCTACGGGATTAAAGTAGCTAAATATCATGGCTACCTATTGTATTTTGTTAGGAGGAATATAACCTTCATGATTTATCTCTTGGAAACTAATGTGGGGACCTTTAGTTTTTGTAAGAATGTTAAAACTTTTTGAAAAATTCTTGGATTAATTTGTCTAACCTTCGACTAGTCTATCAAGGGCACTGTAGCACTATCGTAGAATTTTGCATGTTTGAGATTATGGATCATTCTTCACAGATGGTTCCTATCTTGGTGAGTTGATATAATAATAAGATTTTGAGGTGTTGCATAGAGCATGTATCAAAAAACTATATAAACTATTGATTAACTTGGGACCAAATTAGAGATAATGTTATGTTTGTTGCACCATTATTTGTTGTAGGGCTCTTCCATGCCTTACATGTGTAGCAATAAAAAAATTAGCATAAAATTTAGTAATGGTCAAGCTTAGTTTGAATTCTCCAGCTTTATTCATGATATGGATTTGGCTAGCTTGGGTTTCATTGGAAATTAGTTTACTTGGTGTCATAACAAAGAGGTGAAAACTTGTATCTATGAAGCATTATATAAAGCTTTTATTAATATTGATGGAATGCAAGCCCTCTTGATCACCACATTTGTGCTTCTCCCTCGCATCCCTTTAACCACAACCCATTAATATAATAGTTTAGACAATCATTATTTGGCAAAACTAAAAGGAGAATCTGATTTGAAAACATTTTGTTAATTTTTCTTTAAAAAATGAATGTATTTAATACAACTTGGAAAAGTATTATTAAAGGAATCCCAATGGAGTTCTACAAAATTTAGCGAAGCTATGTCATCATTAAAGAAATTGAGCATAACAGAACTTGACAATAGCTATAAAAATCTTAGCAACTAGAATAGGAATTCTAGGAGCTTCAACATATGGAGTCTGTGGAGTTGCTTAATTGAGTTGGAACATGATCCTATTGCTAGCTTATTTCTTCATATCTCATTGTCATTGCATTAGAAAAAGCATGGCACAGGTAGCATACCAAGCTTAATTAAGCCTCCCTTGGGGATTAAACATGCTTCTTTTCGAAAATAACTACCTTTAACTCAAAGAGCAACTATATCCAACAACCTAAAAATGATATTAGTGAACCGATGGCCTTTTAAGCTAAGATTAAGAGATTCTCTTGTACTATTTTAGTAAGAAATGGCGTGTCCATGTCTAATATGATTCTCTGCACCCATTCAACCCTTAATAAATACTAATGATGAAGAGGAGACTACACTTGTGTCTCTAATGAGTGATGATAAGGTCATATCTATAATGGTGTCCAACAAAAGAAATAAATCCCTTCTTTTGGATGGCTTCTTAGTCGAGCTTCTACATGGTTATTAGAAGATCATACAAATGGACATCATTATAGTAGTGAAGTAATTCTTTAAAGATAGCTTTATATCAAAATGCTGAAAGGACCCATTGGCCATATTCATCCTTAAAGTTTAAGGGGCACAAAAACCAAAGACATTTAACCTCATAGCCTTTGTAATATGATTAACAAAGTAGTGACAAAAATTTTTTTCTAGTTAGATTTAGGTTAATGCTTACAAATATCTTTGCCATGGAGCAAGTTGCTTTTGTGTTATGTCGTGCTGTATATGATAATATTTTTTTAAATTAGAAAAAACCCATTTGCACATATCTTCTTTCAAAGAAGGTTTGATGGTAATAAAATTAGATATGCATTAAGCTTATGATAATGAAAATTAGAAATTTGTATTGGATATTCCTAAGCATTTACAGTTTGTTGTGGTTAGATTATGGTTGATATCATCACACAAAGATTTGAGATTATGTTTGATGATTTTTATCTATCATTGATGCAAGGAAGTAGGGGTTTTAAATAGGGATACACTTAAGTATTGATTAGAAAATAAAGAATTAGATATGGATCATGCTTATGATAAGGAAAGTTTGAAATTTGTGTTGGTTATGCTTAAACATTGTTCGTTCCTTAAACTTTGTTGTGGTTGGATTAAGGCTTATGTCACCACACTAAGATTTAGAATTGTGTTTAATGTTTTCTATGTATCATTGATCGAAGTAACTAAGGGTCTTAGATAGGGATGTTCTCTAAATCCATACCACCTTACCATAGTGTCTAAGTATCTCTTATGGCTTATTAGTATTAGTTTGATCATACTGTCTTGATTGTGTTTAAGAATTTCCTTTCCTCTTTGATGATTACACACCTTTTGTATATTGATGACATCATGATTTATAAACAATAAACTTGTGGTATAATGAAGAATATTTAGGATATTATAGAGTACTAAGGGCATCACTTAGATGTGGTGATGAATCTAAACAAATTTAGAGTCTTATTTAGCAAAGGGATGAAGTGCAAATATAGAAAGTTCATTTCTCGAAATTTTAGGAAACAAATTATTGCAACAAAACTTTAAAGAAAAAAATTGAAAATTCATTAATAATAAAGAAGAAAATTATGTGTCGAGGTGGATGATCAATTCATTATTAATTGTGCCCACAATGTCATGATAAACTCGATTTAACTATTGTTGTTACTTATTGCTTAGTCTAAAGCTTAATTCCAAGCCACACTATTGCCTAATAAAACATATTATTGTTTCGTTATTTTTGGAGTAGTATGAATTATAGTAGTACAATAGACTATGCTTATTGAGAAATACAACTCTTAAGAAATGTGACAGACTTGGAGTTTATAGTTTTTCAAACTAGTAGTCAAGATGGATTGCAAAACATGGTAACTATGGTATTGCTCAAGAAGATAATTTATGACTTTAGTTCTTTAGGCCAAAATACATTTTGATAATAATACTTTTCATATGCCTTGTTGTACACAGATACATGTGTGTCACTCAATGTTGGGGCCCCCTAAACCACAAAACATAAGGTTTGGAAAATTTTTGCAAGCAATTTTGTTTCCTTTTTTGGTTAATTTGCTCATCATCCATTCTATTGCTACTGAAACAACCTATTTTAACATGGATGTGGAGCATTTGATATTTGTAGTAAAGCTAGTTAAGGTGCATGGGGTGTCGAATCACAAAATGATTTAGAAGTTATTCACATCTAATTTGGTATTTTTGATTCTACATTCTCCTTCTGTTAAATCTAATCAAATGAATGTTCTATGCTTCATATTGGGTGAGGATATGGTGTTGGACTTAGACGCTATATACAATGACACATACATGTCCATCATTGGAGGAGGTCTTATGGGTTTGGAAAGAGTAGGTGCAACCTTAAGTAAACATTTTCCTTTAGAGATTAGCATTAAATCTACTTCCTACTTGCACTTGGCTTCATGCAAGAGTGATTGAGTCATCTAAACTTTGTCTTTAGTGAAGTCATATTAATGAAGATTTGAAACATTTTTTTAAGAGTGGTATGTCATGAATGACATCTGGTTTAGTAGCATTTTAAATGACCAATTCATGCTTGTTGGGACTAAGTACTGGGGTGTGACTTCTATAATTTAGTTTTTTATTTGGATGCCTACGAATGTGTAGGTGGCAATGACTTCTTATGTAGTCAAATACACTGCTTTATATTTATTGTATCTCTAGAATAACAAGAATTTGTAGGTGCAAGCAAAAAAGGCACCCAATTAGTTGCACATCAAAGAAGAAATTGCATTATTGTTGCTACTTGCAACAACTCTTAGATCATGTCCAATGAGAGCTCTGGTGGTCTTGACCAGTTGTTTGTTATCTCTTATAAGACTCCTCTAGTAGGTTTGATTAAATTTAAATGTGATGGAGTTATGCATGATGACATAAATGCTAAATTTGGTAGTGTTAGATGGGATGACATAGGTAGATTGGTTACTATTGTGAGAAAAACTTTGGTTTCATATCCAAATATTGCCATTGACATTGTTGCCATTCTAAAGCAATGAAAATTTTGAAAGCTCTATTTCTTGTTGTCCAAGGAAATTGATTGAATCAAATTACATTATACTCATTATTGAAGTCAATCAATTACTTTCAACAATAGCAACTAATAGTTCCTACAATAGTTCTTATCTCCATAAAAGTGTGAAGGCAATAATTTTAAAGACTAAGTTTTTCATGATGCATTTTTATATGATTATATTTGAGACCTGCTAATGCCTTTCCAAAATCACTTCAACTGTGTTTTTAATGATTTTATATATGAACTTTCTTAAAGAGAGTATGTTGTAGACTTTGGCTATTACTTGACCAAGGAACCCAATGACTTTAATTTCACGTATAGTGCTAATGGAGTCCAAACAGTAACATCCACCAATCCCTAGTTAGCATCATTTATGGTTAAGACTAGAGTGGTATCTGTTCATCTTAAAGCCTCTGGCAGTCATTCGTTATTAATTAAAGCAACATTGGGAAATTCTTTTGCAATGATTTTCTTCATAAATCCAAGAATTTTAACTCTGACTATTTCATATTTGTGCCCATGATTGTTCCTCTTAATCTTTACTTCAATCTCAATGGCCATAACAAAAGGATCAAAATCCTTTGACGTTATCCCTTGATAAAGTATCAAAAGCATGGGCTTGCCTTAAGCAATTTAATTTCTATAAAGTAATGATGTTGAAGGCACAACCAAGCTAGATAAAGCAAAACTACACCAATGAAAAAAAGATTAGTGTAGGTAGTGTACACAAAAAGATAGGCTGATCAGCCCAAATGATGGTATTACTATGAGCTTTTTTACTACAACATAAACATAGGTGACTGGAGCTCAAATTGTTGTGGCTGCTAAAAAAATACTTTCCCACCAAGGGCTCCTCATTATATGATTTAGATTATAATTTTTGAAATTACTAGACATATGGAGCCTCTATTATTATTAGTTATCAATACCTCACCGTGTCAAGATTTTGAAATTTTATTACTTACTTTTTCATTGAATATAGTAACCATGTTTCAAGCTACCTTTTTGGAGTCAAACCCTAATTCACCATCAACCAATATTGCCATGTTAGGGCAATAAATTTCCATCAAAAGTTGATATGGTGGAAATTTGAATGATGCATATCATTCATAGATACTGTGTGACACGATAAGCTATCATGAATACTTAATGAGACAGGTGAAAGCGCACATCAACCTTCTACTTAATAAATGCATCCCATAAAGAAGTTAGGATTTCTTGCATGTATTACCTCTAGAGTTAAATGGTTTTCGAAGTAGCATGTGCCTTCACAAAAAATGTAACTATTTGAATGACTCATTCACTATTTCACAGTTAAAAATTGTTTTTACTTACACATTAATAGATTATTCCTTGTGATAAGCAGATGACTTCTAATAAGATCAATTAGTTTGACACACAATGATAAAGCAGTAGAGAGCACCTAATATCATAGTTGACATGTTTCTCATGTCTAGTGACACTTCACAAAGGAATAATGAATGCTTTCATGTTTTGATGCCATTTGTCAAGTTTTGAAACATTGCCACTCAATAGTAGGGTTCTTCAATGACAACCCTCCTTGGTAGAGAATGAAGATAAAGATTTGTGGTTTCAATGACTGTGCCAACATTAGAGTAGGGACTGTCACATGTTCGATTGCATTACAAAACAACAAAAGTTGCAAGGCATGACAAGTGTGGCGTCAACAAGGTAATTGGATAGGAACATACAAATCCCATAGAAAAGAAGAAAACCTATGAACTTTCTCACTAAAAAGCTTTTATTAGCTGACAAAACCCTAAAAATATTAATTGATAACACCAAGAGGTTGCCAAGACATAAGAAGTACCACTACAAAAAAAATCTTGTGCAAAAGTGGTCTAAAGAAAATCTAATCCCATTAGCCAAAAGGAATCAAAGATTTTAAAAAAAGCATAATGGGCCTAATTAACAATGAAGGACTTGGCTAACATACACATGCCATGAAAACCAACAAGATCTAGAAAAATGACATCGTAATACAAATGATCCATTAGGGCCTACACAAATCAACAGACCATTAAAATTGCTTAAAGGTATTGCACCTAAAAAATTGAGGTTGTTGAGCACCACTCATGTAATTATATAATGTTTTTCCAAGATCCAAGACAAGATAGCAAGCACACTGTGTACTCCAAACTTTGCTAGCCATGAAGCAACACCAACTAAGTGACTTTAAAATGTTGTAATTTCACAACTAGTAGGTCACACTTGTAAGGCCTCACCATGAAAAATGCATTGGAATACATAGCATGATGGTGAGGCTTTCGGCCATGCATCTTACGATGTAAAGGTAGTAGCACACTCAACCAACACATGGCCATGTGTAATTTGCACCATAGAAGTTTCACTATGACATTCATAAATATCAGATAAAACAAAGCTCCAAGTAGTAAGAAAAGTGACACAATTTAACATTGTGCCATGTCAAGTCCCTATTAGAGTGATATGTTATTCTTGCTTCACCTATTCTAAGATATGGCAATGATGAGAAAAAGCCATGAAATTCATGTAAAAAATGTTGCATGTGAATAATTCTAATACACGAGACAATGGGATGTTAGGATACATCATACAACAAAATGGCAAGTACTCTGATGACAACGACATTGCTAAAAGTAGATGGCATTACCAAATTTTCACAATAAAGTCAGAAAATTTGCACCTCACAAAGCCCCACAGAAAAAAGAGTGACACTTTGAACATGCACAATGATAGGTCACCTAATTAGGGATCACATTATACAAGAACAAACACATGGTAGTGTTCAAATCCCAAAAAATGTTACACCAGTAGTCACATGCATAAGATGTTGCAACCACACTTAAGAACAACAAACTATCCCACATGACTAAGGATGAAGCATAATATGCACAAACCCTTGTGTATATCACATCATCCATTATTTTCTTCATTGTAAATGGCATAGTGATAGACATTAAAACTTGTGAATTGCATGTTGTGATAATTCCATCTAAGTGGAAGGCATGTCTTCTAATAAGACATCACCTTATCAATCCACTAGTAGTCGATAATGGAAACATCCTAAATGAAGTTGCACTTTATGGGCCCCAATACAAACCTCCTTTGGACGTAATAAGGAGTGCATACTTACTACAACATGTGCAAATAGTACACTATCGTTGTTGTAGTGCACCCAATCTTCTGTCATACATGCAAGTACAACAATGTGAGGCTAAGGCAACAACCAAGCTTACACACCTAATTACATAATGCACCATCCAATTGTTGCTTTGCTACTAGCTGCATTATGTTGCATATTTTCTTTAGCGGGATTGTTTGTTTTGAAAATTCTATAAAATGAAGAAGAAAAGTCTCCTAATAAACCACCACCTTATCAAAGTGTTAGCATCCTTGAACTATTAAAATTTTAAAAAATGTTAGACTTTATGAGCCTCATTGGTCATGGGCACAAGATGCTGGTTGCATAGAAATTGGCTTTTGGGAGTGGACATAATATTGTAGGATGCATAGTTCTCTATAATGTAAGATTGGGGATGCATCTTAAGATGGACAAACCCTAACACATGTTGCACCATCCAACTTCCATTTTATCACAAGCTATGACAACATGCACATTGCCCTTTATGGATTTCATATTATGACAATTCCATCATGAAGAATGCAAGTCATCCATGTGTCAATAGCCCATAGTGCTAAAACTCACAAAAATTAGCTACACTTTCAGGGCCCCATAAATTATGTGCATAGGATGTCATAGGACATGGATAGAGTAACTACTATGAATGTAAAGTCAAGCAAGTGCATAGTCACTTATCTTGCACATAGCAACAACAGCATGTGGCTATGGTCATAACACAACATGCACAAAGTTTAGTGCATAGTGCACTATCCAACCACTACTTTGCTGTAGATTGCATTGTGTTGTATTTTCCATTCACCAACTACATATAATGATAATTTCATCAAGGAAGAATTGAAGTCAACTAAAATTGCATCATATTTTCCAACCACTAGTAACCCAAAGCACTAAAAATCATAAAAAAGGGTAACCCCATGTGGGCCCTTTAATTACACCCATAAGATGTCGTAATGCACTCAAGGTACTGTAGGGTGCACACAGACAAGTTATTGAATACACATATAATGCATTACCATGCACCTAACAATTATAGCATATAGATAGGGTGATAGCCCAATATGTACAAACCCTAGTGCTTATTGCATAATCCAACTTCAACTTCTCTATGAGTCACACTGCACCCCGTATTATACCTTGTGGATTGCATATCATGATCATTTTGTCAAGAAATATGGAAATGCTTCTAATTGTGTGGCTCTACTTTCATTCCCATGTAGCCACAAGCATTGACACATTTTGTCATGCACATAGAACTGCTATATGTACCTTTTTAGCAATTTATGTGAGTAAGCAAGAAAAATTTTTTAAACTAATGTCATGCCTTTTTGTTTGTGGGGGCAAATCTACCATGACATAGGGTTTGATCTCAGTGGATCTTGATAATTTATGGAGAAGGCAATGTTCTATAATTCTGACATTACATTATCTAACCTCTGTGCCGAGTAGTGTGAGGCATCCCAACTTTACACACTAGCAAGCAAATAAGGGGTAGGACAAGAATCTCACAACACCACATAGTGTACCACATGAAATATGGCATGAAGTATCGCATGAAATATCACATTAAGTAATACATGAAGTATTGCTATAAGTATCACAAAAGGTATCATAATAAGTAGGGTTGGTGGAGTAGGCTGTGCATGCTAAGTAGCAAGCAAGTGGTGTTTTGAAACATTCATGATGCCTATGTCTTCAAGGGGATGAATTTGTTGTGACATAGGGTTGTTTCTCAGTGGATCATGACCCAAGGCCACTTTAAGACTTATAATGCACACTCCAAAAATTATTTATTAAGAAAGTATTCTAGTTGCTATTGATACTTAACTGTCATTTCTTATGGTGTCCGTACCATCCAATGAACTATGACATTAAGAGAGCTCATGGTCATGTGCCATTTTTTTGTAAGGCCCCTATTATTAATCAATAGGCAAAAGATAGGTCTAGGTAGTGCATCTTAGTATAGTTTTTCACTAAGAGGCATTTAGTCGGAATCCCACACATGATAACTTCACATCACTAGCTCTTCAACCAAGCATAATGACTAATAATGTGAATCAATGGTTCGTCTTGTACTAGGTTGAATTACCATCATGATGACACCTTGATTAGTACGACAAATGTAACCTAACTCATGATAATCTAAACCCAAATCATGTTCTCAATGTGTGGGAGAACAATCCAATAGTTAATGAAATCTACTTGATAATGATGGGAAGAATCAACATTGAAGGATCAAGAAACAATGTTGATATGAATCTCAGCCATCACAAGCTAGTTATCTCTTTGAAAAGTTTTCTTACATCAACTTCAAATTCTAAAACCAAAAAGGATCCATAGGCCATAGTTTCATTGTCATATTAATACTAGAAATTAGAATCAAATGACCTTTAAGACTTTTTTCCATATAAGATTTTTCTACTCATTAAGCTAATCTTAAGACACCATTGTTATTTTTAATAAATGTATCACCCCAGACATACTACCTATAGATGATGTCTTCTACATGGATTTTGATCCCTTAAGGAGACACTTGGAGAAAAAAATAGGATTGAGCCCCACCTCCATCTTATAGATTAAGTAAAATTACATTAAAAGTACTGGTATTTCAATTTTATCAACATGCCAACGGCTACATATGCTAATTCTCTCAAGTCATTTCACAAAGTTGAATTAGAGTAAACATTAATAGGGTCTTCCTTCCTCACTGATTATATCAAGCTTATTTCTTTTGTTGAGTTCTCATTGGATAATGGATAAAAATAGTTGGAATCTAATTAATCCCTTCATGCACATTTTTAATTAGATAACAAGGTATTTATCTACCGTAAGAGGGTCATAACTACTCAAATTGCTTACCTATGCATGGTTGAATTTCTTCACTTTGCCATTTAGAGTGATGGATAAAAATCACCTTTTTTGAGCACCCTTGAGAACCATTGCTATTCTCTGTTTTAATGAAATAATAAGAATCCAAGTGTCAGTACCAATTTTGATTTGATTGTTCAGCACTCAGGGAAGGCCCCCATAAGTGTCACACTCAATTCATTCCCAAATGACATGTGTCAACACAGTTTGACCTTGCGAGTAGCTTGAGCAATCCACTAATGCCTGATGGTTTCAAGACTTGGACCCTCATGCCCAACCCTCAAAACAAATCGTTTTGCTAAAGATATTATTCAATATTTTTGACTTCCTATCCTTACATTATTTCATCAACCACATTTTTTTCACCTTGGAGACCTGATGTTGTCATGAGTTGTCATTAGGGGAACTCTTAGGATTACTCAACATGCGATGTTCTCTTATGAAATTGCATGTGCCTTTAATTAAGACATTTCCATGGTTCATAGGCTATTAAGTAGAAAATATAGCACTTCCCAATGCCCTACCATTATCTCTTGACCACTTGACATTGCAATCAACTAGCACATCCCAGCTGAAGAAATTTGACCTGACTCCCTCTTGAAGCTCGTTCAAAATTATAGTATCTAATGGGAACCCATCGTCTCATATGGAATCTTTCCCTTATTTAGCCATCAAAGTCATCAATTCAATATTTGGCACTACCACAAAGATCAAAAATAATGAACACTCCACATAGCTTGTGTCTTACATCTCGTAGCGATCATTACACTCTCTTACTCGTCTGGGCATTGCATTACACAAATAGCTAGGTATGGATGCAAATTTAAGTGCTAGCCATTTTTTTCCTTAGTTAATTTGACAAGTGAGTTGTTGCATACTTGGTACATTTCAGCCTTTATGAGCACTATCTTGCTATCTTAATAAACCAATGCTATTTTTAAGCTCTAGATTAACATGTTTTTGGACAACATAATCTAATTTTTTGTTCATCTAGCATCACTAGTTCTACTCATCAAAAATGGCCCACTTGAATCTAGATTCATTTGCTTAACTATTGAAAGCAGCTGAGCCTTCCTGCCTATTTAAAGTTTGAGAATAGGCTACGCAAATTATACACCGAATGTCCCTAATCATTGGCTTTACCAAATAAAACTTTTAATGTGTCTCTATTACATTGAGGCAAACATTTCGTGGAACTAACCAATAGATGGTTTCATTAACCTTTCTCCCTCATAACCAAGTTAGATGAGTGATTTGCATGTCACTCTCTTTTAGCATTTAGTAGATTTTTTGCTGACATTGGCTTCCTATGCTATAGTTTATTATCTCTTGCATTTTTGTAACCATAATCTCTCTTGAACCCTTTGTAGAAGATCTAGGTTAATTGATGGCTCACACCTCAAATCATAATCCCATCAATTAGCTTCCTTGAACCTTTCAGGCTTTCTCCATCAATGATCACAAGCATGCCAGACTACCTAGTCTATGTTTTGAGATAGTCAGATGGAGTCCCCATAAGTGTCTCTAATGCATAGGGTGCCATGATGGCATGCCTCGATGGGGCTAGCATAGTCACTCATGATGTTAATGATTTTTCATGGGAGACATCTGCTCGAGCTTCTATCATCGTGATGGCTCCAGTAGCCTACTCTTCAAGCTATGTAATAAATCGTCTAGGATCATTCTACATCTAGCTGAGGTGCATCATCAATTCCCATCTGCTTCTTTCCCAACAATGTTAGGCACGTTTTGACTTTATTTTCAAAGTCCTTTCATTTTTCCATCATAGTGCTTATTGTTTATCCATCTCTTAAAACTACTAAGTCTTTGATGGAATTTACCACCAAATTTGGGTTGAATTCCAAACTACTAGGCTCCTATAGATGAAGTATATTAACTGAATAAGGCACTCACCCTCTATAATGCCCCCTATAGTGGACATTATCCTGATCTATTAGTCAGGATGCTTCTCTAGACTACATGTTAGACTTTAGGCTATCCAATTTCCATTCTAAGTTTGTTTTACTTTACTCACTATTATTAAGGGTAACCTTATTTATTGATTTTTTTAAACTCAATTGTAGCCTCACCTAACATGGGGTAACAACTCCACACCATGGAGCAAGTAGTTGGGTTTGGGAGGGCATTTACTTTTCATATTACAACATCACTTCAAACTGGCCAACACCACAACACATGATGACATACAACTTTTACAACATTGACTGTCAACCATCACTCCACCCATAATATGATGCCATAGCATAGCATGCCGACTATCAGTTCCAAAAGAGGAATTAGATCTAAGCCAAAGATTTTAAGCTTTTGCAATAGATGATAGGCCACATTACACCTAAGAAAGCATCCCCTTAGCTACATCCTGAAGTTGCAACTTGCATTCATAAAATGGATGGTTTATAAGAATCCATAATTCATAAGATGTCACTTTTAGGTCTATTCTTGATCAATGTGACGACCATGGTATTCATTGTTGAGTGTCATTTGATGTTGCCTTTTCAATCATAAAATCAAGTATAAATTAGAATGCCTCATAAACCTACCAAAATTCTAAGAAAATAAAAAATTTAAAAATTTTAAAAATATAGGTTTGATATGATAGAGCATGTCTAGAAGAGTCCGATGAGGCCTGTTTCATTATGAAATATTAAAGTAAAAATTTGTTATTATTTATGTGTATTTATTTAACATATTATTATAATTCCAATCACATTCTGATTAAAATGTGACATATATCATTGGAAATGTCCCGAGAAGCTCTACACAAAAAACTATTTGTGAGATAATTTGATTAGTGGAATAATTATCTCACTTTTTCAAAATTTTCACTGCCAATTTGTAAGATTACATTTTAACTTGAATCACCTCTCGTATGACAATTAGATCACTATTAATTTTTTATATTATATTGATATATTTTATCTTATCTTAGGATTAATTTACATCTACTCAACATTTAAATAATACTTTAATAATATTTATGCTTGTGTAATATGTTAATTCACAAAAGTTTCCTGTGAGATTTGATTGAGGTGAAACAAACATCATTTAACTAATCTTCATAATCACAATCCAATTAATATTTATTTTCAAATTGTTAATCATTCCATTTTCTAGTGCTTTGACATGCTTCATGATACAAATGTTTTTAGAACTTGTTTAATAATGAAGCACATTACCCTTGATCTTCTTAGTATCTTTGAATGCAATTTTTTATCACAATTTATCTAAATAGTTTAATGTTTTACTTTGATTTGAGTATATTATTATTTGAAGCATAATTGCATGTCATGTGACATTTACATATCTTCTATTATGTTATTTTAAATTATTTTTAGTTTACCTAATATCACATTTTTTATATATTTACTTTATATTAAAAAAATTATTTATTATTTATTCTTATTCATGAAAATAATTTCAATTAATTATAAACATGGTGTAACGAAGCAAAAACAAATATCGTTGGACTCATCTCGATGAGCATTATGAAATTTATTATTCATTTTTTTTTTTTTGAATTATTTTTTTATGTTTTGGTATACTTTATAAGTCATTTTATTTAAACATGATTTGATAAATAAGTTTGTCACCATAATATTCCTTATTATCTTTCAATGTAAATTTCCATTATAATTTATCTTATTGTTTTAATCTTTTAGCCTTTATTTCTTATTTTTTAAACGATAATAATTTTTCTTTATGTGACGTTTACAATACATTGATTTTGATTGTATTATATTACATTACGTCAATCTATGTCATTTGATAAATATTATATATTAACTTAATAATATTTAAGTTATTTATTATTATATATTATTATTTACTCCATTGATTATAAATAATTCAAAATCCATTCTCAATGAAAACAATAAAGTTTCAATAAGCTTATATCCATGAGCTATATCTAATTAAATATTCATTTTTATATTTTTAAAATATTATTTTTAATAGGGTATTTTGAATAATGCATGATTTGACAATCAATGTTGTTGCACAAGACCTCCAAAAAATTTGTGAATGTAACCTTAGCTTACAATTTATCACATTTTTTCAACTTTTCCCATTCATTTCATTATATTACTATGTAATAGTAAATATTATCTCATGTAATTGTTTGCATAACTATCAATTGATCACATTACGTTGCTCTCTCTTATCTTACTTAATCTTTATATAAGTCATCATAATACTAAAAAAACAAATTATTCTTTTACGTGCATCAAATGTGGTTGTTCATTGAAATTCCAAAGTAATAAAGGTAAAGATTAAACTAAGATCATTTGACTCATCTTTTTGAGCTTTAAGAATTTAAATATGCATTATTTTATATTTAAATATTTATTTTTTACATTTGGACACACTTTATTATGTATTTTGATTTGTCACTTATTTGATTTTTGAGGATGTTATGCTTACTCTCCTTAGAGTCTTGGAATGTAACTTTCATGTTCAATTTACTTTATTTGTTAAAATGTTTAACTTTAATTTCGTTATATTATTATCAAACTGTAACTCTCTTTGTACTTGATTTATGCATCACTTTGAATTGGTTTTTTATTTCATATCTTTAATTCAATTCATTCAAAATTAATATATATATATAAATATATTTCACATAAAAATATTAATTTATTATATCTATCGCATTTTTAGTTCTGGCAATTTACAATAATTACAATAATATCTGATAAAGGTCAAAGAAATGTCATTTAAGTCACCTTAAAGATTATTATCTAAATGAATATTAATTTTCTTTTTAAAAATATTTTTTTTGTAAGGGTTTTAAATAGTTTACGAGAAAGTATTTTGTTCAAGAATTAATGGTAGAGGAAGTTACCTTCTATCTCCTTCGTATCATGAAAATCAACTTTCTTATATAATTTATGTCATTTACACAAAGTCAACTAATTTCAATCCATAGTGAATTGGAGGTTACAGCTACAAAAATCATTAAGAGTAATTCTAGTTCTTTGCTAGACAAATTGTCCTAGGGAGTTTGTTAAAACCATTGAATTCAGAATATGAAAAAGTAGCCCTAGGGTTGGGTACAACACATCCTATCATAATCACAATGAAAAACTAAATCTCCATTAGTGTGCTCTTTATACTGCTTTCAGTTTGTTATATTTTCATCATTAAACATTTTAAATTTAGGTTTTAATATTTTTTGACCTAATATTATAATATTGAATTAATATTAATTATGTGGTCCTTGACTATTTTATGAGAAAATTTTATTTGTAGCTTATTTCATGATTATGGATTTTATCGTCAATCTCATTTGTACCTTGCATTACAACTTTTCGTAGGCATTATCTTATTTCCTAAAATTTTTTCTTTGATTTGGCTATATCACTATGACTTTAATAATCTTATTATGCACTCCTTGCATCACTTTGATTTTGTTGTACTATGTTGCTTTAACATATTTTTATTCAAATTTTAATCAGAATTTATTTAATATTAAAACAATAATTTTGTATTATTTATGCATATTTGCTTTGGTAATTCATAATAATTGCAAATTAGTTTTGAAAAAGAGAATAAACATCATGGGACTCATCTCAACTAGTTATTTTCATTTACATTTCATTTTTATATTTTTATATAATTTTGTTTATATTGTTTCGACATTCTTAATGAGATATTGTGATACTTGCCTAATTTGAGATTTAGGAATTTACCCATGATCCCATTATAACCTTGAAATGTAGCATTATTATATAGCTTATTTCTTAAAGTCTTCTACTTTTGAATTGGTTATCTTTGTAACACTAATTTGTTTCACATGTCACTTTTGTGTTGACTTGATTTTGCTATATTACATAAATTTAATTTATTAAAAATTTACTACATATAAAAATTGTAATTCGTTATTGTTTAAGGTAATTTACCTAAGTAACTTGTAGTAATTCCAAACAAAGATCGATCAAGATGAAACAAAACATCATTAAACTAAACACAGTATTAATTTTTCAATTAAATATTAATTTCAATATTTTTAAATATGTTTTTCTAACTTTCACACTCTTTATGGATATTTTAATTCCATCATGAGTTGATGGTTAAGGATGTTACAATCATTCTCAAAAGCATTTTTCAGTGCTATTTTCAAGTGCTATGTATCACATTTCTTGAACTTTCTTACTTTGAATTAGTAATTTATAATGTAAACCTAAGTCCCCTCTCATGTGTTGTTGCATCACCTTCATTTTGTTATATTACATTAGTTTAATTCATCATATTTTCACTTTGATATATACATCTACTTAATAAAAAATTAATAATTTTTTGTATTCGTGCTTATTTTTGTTAACAAAGAATTTTTTAATTTATCTTTTTTTGGCTTGGACTTTCTCTAAAGCTCTATTTAATAAAAATATTTTTTATATTTTCATACATACTTTTTGCTAGGCTTTTTCCAGTGTTAAGGACTCATTTGATTTTGTATATGATTTGATAATAAAGGAAGTTACACTCAAACGTCTTAAGATCACGGAATTCAACTTTCGCACAAAAACCATATGATTACTTAAAAAATTTGGCATTCATATGGTTATATTACTATTTTGCTCTATATCTTGTATCGTCTAATCTTTACAAAGCCTTGATTTTGATATATTATATTATTTCAATATATCTTATATCAATTTTATCACAAATTTACTTATTTTAAAAGTAATAATTTATTATTATCTATTTTTATTTAATTTTTTAATTTTTAGCTAAACGAAACATGGCTTAACTAAGGTGAAACAAAAATCATTTAACACATCTTCATGACCTGTTTATAATTAAATAATTATTTTTTTTTAAAAAAATATTTTTTCATAGGGTTTGTCTTGCCTAATAAGCTAATTCATACTTGATTCGATTAAAGGATTTTACAATAATATTGTTGGTATTACGGACTACAGCTATCATATATAATTGATCACATTAATTCAATGTCTCACATTAATTATGTTATATCACTATGAAACTCTAATTCTTTTCTCATGTGAACTTTATATAAGATTGATTTAGATAGTTTATATCATTTCAAATTTTATCATTCCAATCTTAATATATATCTCCTAATTATTAAAATAATAATTTATTTTTCTTTATGCATATTTAGTTTGTCAACACATAGTAGATCTAATTGAGGTCAGTGGAGACAAAATAAATCATTAAATTCAAGTTGTACACACATTATGAGATAATTTTATTCTTATCTAATTTGATGATCAGGTACAATCCACATGATGTCCTTAATATCTTAGAATGCATCTTTGTCATTCAATTTCTCTCATTTCTTCATATGTTTATCTTATAATAGGTTATATTATTAGGAAACTCTAGTTTTGCTCTAAGGTGACCATCATTTTCCCTTGATTTTGCCACTTATTATAGTTCTTCAAAACAAATTTCAACTTCGTTATATATTTATGTAATATTAAAATAATCATTAATATTTATTTATGAATGTTATATATGGTATTTCATGTAATTCTAAATCATGTTTGATATGAATGAAACAAATATTATTTGATTTATCTTAAAGACATCTATCTTGTTAAATATGCATTATTACATCTTCAAATATTTTATAAATTTTACAAGGCATTTTAACATGTAATTCATTTGATGGCTAGGGACATTACAGTGGATCTCTTTAGTGTCTCGTAATGTATTTTAACTATACAATTTAACTTATTTCCTTAAAGATTATATTTGGAATTACTCATCTTACTATGAAATACTGCTTCTTCTTTCATGTGACCTTTTTAATTCTTTAATTAATAAATGTTACATTTCCTAATTTGTTTCTCACATTAACTTTATTGAAGATTTTCTTAATATAAAAATGATCATTTTTTTTACTTATTATTATTTTATAAAGTAACTCAAACTAATTTTAAACTAGTTTCAATCCATTTGTAACAAATATTTTTAGCCATTTCGATGAACTCTATTTGCCAGAATACCAATTTTTATATTTTTAAAATTTTTACTATTTAGTATTTTTCTATCTTGGATGTTTCACTTAATCTCTTAGTATCTTGTAATTAACCTTTCTTTAGTAATTTATATCCTTTTTAGAAATTTTTTGTTTATTTTGTTATATTATTATGTAAATCTAAACCTCCTGTCTTGTGACCTTTACATGTTCTTAATTTGATTAAGTTACATTACTTTAATTTATCTCTTTTATCTTTTAAAAAATTTTTTCTTAAAATAAAAACAAAAATCTGTTATTATTTATGTATTTACTTTGGTCATTTGCAATACTTAAGAGCAAGTTCCAATTAAGTCAAAGTAATTGTTACCAAACACAACGAGCTCTATCTAATTAAAAAATTTATTTTTATGTTCTTAAATATTTTGTTCAAAGATTTTGGAATATTTTAAGAGAAATTTTAAATTGTACTTTATTAGACAATCAAGAGTATTACAATAATTATGTTCAAATTTTTGAAATTGAAGTTTCTTTGGCTATTTATCTTATTTTTTTCAAATATTTTCCATTGATTTAGTTATTTTATATTTCTTAAATTTATCTCACTTCAACTTTAACGTGTATATTTACTTAATATTAAAATATAATTTATTTTATTTTTTTATTATTTATTTTGAAAATTAGTAAAAATTCTATTATGGTCCAATTAAGGTGATAATTAAATTATTTGAGTCATCCAAATCATCTCTGTTATTAGTTATTATTTTATTTTTTATTTTCAAGTATTTTGTCATTTAGGTTCACCACTCTTTATGAGATATTTGTATTTTTACTTTTTTTAATGATTGAGCATGTTGTAATGAATCACTATACATTGGCAAGCTACTTTCTTGTTTAATTTATCTTGCTTTTTCAAAATCTATTTTTATTTAGTTATATTAGTGCACAACTCTAAATCTCCTCTCAAATGCCATTTACTTTGCTTTGACTTTATGATGTTAAATGACATTATTTTGTCTCCTTTAAATTTCAATATATGTATACTTAATATGAAAAAATAAACTTATTTTTCAATATGCCTATTTATTTTGATAATTCATAGTAATTACAACTGAGATAATAATAAGAAAAACTAAACATCATTGGAAATGTCATCACAAGTGATATATAATTAAATTATTTTTTATCTTATTTCTAAACATTTTATTTTTTTGAATCATTTGTGAGAAATATGATTTTTACATTTTTTTATAATTAAGTATTTTATACTCAAAATAATTATTGACATGGAATGCAACTTTCCTATTTAATTTGTATAATTTTTTTTAAATTTTTTTTAAGTTTTTTTTTCAATTTTTTAAATTATAATGTTTCCAAAAATCTCCCATTTTGTGTAATTTTTTTTCCTTATTATAGTGCTCCTTAATATAATTTCTACTTTAATAAATAAATAAATATTTAAATATTTAAGATTATACAAAAATTTATTGCCATTTATGTGTTTTAGGTTTGATAATTCTTAGTAATTAAAAATGTTGTCAAATTGAAACAAAACAAATGTCATTGCCTCATCTTCATTATGTTTATTCAATTAGATATATAAAGTTTTATTTTTTTATATGTAATTTTTATTGACTTTTAAAATTTACAAGATATTTTTATTCATACATCGTTTGATAATTATTGATCTCACACTCAATATTTTTTGTTTCTTGTAATAAATCTTTATAACATAATTTATTCATTTCTTTAAAGTTTTATGTTTGGTTTGGTTTGATTATCTTGCAACTCTAAATCCCCACTTATTTGGTCTTCTTTAATGTCTATTTAATTAATATTAAAACAATATTTTATTTACGTTTATTTTTTATTTATTTGATAATTCATAGTAATTCAAAACCTAGTAAGATCCAGATGAAAAGATTATTGTTGGACTCTGCTCAACTATCTATATCTAATTAGATAAACATAGTTTCTTAAATGGTATTTTTAATAATTTTGCATGATTCATGAAACATTCCATTTGATACCTAATTTGATGACAACAAAGCAACACTCGATCTCCTTAGTATATTGTAATAGATCTTTTTGGTATGTTTTATCTTATTTCTTAATTTTTTTCTTTTTAATTTAGTTATTTCACTGTGAAACTCTAATTCTTCTTTGATGTGACCTACACATTACTGTGAATTGGTTATATTCTATTCCTTCAATTTATGTCATTTTAACATTAAAATATATTTAGTTAATATTAAAATTACTATTTATTATCATTTTATACTTAATTAAATTTGTGCTTTATATGAACTCCAGACTATGTCTGATATAGATCAAACAAAGGTCACTCAATTGCACTTGACAAACTCCATCTAATTAAATATTTTTCTTACTTATAAGTATTATATTTTTATAGTTTTGTGCTCATTGAATGAGACGTCTCTATTCCCTTTTGGTTTAATGATCTAGGATTTGATATTCAAACTCCTTGGAATCTTGTAATAAAAAATTCTTGCAAAGATTCTTATTTCTCCAAATGTTTTTTGCTATCTTGGTTGTGTTACTGCTTAACTCTTAATTTTCTCTTAAGTGCCCTTTATAATAATTTCACTTGGTTATATCATACTACATTAATTTATCTCACTAGAATCTTAATATATGTTTAGTTATAATTAAAATAATAATTTTGTTAATATTTATACTTATTTCATTTAGATTATCATAGTAACTCAAAATCAAGTTAAATGATGATGAAACTGATGTTGTTTAATTCATCATGATAGGTTTTATACAACTAAATCTTTTTTTATATTTTAAATATATTTTCCATGTCTTTGGCTATTTTAAGAGGTAGTTCAATTCATACCAGATTTAATGTTCAAGGATGTTATGCACTTTCTTCTTAAATATTGCCATGAAGCTTTCTAGTAGATTTTATATCATTACTTCTACTTTCTTGCTTTAATTTAGTTATATAGCAATGTAATAATAAAACTCGTTCCTTTAAATTGCTTTGATTTTGTTATGTTACATTTAATCAACTTTTCAAATCTTATCTTTCATATATATTTACCAAAAGTTAATATAATAGTTTATTAATATCTATGCCTATTTCATTTTGTTATTTGTAGTATTTCAAAATGAAGCCTAATCAAGGAAACATTTCTTACACTCATCTTGATGAGCACAATCTAATTAAAATTTAATTTTTTTATGAAGTTAAATATTTATTTTTTAAGATTATTACATGATTTACAAAATATTTTGATTTACAAATGATTTTACAAATGAGAATATTATGCTTAATCTCGATAGTATTATTCGATACAACTTTTGCATAATATTTATCTCATTTGTTCATATTTTTTTAGTTGGATTTATTTACATGAAAATTTAACTCCAAATTTCATCTCCTGTTACCTTTAAATGGCTTTGAATTGGTTATATTGCATTTCTTGAATTTTTCTTATTGTAGCAGTACAATATATTTATTTAATACTAAAATAATGACTCATTTTATTTTTTCTTATTTAATTTTGCAATTCATAGTAATTCTGAACTAGCATTCATCGAGAAAAAAATACATGTCAGGCTCTTCTTAACAAGTATTACCATATTGAAAAATCCTTTTTCTACTTCTACACATTTTTTCTATTAATTTTGTATGATTTTCATATATTTAAATTGTTAACTCAATTAATGATGAGGCATATACTTTGAATCTTCTTAGTGTGAGGAATGTCTTTTTTCATAAACTTTATCTCTGTTCATTTTTTTTCACTATGATTTGGCCCAATAATTTTGTTAAATCACTATGCATGTGATGTTTAGATGTCGTTCATTTGGTTATATTCTTTTGCTTCATTTCATCTAACTTTAATATGTATTATATATTTACTTAAAATAAAAATAATTATTTAATTTTTTATACTTACTTTCATAATTTGTAATAATTCCAAATGAGATATGATATAAGTGAAATAAATATCATTGGACTTGTCTTAATGGGCCCTATCTATTTTAATATTTATTTGTACATTCCAAATATTTATTTGCTTAGATTTTGAATGCTTCATGAGACATTCCTTTCATACGATACTTGAAAATTGAATAATCTTCTTGGCATCATGGAATGCACGTTTCCAAAGATGAAAATACAAACATTGTTGGACCCATCTCTATGAACTTTTTCAATTTAAGTGTTCACTTTTTTGTTTTCAAATTTTTCATTGAATGTTATATTATGTCATTTTTACTTTGCTTCATAACATTACTTAAATTCATTCTTTTTCTATCATAATATATATTTACATAATATTAAAATAAAAAACATTTTATTCTTTATTACTATTTATTTTTTTCAATTCAAAGAAACTCCAAATGATGTATCATTGAGATAAAACAAAAATTGTTGTACGCATATAGACGATCTCTATGTTATTAAATATTAATTTGAATATTTCAAGATATTTTATTTTTAAATGCTTTGACATGTTTTCTAAGAATGTTTTATTTGTAAAAGATTTCATGATCGAAGAGGTTACCATCCGTCTCATATGTATCTTGCAATTCAACTATCTTATACAATTAATAGCTTCAAAATTTTATCTTTCATTCTATGTTATTGTAATGAAAATATAATTATTCTATTATGTGCCTTTTGCACCATATTGCTTTTGTTATAGGATATTTTTTTAAATTTATCTTATTTCAGCATAAATGGTTGTTAATGTAATTTTAAAATAATAATTTTTTATGATTTATATTAATAAGGATTGATAGAGATGAAGCAAATGTCATGACACAAATCTCAATAACTTTATCAAATTAAATACTCAAATTTAAGTTTTTAAAAATTTTATCTTCTTATAGTTCTTTAATTTATTTCATTTTAAAATTTAAATTTATTTAATTAATATTTAAATAATAAATTTTAATTATTTGAGAGTATCTAATTTAATAATTCATATTATATCAAAACATTGTCCTATTACATTAAAATAGACACTATTGGACTAGTTTTGTCGAACTTTATCCAACTAGAAAATTTTCTTAATATTTTTTAACTAAGTCAAACTAATACTTTTGATCAAATGAGGTGAACTATACAACATCATTACTTCTTAAAACTTTTTGATGAGCAAGTATAAAATCCTCAATCGATAAATCAAGTATAAATTAAAAATATCTTGGATGTAGTGCCAACGCCCTAGAAAATAGAATTCTTAAATATAACAAAATTAATATAGAATATGATAAAGCCCTTTCAGATTTGTCCAACTATAATTGCTCTATCTATATCAAGCATTATGTAGAATTACTATGAATTACAAGAATAAATAAAAAAAATAATTTAAAAATATTATTTTATTACTTAATAAAAATATATTGAGTTTCGAACAAGATAAATGAAAGTAATGTAAAAAACCTAATTCATAAAAAAGTGAAGTTCACATAAGAAGATAATTAGAGTTTTATTATGATATAAATTATTTTAAGCGAAATAAAATGCAAAATGACATAAATTCTAAGGGAATTTGACATTCCAATACTAAGTAGATTATATGTAACATCACAAATCATCAAATATGACACAACTAAAATCTCATAAAATAGTAAAAAGCACTAGAAATAAAATATTTAAAAATATGAAAAATTAATTTTTAATATGATAGAGCTCATTAAGGTGAGTACAATAAGGTTTGTTTCATCACAATCTTACCTTATCTTGAATAACTAGTAATAACAAAATTAAAGTAAAGTAAAGGTTAAAAAAGGTGAATAAGTGGTTAAAGGTAATATAACTAAATCAAAGCAAGCAATTTTGATAAAAGAAATAAATTATTGAGCAAAGTTCAATTCGTAGTTGCTAAGGAGATTGAGTGCAATAAGTTCGATCATCAAATTATGTAAGATTCAAAACCTCTATTAAAACAAGACAAGAGCGTAGATAAAAATTTGAAAATATAAAAATTAATTTTAATTAGTTAGAGCTCAACAATTCATAGACATTTATTTCATGTCGATTAAATGTCATTTGGATTTACATTTAGTTGCAAAAGAAAGAATACATAAATATTTATAAATTATTATTTAAATATAAATTATGTATATGTTTAAATAAAAATTAGTATATTGATGTAATATAATATATCAAAATCAATGACATGTAAAGATCACACAAGAAAAGACTTTGAGTTACATGGCAATGTAACAAAAACAATGTTTAACATCTGAATAAATGAAAACATTACACATGAAATTTTCACTCCAAGATGCTAAGTAGTTCATGCATAACATCCTTAGTCATCAAATTTTGATTTGATAAAAATGTCTTGTAATGGATATGAAGGCCTTAGGAAATAAATTATTTAAAATATAAAAACATTTTTTGCTAGATGGAGCTTGTTTAGAGAAGCCTAATGACATTTGTTATCCTAAATAGAGCTCTTTTAGAATTATTATATTTTACAAAAAATATAATCATTAATAAAAATCAGTTAAGATGTTATATAAACTAAATATATAAAAAGGCTAAAATAAAGAAAATTGATAAAATTTAAAATTCTTAATTCAAATAAAAGTAAAAGTCACACTAGAAGAGAGAATATGTTTCATAATAATATAACAAAATAAAAGAAATTATTTTGATGAAATGAAATAAATTTCATTATAAAGCCACATTCAAAGTTAGTAAGAAGATTGAAGGTAATATTGTTGATCTTCACATAAAACATGAATCAAAATATCTAGTGAAGCATGCAGGACATTAAGAAAATTGAATATTATAAATAATTAAAAACAATTTTGACTTAAAGAGACACCCTTGAGTTGAGAATAATGGATTTTTTTAATCTTGATCAGCCTTTGTATAGAATTACAATGAATTACCAAATTACATAATCATAATTCATATTTTTTTAAATTAAGCAAAAATGTGTTAAAGTTAGGAGGAGATAAATTGAAGAAATGTAATACAACCATATAGGGGTAATATAATAATGACATAAGAGAAGTCTTAGGGTTATATAGTAATATAAGAAAATCAAAGTGAAACATTTGATTTAATGAGATAACTTCTAAAAGAAGTTTATGTTACAAGACAAAAAGGAGATCATTTATGAAATTCTTGATCATCAAATCCATCATGAACCAAAATGACAACTAAAGCATGCTAAAATTTTTTAAAAAATAATATTTGAAAATTTGAAAAAATTTTCTTAAATAATATAGTTTGCCAAAGGAATTATAACATTTGTTTTTTCTCCATTATACCTCAATTAGAATCATAGAAAATTGCTAAAAGAGATATTGTAAAAATAAAAATGAATTATTATTTTTTTATTAAGAAAATATTTATTATATAATGAATAAGAAAAATTAAATAATGTAATAAATAAAAAGAAAGTGATTTAAATGTCACATAAGAGGATTATTATAGTTAGATTAAAATATAACAAACTAAATGCGAAAAATGATAAAAAAACAAAAATTATATGAAAATGTTGCATTCCAAGAAACTAAGAAGATCATGTAAAACATCTTTAATCGTTAATTAAGGTACGACTCAAAATGTCTCATAAAGTGTATGAAATCTTAGAAAATAAGATATTTAAAAAAATAAAATGAATTTATTGTTGAATAGATCTTGTCAAGGCAAGTTCATCGATAGTTATTTATCTAAATTAGACCCAATTTGGAATTACTACATATAACAAAATTATGTAAGAAAAATAATAATAAGTTACCATTTTAATATTAAGAAAATATATATATTATACTTTAAATAAGATAAATGTAAACAAAATAATAAAATGAAGTCATAGGGACACAAAATTAACATGAGAGGTGAATTAGAGGTACATAGTAATATAAACAAATGAAAGAGAAACATTTAAGAAATATTATGATTTCTAAGAATATTTTAGTGAGATATACTAAGGTGATTGCATAAGACCATTACTCATTAAACAAGGTAAGAATCGAAATATTTCTTAAAACCTTTTAAAACTCTAGAAAAAAAATATTTTGAACAATAAAAATGAATATTTAATTAGAGAGAGCACACTAAGATGAGTTAAATCACATTTGTCTCATCTCAAATTGACCTTGTTTAGAATAATTATGAATTAAAAATAAATAAGAAAAAATAAAAATAGATTTTTTTAATATTAACCAAATATATATTATATCTAAAATGACATTAAATGAAGCTATGTAATACAACCAAATGAAAGCACATAAAGTTCACATGTTTGGAGATTTAGGGTTAATAAGATAAGAAAATAAAAAAAAAAACTTTAAAGAAAAGATATAAAATGTAAGTGAAATTTGGATTCCAAGATATTAAAGAGATCGACCATGGCATCTTAAACCATCAAATCATATATGAATCAAAAATATTTGTAAAGCAAGCAAACAAAAAAGAAAATATAATATTTAAAAATGTAAAAATAAATGTTTAATATTTGAAATCTCCTTCAGTCAAGTCTAACATTGTTTTCTTTGACTTTAGCATATTTCATTCGGAATTATTGAGAATAACTAAAAAAATAAAGCCAAAATAATAAAAAATAATTATTTGAATTTTAAGAAAAAATATGTTTAAGCAAGAACGAGATAAATTAAAGTAATATAATATAACCAAATATATGAGGAAAGAATTACAGTTTGATAAGAAAAAAATGAAAGAAATAGAATTTGATGACATAGATAAATTGCACCCATCGAATCAGCTATCAATCAAAATATCTTATAAAGCATACAAAAATAGCACAAAATACAAAATTTAGGCATATTAAAATCAACATATATTTAGTTGGAGCTCGTCAAGTTGAGTCCATAGATGTTTATTTTTCATCGATCTGACCTCATTTTGAATTTTTATGAATTACCAAAGGAAACATTCATAAAGAGCAATAAGTTTTGGTTATAATTTTAATCATATAATAAGTGTTAAATATGATAAATTTTTGCATTTCAATATGCCTAAAAAATAGTGATGCAAATGTTACAAAAGAGAAGAAAAGTACTATGACAGGTTAAATAGAAAACTTTGAAGAAATGAAATAAATTATACAAAAATGCTACATTACAAAATACAAAAAAGA
Source organism: Vanilla planifolia (assembly GCA_023846275.1). Taxonomy (NCBI): domain Eukaryota; kingdom Viridiplantae; phylum Streptophyta; class Magnoliopsida; order Asparagales; family Orchidaceae; genus Vanilla; species Vanilla planifolia. The sequence goes on along the minus strand of JAIUJO010000017.1, from coordinate 1,056,282 downwards.
TAAAGCATAAAATCTTTTTTCTTCATGTAGTGCACGAATCAAAACATTTAGTAAGATATGGCAAATGTTAAGAAATTAATTATTTTACAATATTAAAATGAATGTTTAATTACAGAACTCGTCAAGGATAGTTTAATGACTATTTTTTTCATCTCGATCAAACCTCATGTTGAAGAAATAAATTGTACCAAAGTAATAATACAAAATTATGGTAATAAAATTGTCTAATGAATATTTTTTTCAAATGTTGTTTTTGAAGACACCAAGAAGATCAAGTTTAATATTCATGATCTAAAAATCAATCATGAATCAAAATAACTTGTAAAGGGTGCTCAAACCATAGAAAATAAAAAATTTAAAAATATAAAAAATTAATATTTAGATAATATTGCTCATTAAGATGATTCAAATAATATTTGTTTCATCTACACTTGACCTCATTTGTAATTTTAATGATATACATTAGCAAACAAACACAATTAAAAAAATGGTATTTATATATTGGGCAAATATTTATGAAATCAAAAATAAGGAAAATAGAATAAATTATAAGAGAAAGTTGCTTTGCAACATACTAGGGAGACCAAGGGTAACCTCCTCGAACATTAAATGAGGTACAAATCAAAAGCTCCCAAAAAGCATATCAAAACCTTAAAAAAGAAAATATTTAGAAAATATGACAGTTAATTTTCAATTAGATACAGCTCATTTAGTCATGTCTTTTGATGTTATTTTCATTTAAACAAAACTTAAATAATAGAAATTATTATTTTAATTTTATGAAGATATGTGAATGCTAAAATAATGAAAATTAGAGCTATATAATATAATTTAACATATGAGAGGAAAATTGTAGTTTCATTAAAAAAATGAAGAAAACAAAATTTTATGAAATGAGATAAATTGAATGGTAAAGTGGAATTTTATGTAATTAAGGAGATCAAGTGTAACATTCTTAATCATCAAGTCAACTATTAATAAATTAATGTCAGATAAAGTGCCAAAATTGATGCAATTTAATTAGATCGAGCTTGTCAAGGATAGTACAATAAAGTATATTTCTCTCAAATAGATATCTTTTAGAGTTATTGTGAATTTCCTAATTAAACAAGCATAAAGAGTAATAAATTTTTAATTTAATATTATCTAAAAGTATAATACGATTGAAATGTCATAAATTGATCCAATTCAATATGCCTAATAAAAGTGATGTAAAAGTCAAATGAGAGAAGAATAATAATATAATGAAGAATAGAAAATTGAATAATTTAGAAAAATTATCCAACATAACCGCATTCCAAGATTCTTAAGAGATTAAATATAACTTCACTAGTTAGAAAATGAGGCACAAATAAAAATATCCCATAAACCATGTCATTTACCAAGAAAATAAAAATATTAAAAAAATATAATATTACATATAACTCATTTAGATGATTCTAAAGAAAATGAGAATAAATTATAACAAATTATTATTTTAATATTGTGTAAACTAGTGTTTTAGATGAAATGAGATAAATTAAAGAAATATAATATGGAAGAATTAATGACATCTTAGAGTAACACAAAACGAGATTGAAAGTTTCATAGCAATATAACTAAATAAAAGGGAAAAATACAAAAAAACCAGGTAAATTATACACGAAAGTTGCGTTATAATATCTTAAGGAGATCGAGTGTACCATCCTTAATCGTCAAATTAGTATGAGTCAAAGTTTCACTTGAGAAGTACCACAAGCCTCATAAAAATATTTAAAAGATTAAAATGGAATAACTAACGGGATAAAGATCCTTGACTTGAGTCGTTCAAACCATATTTTGAAATATGGTGAATTACCAAACAAAAAAGCATTAATTATAATATTATTTTAATATTAAGGAAATACATGTCAAAGTAAGAATCAAAAAATTTAAAGCTATATAATATAAGAAAACCAACATGATGTAAACATCACACAGGATGAGATTTAAGGATTCATTATAATAAATCCAAATAAAAAAATCTGAAGCAATGAAATTAGTTACATGGTAAAGTTGCCTTCCAACATTAAAAGGCAATAAGGTATGACATCCTTGATCATCAAACCTTGTATGAATTGAAATGTTTTGAAAGAAAAATTAAAAAAAATAAAATATCTAAAAGTAAAAAAATTACTATTTCATTGGGATAAACCTCTTCCAAAAAAGTTCAAAAATATTTTGTTGTCTCAATCAGGTCTCCATTAGAACAAATTTGAATTAAAAAGTTAAATAATCAAAGACAATAATAAAATATTTAATAACAATAAACAATATATTAAGTTTGAAGGTGGATAAATTGAAGAAACGTAATATGGCAAACTTTTGTTCCAAGATACTATGGAGATGTAGTGTAACAACCTCAATCGTCAAATAAACTATTAAAAAAAGTCTTCATAAATGCCTTAAAATCAAATAAAATAAAATATTTCAAATATAAAAATGGACATTTAAATAGGTAGATATGTTCAAAATATTCCAATGACATTTGCTTTCTTTAATAAGGCATCATTTTAAATTTGTATGAATTATCAAAAGAACTATTCATAAGCAACAATAAACTATTTTTTGTAATTTTAAGAAAATGTATATTAAGGCTGAAATTAGCAGAGTTGAAGCAATATGATATAATAAAATCAAGGTAATATAAAGTTCACGACAGAGGAGATTTAGAGTGAGATAGTAATATAACCAAATGAAGCATAACATTTGATGAAAATACATAAATTTTATTAAAAATACAAAGAAGAATAACTATAGCCTACTAAAACATTAAATCAAATGCAAATTGAAATATATAAAAAATTGTGCAAGAACTTGAGAAAGTAAAATATTTAAAAAATATATAAAAATGATTATTTAATGGAAAACGGTTGTTGAGATGAGTATAATGATAGTTGTTTCTTGTCTATAAGACCACTTTTGTAATAACTATGATTTACAAAGTTAAATAAAGAAAAATAATCATAAGGTTTTTTAATATTTTGCAAATATATTTTTAAATTGAAATAAGATTAATTGAAGTAATGTGATATAATCAAATAAAAATAATGTATAAGTTACATGAGCAAAGAATAAGATTTTTTTTATAACATTGTATAATCTATAAAAAAATTACAACATAAGATGTAAATTTTATGAGAAATATGCATTCCATGGCACTAAGGAGATTTAGTGTAACAACCTTAATTGCCAAATATGTAATGAATTGAAATGTAATTGTAGTCATGCCCAAATCATAGAAAATAAAAAATTTGAAGATATTAAAGGATTTTTTAATTTGCTAGAGATCATTGAGATGAGTCCAAGGGCAATTGTTTTGCTCATTCTTCTTTATTTGAAACTATTATGAATTATAAAAGTAAAATAACAAAAATAATAATATATCATTTTTTAAACTTTTTTTTTGGAAATTTTGTTAAAAGGATGAAATGATGTTTATTTAATCAATATAATATAACCAAATAAAAGCAATGTCTAGATTACATAATATGAGACTTAGCATTAGATATTAACATAACCAAACAAAAAGTAAATATTTGAAGAAAAGACGTAAATTTGATACGAACATTGCATTTTAATTTGTTAAGCAGTTGGAGTGTAACCTCCTCTTTTGTCACTTTATGTATGATTTGAAATTTCAAATAAAGCTTCCTAAAATGCTAAAAAATTAAAAAATTTAACATATATGCATTTAATTGGATAAGCATAAACAAACATTAATAATCTTAAATTATTATTTTTAATTTTAAGAAAACATATTTTAAAACTAAATTAGGATATATAGAACTAGTATTATATAACAAAGTGAATACTTAAAAGTCTTACATGTAAAAACCTAAGGAAAAATATTTAAAAAATATCAAAGTGAATATTTAGTTACTAAATGTCATCATGATAAGCCCAACAATATTTATTTCATCTCCATTATGTGATGCCTAGAATTAATATGAATTAAAAAATTAAATAAGAAAAAATAATTGCAAAATAATTATTTTAATTTTTAGGTATATATTAATGCTTAAGTAGGATAATTTGAAATAAAAATATAATGTTAATAAAAATATTGAGGTAAAGGTTACAATAGAGGGGATTTAGAGTTACATAATAATATACGCAACTGAAAGCTTAAGAATAGAAAAAAATGACAAATTATATAGCAAGGTCACATTTGGAGATACGAAGGAGAAAATTAGTAGCAGTTTTGATCGTCAAATTAGAATTGAATCAAAATGACTTAAAATATTCCAAAACACAAAAAAATTATTTTAAAATTTAAAAATCAATATTTAATTCTATATAGTTTATTATTCATATAAAACAAGATTAGGTTTGTCTCGATTAGACCTCATTTTGAAATATTAAAAATTATAAAGGTAAATAACAAAAAAATAAAGAATATTTTTAAATATTTTGTAAATATACAGTAAATCTAAAATTAAATAAAACTGATTTATGTGATATAATAAAATTTAAGGTAATCATCAAAAGAGAGGGGAACTATACTTTATTAATAATATAACAAAATTTAAAAATAATAATTTGGATAAACTAGCAAAAATTTATAAGGGGATTATATTCAATATACTAATAAAACCAAGTGTAATTTCCTCATTCCACAAATTAGGTACAAAATGATAAGTGTCATAGGCCATGCAAAAGATTTAGTCAAATAAAATATTAAAAAAAATATAAAATAAGTATTTACTAAGAATAAGATTGTTAAGGCAAGTCGAGTGACATTTATTTCATCTTGATTAAACATTATTTAGAATTATTATGAATTACCTAAGTAAATAACAATAAATAAAAAAAATTATTTTAAGATTAAGTCAATATAAATTAATGTTGAAATAACATAAATTCAATGAATGTAATATAACTAAAAAAATCATTATAAATGGCCCAAGATTGCATAATTAGAGTTCAAGACAATATGCTCTAATCAAAGGAAATAGTTTGAATAAATCAGACAAATTGTATACACAAGTTTCATTCCAAGATACTAAAGTTTGAGTGTGGCATTTCTTGTATGACAAATCAAGTTTGAACCAAGATAGAATATCGTATGATAAGAGATTTTGATTAACATGTTAATTTATCCAAATGGTGATGAAAGTTCATTAACAATAAGATTGGTTGTATGAGAAGGTTGTTTTAGAACATTCTAATGTGATCAAACATAAAACACTTTGTTATCAAAAAATGTAAGAATGAAAACTCTTGATAGAGCAGGCTAAATTATAAGAAGTATTTGAAAATAGGAACGTAAATGTTTAATATGATAGATCTTATTGAGACAAATCAAACAACCTTTGAAACTTCCTTGCTCATCTAATTAAATATGAATCAAAATGTATCGTTTAACATGACAAAAACCTTGATCAACAAATCAATGATTATTCAAATGTATCATAAAACATACAAAAAACAAAGAAAATTAAGAATTTAAAAATATTCAAATAAATATTTGATTGGATAAGGCTCATCAAGGTGACTTAGATGAAATTTCCTTCTTCTAGATGGCCCTCATTTGGAATTACTATTAACAACAAAAAAATTAGCATAACTAATGGAAAATTACTATTTTAAAATTAATTAAATGTATATTGAACATAAAATGAGATAAACTAATTCAATGTGATAAAACCAAATCAAATTGTTGTGATGAGCACATGATAAAAAAATTTAATTTGATGGAACACTTCAAGAAAGTTCAACAATATTTGTTGTCAAGATCAAACTAGATTTGGAATATTATGAATTATACTAAGTTAATTTTGCCAAAAATAATAGAAAATAATTTTTTAAATATCGAGTTAATTTATATTAAAGATGAAATGTTATAAATTTGAGCAATGTAACATAGCCAAATAAAAATTGTACAGGTCACTTGCAAGGATATTTGGAGTTATACAATAATATTTGACAACTACAGAAAACTATTTGAGGAAATGAGACAAATTTTATGAGAAGGTTGCTTTCAAAGATACTAAAGAGATAGACTGTAACATTCATGATCGTTAATATAGGTAAGAATTAAAATATCTCATAAAAATGGCAAAATCATAGAAAACATAATTTTTAAAAAATATAAAAAATATTTTATTGATAGTGCTTGTTAAAGTAAGTGTGATGACATTTATTTTTCTTAATTGAACCTATTTTTGAAATATGATGAATTAAAAAATTAAATAAGCATAAATAATACCTACTTATTATTTTAATATTAAGTAAATATATGGCTAGATCAAATGGATTAAATTAAAGGAACATTTTATATTTAATTTTAAATAAGAACATTGAACAAATGATAAATTGTTTGGGAAAGTTGCATTCCATGATACGAAGGAGATCAAGTGTGACTTCTAAAAAAATCCTGTTTGAATCAAATGTCTTGTAAAGTATACCAAACCACGATAGAAATTAAAAATACCAAAAACAATATTTTATATAATGTACCTTTTTGAGATAAGCGCAATTTTATTTTATAATTCTACATTAGACCTCCCTAGAATTACTCCAAATTTGAAAGTAAAAAAACTATATATGACAACATATTATTATTTTAATATTGAATAAAAATTTTTTAAGGCTAAATAATATGATAAATTAATGAAATATAATATAGCCAAAAAAAATTACATTTTAAGAATTCAGATTAATGGTGCCTATATTTTAGAATAATTTAAAGATAAAATATAACATTCTCGATTATCAAACCTAGTACAAATAAAAATGCCTCTTAAGAAATTCAAATGCTTAGAAAAAAATTTTGAAGAACTTGAAAATGAATATAAGATTTCATGGAGCTTGTCAAGACATGTCTGATAATTTGTTTAGTCACGATCAAGCCTAGCTTGGAATAGTTATAAATTATAAAAATCAACAAGTATAAATAATAATTAATTAATATTTAAATTATAATAAAATTTAGAGTAGATTTGGAATACCATAAATGTAAGAAACTTAATATAAAAAATTAAAAAATAAGGATGAGGTTACACAAAAGGGGGAAATAATGTTTCTTAGTATTATTTCCAAATGAAATGAAGAAATTAAAAAATAAGATAAAGTGCATGAGAAAATGCATTCCAAGTTACCAAGGATTTTCAGTGTAACATTCTTTATCCTATAATATTTGCAAATAATAAATTTATAAAACATTATAAAACCAAAAAAAATTAAATATATGAATAAAGATATTACTTTTAATAAAGCTTGTTAAGCATAGTCCAATGACATTTGTTTCATCTCAGCAAGACCTTTCTTGGAATGGTTATGAGTTATCAGAATAATAAGCATATTAATATTATGCAAATATATATTAAAGTTGAACTTTTTTAAATTGATGCAATTCAATATAGCAAAATTAAATTAAAGTAAAGGTTGGATGAGATGGGCTTTAGATTTGAATATTAACATTACTAAACAAAAGAAAAAATATCGTGAAATAAGACAAATTTTTTGGAAAAAATTTCTCTTAGGCACTATGGATATCAAGTATAACATTTTTATTGTTAGGTCAGTTGTGAATTGAAATGTCTCGTAAAACATGTCAAACGTTTAGTGCAAATTTTAAAAAAAATAAAAATAAATTTTAATAGATAAAGCTACTTGAGTTGAGAACAATGACATTTTACATCATGAGGATACTACATTTATAATTTTTGTGAATTACCAAAATAAATAAGAATAAATAGTGATAAATTGTTATTTTTATAACAGGAAAAATTATATTAAGGAACAAGTAAGATAAATTCAATCAATATTATACTATAAGTAAAGCATCATGAAGATCATGAAAAAATTTTAGAGTTATATAAAATTATCATCAAACTAGAGCAAAATATTTGAACAAATGAGATAACTTTCTTAAAAAAGTTGAATTCAAAGATACTAATAAGTTACAATATAACATTGTTGATCACCAATACAAGTACTAGTAAATGTTTTTAATAGAGCATGCCAAAATTTTGTAAACTAAAAATTAAAAAAATACTAAGGTGAATTTTGAAATAGATAAGGCTTATCAAGACAAGTTTAACAACATTTATTTCATCTCAATTGAACCCTATTTTGAATTACAATGAGTTAAAAATATAAATATGCAAAAAATAATAGTAAATTATTATTTGAATTTAAATTAAATATATAATAAAGCTAGAATACTATAAATTGAAGTAATATCACATAACTAAATCAATGTAAAAATTTTGAAGTTATAACACAAACTTTTTAGGATTGTTGAATTCCAAGATACTTAGGAGATCAAGTGTCACCCTTTGTCATCAAATAAGGCATGAATTAAATGTCCAGTAAGGCATGCAAAAGGATTGGTAAAAATGAAAAACAAAGCAATTAATATTTAACATATAAAACTTATGTAGGTGAGTCAACTTATGTTTGCTTTGTCATGATCAAATAATTATTAGAATTACTATGAACTATAAAAATAAATAAGAAAAATAATAATTAATTTCTTAATTTAATATTTCGTATATCGATATAAAACAAAAAAGAATAAATTGAAGAAACGTAATCAAATTAAATAAAAATAGAAATTCTAAAAAAGTTTTATTAATCATTAAGAAAGTTTGCATTCCAATTTAGTGACAAGATCAAGTATAATATCATTGATAATTAAATTAAATATAAATAAATTCTGTTGTAAGAACTTAAGATATTTAAAATAGTTAAAAATATAAGAAGAAATATATAATAAGATAGAATAGATGGAGATGAGTCCAACAAAATTTGCTTTATTATAATTGGTCCTCATTTGAGAATACTATGAATTACAAAAATTAATTAACATGAGTATTAAAAAATTTAAATTTTTAATATTATGAAATATATTTTAAATCTAAAATGAGATAAATCATTACAATGTAACATAACAAATCAAATTGATGAAAATATGGTATGAGTTTTTGAGTTACATATTAACAAAACAAAAAAAAAGTACAAAATTAGAAAAAGAAAGATAAATTGCACTGGAAACTTGTATTCCAAAATTGTAACATCTTTGATTACAAAATGAGGTAAGAATTAAATTACCTAGTTAAGAATTCCAAAACACTAAAAATAAATATATAAAAATATAACAATTAATATTTATTTTGAAAAATTTCAATGAGATAGGCCTTTTACTTCTCCATCATTTCTCATATGTAATTATTAAGAATTAAAAATAAAAAATATGAAATAATAAAAAATTATTTTTAAATGTTAAGTACAACATTTGAAGGAAAAAGAGAGGTTGCTTACAAATAATATAAATTATTACAAATTATTATTTTGAAATTATAAAAAAATTTATTAAACCAAAAAGGAGATGAATTGAAATAATGTAATACAACCAAATCAAATACATGTAAAATACACCTGAGAAGAGAATAAGAGTTGCTAAATAATATAAGAAGATTTAAGAAAAAAATTTAAAGAAATGAGATAAATTGAATGGGAATGTTACATTCTAAGATACTAAGAAGATCAAGTGTAATATCCTTGTATTTCATAATACATGCCAAAAGCAAGGAGTGTTAAATTATTAAAAAAATAATATTTATAAAGAAGAGCTCATCGATAATATTTTAATAATATTTATTTTTTCTTTGTGGGATGTCATTCGAAATTATTGTAAATTAAAAAATGAATAATCGTCAATAATAATGGGTTATTAATTTAAAATAAAGAAAATTTAAGTTAACATTGAAATATAAAACTTTAACTAATCTAACATAACCAAGTCAAAGAGGTGTAAAGGTCACTTCAGATAAAATTTAGAGTTTCAAAGTAATATAGCCAAATCAAAGAAAAAAATTGAATAAATAAGGTAAATTGTATGGAGAAAATTTCATTCAAAGATATCAACGAGATTAGCTATAACATTCTCGATCATCAAATAAGGTATAAAGTGATATATCTCATTAAACATGCCAAAATCCTAGAAAATTAAGTTTTTAAAAGTCACAAAACTGTAATTTTATTAGGAAGTGTTTCTTTAGATGAGTCTAATGATTTTTTTCTCCTCAATTGTTCCACATCTAGAATTACCATTAATTTGTTAAATAAATAATCATAAATAAGAATCAATTATTATTTTGATGTTATTGATGATAACATATCAAATGAAAGTGATGTAAATAGTAAACTTGATGAGAATGAGAGTTTTTTTTAGTAATATAACCAAATCTAAGTAAAATATTTGAAGAAATGAGGTAAAAAATTTTATGAGAATTACATTGCAAGAAAATTTGTAGATTAAGGGTAACATTTTTGATCATCCAATCTGAGGGAAATTAAATATTTAAGAAGGCATGCAAAAATCTTAAAAATAAAACATTTTAAACTATAAAAATAAATATTTAATTACATTGAGCTCATTCAGACTTTTCGAGTAACATTTGTTTCATTTTGATTATACATCGATTTTGATTACAAAGAAATTTAAAAATTTTGTAGTCGTAAATAGTAATAATTATTATTCCAATGTAAAGTAAATATACATTAATATCAAAATGAGATAAATAAGCCAATGTAACATAAGAAGATATACGTAAGGTAAAGAACTGATTGAAGGGCCATGAGAGATTTGATTTTGATTTACATAATAATATAACCAAATTAAAGAAAACATTTGAAATTAAAGAAATAAAAGTATCTTCATACAGCATGCCAAAATCCTAAAGTTAAAATATTTAAAAAATATAAAAAAATAAATTTTTAATTATATATAAGTCATTAAGACAAGTTTCTTGATGTTCTTTCATCACAACTAACCTAATTTGGTATACTTTCAATTAGCAAAGTAATTTGCTTAAATAAAAATAAATTATTATTTTAATATTAAGTAGATAAATGTTAAAGCTGAAATTAAATGAATTAATATGACCAAATCGAATCAAAGTGAAGGTGAATTGATAAGAGAATAAGACTTTCTTGGTGATATAAACAAATATATGCAAAAAAAGTTTTAAAAAATTAAAAAAATATATATTAATATTATATTCCAAGATACTATGGAGATCGAACACAACATCCTAGGTAATTCGATTATGTATAAAATAGAATACCATACATAGCATGCCAAAATACTTAAAAATAAAAATATTTAAAAACATATGGAATTAATATTTAATGAGAAGAGGCAGTAGTGGTGATAAGTGTAATAATGTTTATTTTACCTCGACTGAACCTTGTTAAAAATTGCTATGAATTAACAAAAAAAAATATACATAAAATAAATTAATTATTTACTTCAATATTAATTGTATAAATACTATAGCTAAAATGACATAAATAAAGCAATGCAATATAATCATATGAAAGCGATGTAAAAGTTACATGAGAGGAAAATTAGATGATATAGCAACTTTACTAATTCCAAGCTAAAACATTAAGTAATGAGATTAAATTACGTGAGAATGGTTCATTCCAAAATACTAAAAAGGTTGAGTTTAACATCCTTAATCACCAAATCAGGTATGAATCAAAATGTTTCATACACCATGTGGAAACCCTAAAAAAAAATATTAAAAAAATAAAAAATTTTAATTGGATATATCCAACAAGGTGATTAGAACTATATTTGTTTCATCTTTAATATACCTTATTTTTAATTACTAAAAAATTAACAAACTAAATAGCATAAAAAATAAAATGTAATTATGTTAATACTATGTAAGATATTATACAAAAAAATGTGTTGTAAGTAAACATTGCAATACAAGCAAATCAAATCAATATAAATGTCGCAAGAAATATAATTTAGATTTACGTAGAAATATAAAATAATAAAAAAATTGAGAAAATTGTATAATTTGTATAGTAATGACGTCCATCATAAAATAATGTAGAAATTAAACTATCTCATATAGTGTGACAAAATACTTAAATGAAATACTTAAAAATATTAAAATTCATATTAAATTCAACAAAGCTTAACAAAATGAGTCCCTTGACTTCTATATAATCTTGATCATGCCTTGTTTGGAATTACTATGAATTATCAAATAAAATATTTTGAAATAATAAGAAATAAATATTTTAATATCAAATATATGCTAACTCTGAAATGGGATCAATGTTATATAGCCAAATCAAAGATATCTGATGGTCACTAGGTAGGAGAATTGGAGCTTTAGAATGATAACAAAACTTCATCGTAAAATATTATAAAATCTTAGCAAATAAATATTTCAAAATATAAAAAAAAAGAATAATTAATTTGAGAGAGCTTATATAGATTATTCTATTAATGTTTGTTTGGACTTGATTGGACATTGTTTTGAATAACTATGATTAACAAACTTAAATAAGCATCAATAACAATAAAATATTATTTTATTATAAAATTAACATGGGTCAAAGCTAAATGTCACATGAGCGAAGAACTATAGTTTCCAAGAAATATAACATGATGAAAGATAAAAATTTGAAGAAGTGAGAAAAATGTTTATGAAATTTTCCTTCCAAGATAATATACAGATTTATTATGATATCCTTGATTATTAAATCATATATGAATCAAAATTTCCCAGAATGCAATCAAAATAATAAAAATGTAAAAAATCTTAAAATGTATAAAAATTAATACTTAATTAGAGCTCATCGAGACAACTCGTACAATATTTAATACTCAAATAGGGTAAATTGAAGCAATGTAATATTGCAAAAATAAATACGAGGTCATTTGTTAGAACATTTAGAGTTACAAAATATTGAAAAGATCGAAGCAAATAATTTCAATAAATCAGATAATATATACTAGAAAATTTATCTCAAGATATAAAAAAGATCAAGTGTGACATTCTTGAATGTTAAATCGGGATACGAGTTGAATGTTCTCATAAAGTATGTCAAAACTTAAAAAAATACTTAACAAATAAAAATGTATGTTTAACTATATTTAGTTCATTACTTTTTCCAATGAAATTTGATTCACTATGATAGAATCTAGTTTTATAATCTCTATGAATTATCAAAATAAATAGGAATATTATTCATAAATTTTTATTTTAAACTTATGTACATATATATTAAAATTGAAATTAAATAAATTCAAACAATGTAACATAACAAAATAAAAATGATGGCAAGGTCCATTAGAAGATGTTTAAAATTTCTAAATAATATATCAAACTTAAAGTGAATTGGTAAATCAGATAAATTCTATAACAATATATCTTAAAATAGAAAAATGTCTCAAAAAGCATGACAAAATTTATAAGAAATAATATAATTTAAAAATTAAAAATGAATATTAAATTTGTTAGAGGTGCTTGATATAAGTTTTAGATGTTTCCTTCATCTCAATGAGGCCTTGTTTGGAATTATTATAATTATTGAAGTAAACAAACATAAAAATAATAACTTATTATTTTAATATCAAGAAAATATATATCAAATCTAGAATGAGATAAATTGTTATAAGGCAATATAACCAAATCAAAGTAACATAAATGTCACACGAAAGAAGATTAATAGTTACATACTAATACAACCAAATCAAAGTAAAACATTTAAAGATATGGAGTGAATTCTACAAAATAGTTGTGTTCAAAAATATTAATAAGATTTATTATAGTGCCCTTGATCATCATATTAGATATCAACTTAATTGTCTCATAAAGTGTGCTAAAACCCTAAAAACAATTTGTTTAAAAATATAAAAATTATGTTTTTTTGGATAAAAAATTTTAAATAGAATCTTTTAATGAAATTTTGATATTTTATTTGTAAAATATGCACTCCAGATACTAAGGAGATTGAACACAATTTTATTTAGTTATCAAAATAGTTATAAATGAATTGTTTTGAAAGGGCACAAAAACCCCAAAAATATAATATTTTAAAATGTAAAATAAATATTAATTGGATTGAGCATGTCAGGGTATTTCTCCTAATATTTGCTTCATCTTAATGTGACCTCGCTTATAGTTACTATGAATTCTCATGATAAAAAACATAAACAAAAGTAAATTATTATTTTAATATAAAGTAAATATATAACAAGTCTAAAGTGAGAAAATTATAGCAATGAAGTGTAAGAAACTAAAAGTAATTGATGTACCACATAGAGGGGAAATAGAATTTCATCGTAACGACTTAATCAAAGCCAAAATATGGAAAAAATAGAAATGATGTAGGAATATTGAACTACAAGATAATATCAAGATTGATTAGAACAACATTCTCCATCAAATAGAGTACAAATAAAAAATTATGGTCAAGAATGCAAAAAAAATTAAAAAATTTGAAAAATTGAAAAAAGAATATTTAATTAGCAAAATGCTTTGTGAAGATTGGTTTAGTAAAGTTTTTTCATCACAATCAAACTTTTTTGTAGTTTCTCCAAATTAAATATTTAAATAAATCATAAAAATAATGATTTTTTTAATATTAAGTAAACGTATATCGAAGTTAAATTGAGAAAATATTGAAGTAATATAATATTTCTTGGTTTGAATGATGTAAAGGTCACTTGAGAGGGAATAATTGTTTCATTGTAATAAAACTTTATCAAAGCATAAATTTGAAATGAGTCAAGTTGAATATGAAATTTGTATTCAAATTGAATAGGTATTTTGTGCATTATAATCATGATCATGAAGTCATTCATCAATTTAAATGCCTCATAAAACATACAAAGATTATATAAAATAAAATATTTCAAATTATAAAATTAAATATTTAATTTTAAAGTATATCAATTTGACATCAACATTGTTTTCTTCATCTCTATAGGCCTTGTCCAGAATTCCTAAGAATTACAAGACTAAATATCTACAAATAAGAGAAAAATAATATTTTTATATATATAACATTTTATGAGATAAATTAAAAAATATGTAATATAGCAAAATAAAAATAAACTTTTGAAGGCATCACATAAAAAATCATAAAATTGAATTCCAAGATAATGGTGAGATCGAGTGTAACATCCTTGATCGTCAAATATTGTGCAAACTAAAATTTCTCAAAAATGTTTGAAAACTTTAGAAAATATAATAATTAAAAAAATGATTAACATGAATATTTAAAGAAATTTGGATCAAAAAGCATTCCAAAAGCATAAAAAATTAAAACAATTAAAACAATAAAATTAATGTTTAATTTTGTAGAGCTTCTTAAGAAGAGAAAAATGTCTTTTATTTGACTTCATCAAAGCTTTTTTGGAGATGCAAATAATTACCTAATTAATCAAACAAAAATAATAAGAAATTATATTCTTAACATTAACTAAATTAATATTAAAACAAAAGTGGGATAAATTGAATAATAAAATATAACCAAACTAAAATGAATTAAAGGTCACCCAAGAGGAGTAGACTTTCGAAGTAATAAACAAAAATAAAACCCAAACAAAGTAATAGACCAAAAGATTGGTTTAATGATGCTTTTTCATCACAATCAAACTTTGTTTGTAGTTAAAATGAGAAATATTGAAGTAATATAATATTTCTTGCTTTAAATTATGTAAAGGTAACATGAGAGGGAATAATAGTTTCATAGTAATAAAACTTTATCAAAGCAAAAATTTGAAATGAGACAAGTTGAATATGAAATTTGTATTCTTATTAAATAGGTATTTTGTGCATTATAGTCTTGATCATGAAGTCATCCATCAATTGAAATGCCTCATAAAACATACAAAGCTATTATAAAATAAAATATTTAAAATTGTAAAATTAAATATTTAATTTTAAAGTATATCAATTTGACACCAACATTGTTTTCTTCATCTCCATTAGGCCTTGTCCAGAATTCTTAACAATTTCAAGACTAAATTTCTATAAATAAGACAAAAAAAATATTTTAATAATACAAATATGTATTTATATATATAACATTAAATGAGATAAATTAAAAAATATGTAACATAACAAAATAAAAGTAAAACATTCAAAGGCATCACATAAATCATGACAAAATTGAATTCCAAGACAATGGTGAGATAGAGTGTAACATCCTTGATCGTCAAATACTATGCAAACTAAAATTTCTCAAAAAATGTTTGAAAACTTTAGAAAATTTAATAATTAAAAAAATAGATGAACATGAATATTCAAAGAAATTTGGATCATAAAGCATAACATCTTTAGTAGACAAATTTGGTGTTAATAGAAATTTATCATAAAGCATTCCAAAAGCATAAAAAATTAAAACATTAAAATAATAAAATTAATGTTTAATTTGTAGAGCTTCTCAAGAAGAGAAAAAATGGCTTTTTCTTTTGACTTCATCAAAACTTGTTTGGAGATGCAACAAATTTCCTAATTAATCAAACTAAAATAATAAGAAATTATTATCTTAAGTTTAACTAAATTTATATTAAAACAAAAGTGGGAAAATTTGAATAATATAATATTACCAAACTAAAATGAATTAAAGGTCGCCCAATAGGAGTAGACTTTCAAAGTAATAGACCAAAATAAAACCCAAACATTTGAAAAACTATGACAAATCATACAAGTTATTAAGAAGATCATGTGTAATATCCAAGGTCATCAAGTACATACAAATCCAAACATCTCAAAAATTATGCAAAAATAATAAAAAATTTAACTATAAAAAATGTGTAAATAATAATAAGTTCTTTTTTTAGTTTTTAATAAGCTAAAATGTCATAAATTGTAGCAACGTAATTTAACTATTTGAAAATAATGTAAAGGTCACATTATAAGATATTTCATGTGATATAGTATTTTAACCAAATTAAATTGAGTTTAGTGTAACATAATCAATTGTCAAATTAGGTACAAATCAAAATATCTCGTAAGGCCTTCTAAGAACTTAGAAAATAAAATTATAAAAATAATAAAAAAATTATTGTGATATAGCTCATTAAGAGGAATCAAACAATGTTTCTTTCATGCCCCTGAAAAACTTTTTAGAATTACCATGAATTACCAAATTAATTAAACATAAAAAGTAATTTATTACTTTCATATTAAGTAAATATATGTTAGAGCTAAAATTAGATAAATTGTGGTAATGAAATATAACTAAATCTATGTAATGGAAAGGTCACATGAACCAATAATTAAAGTTTCAAAGTAATAAAAAAATTAAAAAAACTATGAAGAAATTAGATAAATTATATCAAAAAGTGCTATTCAAAATATCAAATAAGATAAAGTATAAAATCATCAATTGTCAAATTTAGTGTGAGTCAAACTATCCTATAAATTATATAAAAATCTATGAAAATAATATTTAAAAAATTTAAAAGACATTATTTTGTTTGATAGAGTAATGTGAGTCTATTGATATTTGCTTTATTTGGATGACACTTTACTGGAAAATACTACAAATTTCTTATACGAATCATAATAAAAAAAATAAAAATTTATTTTAATAAAAAAAATTTACATTAATATTGAAATGAAATATATTAAAATAATATAATACAACAAAATCAAAGAATGGTAAATGTTAGTTGAGAACTTAATATAATAAAATAGAAGTGAAACTATTAATGAAATATGATAAATTGTATATAAAGTTGTATTCAAAGATACTCCATAAATTGTGGTTAACTTACTGAATCATCAAATGATTTACGATTGTACAAACCTTACAAAGTTTACAAAAATAAAAAATATTTAAAAAATAGAAGTGAATATTTAATTAGATAGAACAGTTTAAGAAAAGTATATTGACAAATTTTTTATCTCCATTGCATTATTTACATTTTAAATTTAATTTTAGGTATTTTACTTTTTCTTTAATTAGAATGTTAAGCTTGATTAAAATAATTATTATAAAGCATATAAACTTAATTAAAAATAATTTCACAAAAATATTTAGGATTTTGATATTTTTTATCCATCATCTTTAATTATCTTAGCCATCATTTTATATTAATAACATCTTTGATATCCTCAATTAATATGTTTCAAAAATAACTCATCACATATTTTATAAAAGCAAATTATCCCTAAACTAGTTGCTACAAAAAATGGGTTACTATTATAAAATACTACAGTTGAAGGGAACTAACTATAAACCCTTTCAATAAGACTTTGCTCAAGTCACCTCATTGAATCCCAAATAATATATCTCTTTTTGGATCGGGTCATCAATTTTGCATCCATACATCATGAGAAATGCAACACTAGAATGCATAGGTGATGCTCTTAAGAAAACCAAGGAGCAGCCTTTCCTAAATAGCATAATTATTACTATAACATAAAGCTATAATTACATAATAACCTAACTAAGTTTTTGCACTATGGTGCTACAACTCTGCAAAATTCATATGATCAATCTATAAATTGTGGGAGTAATCAGTACCATCAAATCATAAATTTTCATGATTAAATGATTCTGATCTCCTCCATCTTATTATAACTCCTATTTATATCCTTTCTCTGGCTGGGCCTTTTCCCTTCCATTGGTCCTCCTTTATTCAATGCATAAGATTTAAACACAGCCATCTAGTCATGAATCAGATTTAACAACCAAGATCAATTTGTTATTTCTAAAAAGTTCTAGTGTATTGTCATTCCTTTGATAAGATTGTTTTCACAATCAAATAATCCTAGTGCATCTTGATAGAATGGCTCTTATGCATAGCTATTTAGCCTTAATTAAAAAAATATAAAAATGACAAAACAATAAAGGCTTCTTTTACCTATTTGATAGCTGCTTTTTGTCACTACCAATTACTTATAAAGAGGAGAATTTTTGTGCAAAATTAAGAGATGCATTTTTAATTTATCAAAAGAAAATCTTCAAGTCAAAAAAGTGAAGCTAATAGCAATATATTCCTAGTGTTACTTCCATATGCTGCAACATCTATTGGTCATTAAACTACTAAATTTTTGTTCTTTCTTAAATCAACAATGTTATTAACTTTCTCAATCTTTATTTCGTTTAATTAAGGTATGTTTACCTTTTAAAATATTTCATTAAGCATAAGGTTTTGGTTGTATTGATTTTTATTTTATGTAGCAAAATTGTTTTCTTTTATTACCATTCTATTTCATTATAAGGTTCTAATAGCCTATCTCATTTATTATATTTTAAAGTTTTAGTAGTGCTCTTATTTATTTCCTTGTTGTGAGGGTTTAGCGTACCACTTTTTAATCGAAGGCTTCTATTGATGGCTTGTTTTTCTTGGCTTTTGTCAGGAATGGATGTGAGCCTCCTTAATTGCCAAACAACCTAAAAATTTATTATATGCATTTTTAATTATTTTTTATCTTTTTATTGCACATCTTTTATAAAAATTAAAGTTTTTTAAAATAAAATAAATTTTTTAGAGTATTACTTTCGCATAATTATAAAATTTTTAAAAAATTACTTTAAATATTTTCTAGAAAAATTTATAAGAAATTAAAATTTTCTTTATTAGTAATGAACCCACCTTTTGCTAAACCATACTGTATTTGGTGTCAGACCCAAACTCCATTTCTTTTGGGAAGAAATTCTTTGGTTCATCAATGGCTCAGATTAGTTCTTTGGTAAATTTTCATGATGGTGTTTCATCATGTAGCCAACTACTCTTTGTGGTGATTATTATCTCTATTATAAGACTAGGTTGTTTATTCTTTTAAAACCCATTGATTGAGAAATCTAAAAAGTAATGTAAGATCCATTTGATTTTTCAACTAAGAAAAACATACATGGTATTTTTTATATAAAACTTTTAGTGAAATGATTGAAAGAGAAAAAATAAAATATAATTAAATAATAGGGTCATAAATATTTTTCATTGTTCGTTTAACGTTATTTAATTTAATAAACTTATGAATTTAGAAACATCTTATGAAATTTTTCATAAACTAGAGGTAATATGAAGAAACCACCTTAGTTGTAGAAAACAAATAAACATGATGATGCATTATTATGAATCATTTAGGATGCTTTTAAAGGAATCCATTAAAGGCATGTTGACAAGATTTACTAATGTTACTAATGTAATTGCTAGTTTAGGAAAAAAATTTCTATGAATTAAAAGATGAAGAAAATTCTTAGAATCTTACTCAAGGAGTATGATTTTTTACCATCATCGTTAATAAAGAAAAAACTATTTTCACGATGATATAAAGTGACTTGATTGGTAAGATTATGATAAATTAGCTAAGAATGGAGAGGAGAAAAGAAGAAAATGAATTAGTGGAGAAGAAGAAGACAAAGAAGTGGGAACAAATAATAGCAATGAGAAAAGAGGAAGGCATTTGAGAGGAGGCATCCACTAATGATGATGATGGTATTGCTTAATTTCAAAAGGATTATCTAGTTTTGTTAATATTGCAAGAAAGTATCAAAATAAAAGTCTAAGAAGAAGAAAGAACTAAAATTTGCATGGAATGATTCATAAGAATTCACTACTAGTGAAGAGGAAGACAACATTTAACAACTATTTTGCATGATAGTTAGAGAAGAAGAGGATGAAGAAGGTAGTGCATCCCCAAATGAGGTAGAGATAAATTATTCCAAAAGAAATCACCTAAAAAATTACTTTATGTTTGTAAAAGGTATGAAAATTTAAATAAAAAATATAAGAAATGAAAGGAACATTATGAATATCTTTTTCATTTTGAATAAATTAGAGAAAATGTTGGCATTATTTAAATAATATGGAAAAAGCCAATTTTTATTTAAAAATAAAATTTAATTAGCGTGCATCATTAGTTAAGTAAATTAGTGATTTTAAATCACATCAATCTACTTGCATAATTTAAAAGGTAAAACGATTTACTATATGAGTTTTTATGACAAATACAAAAAGATCTCATATGCGTGTGCATGTTGATATTTTACATGGTATTATTCATATGATTACAAGTCACTATTACATGCAATCTGAATATACTTCATATGCATGTGGGATTATTGCTAAAATTCATTCCAAATTTTTGACTTTTTCATGGACAGTAATACTAAAAAGCAGCCCGTTTACATGTAAATCAGTTGAACAAAAAATTGCTTGCTTTCTTAAATGTAGTATGTATGTAAATTTAACAAATAATGTTTAACTTAAAAATATAGTATAAACCTTAATTAAAAACAAATAAGATTTGAAGAATTAAGTTTAAAAGACTCCAATGAAAGAAATTGATAATGTGTTTGTTAGTAAAGAATATTCAAAACCTTAAAATTTTATTTCGAGTCATCCTAAAAAATGAGTTAGTGAAATTATGTTGGTGTTAAAATAGATCTTATCGTAACAATTATTCTTTTATAGCACAATTTAAATTAAAATTAATACAATAACCCTTAAATAATATGCATTATGTCATAGTTATAAGATAATTAATTAAATACATTTAAAAGATATTGAGTTAGTTGACACCATAATCCTTGCATAAATCTATTATTAAAACAATTTATTTTTTATAAAAACCAAATGATCAATTAATGATTAATTTAATGATTCAAAAGTTGTGAATAATATAAACAAATAGATTGAGATCATTTGAGAGAGAATAAAAATTTTAAAAAATAATAGTAACTTAAAAGTGAGCTTTATAGTAATCAAAAATATGTAGGAGTTTATCTTTAATTATTATGTATAATATTTTATAAATAGATTGTGTTTTTATGCATTTCATTATAGGTTTTGTTATCATCAAAATAGAAGATTGTTGCATTATTGACCCCTAGCCAATGTGCTTTGTTTGATGATAAAAAAAATTAAAAATTTTTCTTATAAATTTATTTTTGAGCATTGTTCTATTTTAGGTAGCTAATATCCCTATTAATGGGAGATTTGAAATGAAGATGAGTAAATGTCAAATGACATGAAGATTATCTTGATTGGAATTGCAAACCCAAAGAGCTGTACTTTGAATTTAATTTTAGCTATTTCAATTCTACATTTATTAGATGTTAATATTGACTAAAATATTTATTACAAGACACAAAAATTAAAAAAAAATTAATCTCAAAACATTATTTAGGTTTCTAATATTTTTGATCTATTTTTCTCGATCATCTCAGCCATTAGTTTAAATAAATAATATCTTTGTAATCCATAATTAATATGTAGCATAAAAAGTCATAATCCATTTAGTAGAGGCAAAGTATGCTTGAACTAGTTGCTACATTAAGAAGATTGCTACAATAAACCACTACAATTCAACATAACCAAGCCTGATCCTATTTGGTGTAACTATCAATGGGTCACATAATTCAATGCCAAATAGGATAGCACTTTCTAGATTAGGTCATCAACTTTGCATCCATAAATCACGAATATGACAAAACTTGCATGCATGAATGATGATCTCTTGAGCCTAATACGGGGAAAGAAACCCTAAATATGCTAACAATTACTATGACATAAGGCTTTAATAACATAATATCATGATTAATGTTTTTAATCTAAGCCTTAGACTCCACCTTTATCTTGCTGCCTACTTTTGAAATATAGGAGTAACCACAGCTACCTTATCACATATTTTTGTCATCAGACGGTCCTAATCTCCTTTATCATTGCCTATTTACATCCTCTATTTATTCACTCGATTTCATGATCACATGTCCTTGATTTTGTTCTTTAGATATAAATCAAGTCATCTAATCATGATTCACATCTAATAGCCCTGATCAATCTCATATTTTTAATATGCACTGGTTTTCTATAATTCATTCCATCACATAGTTTTCACGGTCAATCAGGGAGCATTTTGATTGAGTGGCTCCTGTGCAGCGATTATTCTAGCCATTATTTTGAGTCCTTGCAAATTTTAATAAACTTTTTATAATTAAAAAACATACAAATAGTAGAATAATAATGGATAATTTTTCTTGTTTAGTATGAGCTTTTAGTCATTAGAAATTATATATAAATAAGGAAAGGAAAGTACAAAATTGAGAGATGAATTTTTATGCAATAAAAAATAAGCTTCATGACAAAATATTGAAGTTGTCAAAAAACCATTTCCATCATATTTTCTTCACATTATTGAGTCACTTATTCATTAAACTCCTAAAATTCTATTCCCTTACAATTAGCAAAGTTATTAATGTTTTCAATCCTTTATTCATTTAATAAAGATATTTGTGCCTTTTTAATGATTTCATCAAGCATAGGATTTTGGTTGTTGATATTTTTATCTTTCTACCATTTTAGTTTATCTGAAGGTTGTAATAGTCTATCTCACTTGTTTAGTAATTATAAGGGTTTAAACTGACCATATTTTGGCAAAAGACATGTACTAAGTATTTTTCTTTTCCTAGATTTAATCATCATTAGATATAGGCTTATTTAATGAGTCAAACCACATAAACATCATTTGTATATATTTTAAATTATTATTAATTTCTTTTTTACACAACTTTTACAAAACGTAGTGTGTTTTAAAATAAAATTAAAATTTTTCTAAGTTCGCTAATATAGATTTGTTTGACCTTATTAAAAATTATTTGAAATATTTATGCAAAATAATTATAAGAAAACTAAATTTTTATTCTTACTAATTCACGACCTTCTTATTTAAAACCACTTTAGGTGAGTTCTCATTTGAAATTATTGCTAATTACTAAATTAAAGTTTCCTAAACAATAATATATTACCACTACAATATTAAGTATATATATATATATATCAAATCTAAAATGAGATAAATTCAAACAATTTAATATCACCCAATCAAAATGATGTCAAGGTCACATAAAAGAAGAAGTAAAGTTTCAAATTAATATGACCAAATCTAAGATCAAAATTTGAAGAAATTACATAAATAGTGCAAGAACTTTATATTCCATGATCTTCAGAAGATTAAGTGTAACATACTCAATCTTCCAAAAATGTATAAATAAAAAGATTTTTTAAATATGAAAAAACAACATACAACAAAAATATTTAAATGTTTTTTTAAAAAAATTAATGTTAGATTGATCTAATCAAGATGAGTCCAGCTACACTTATTCAAATCCATTAGATTTCTTTTCAAATTAATCTAAATTAAAAAAATTAATTAATTAAAAATAATAATAATATATTATTTTAAGTTTAAATAAATATATATTAAGGAGAAAAGGAGATAAATTGAAGCAATATTATATGAACAAATTCGAAGTGATGTGAGGGTCATACAAGAAGAGAAGTAGAGATTCATTTTAATTTCTCCAAATAGATGAAAAATGATTGGAGTAATGATATAAATTATTCATGAAAGCTCCATTTCATTATATTTTTACTATTGAATGTAAAACACTTCATCTAGAAGTTAGGTACAATCCAAAATGTCTTTTAAAACTTAAAAATGTTTAAAAAATGAAATATTTAAAAAAAATTTAAATGCATATTTAATTTATATAGCTCTTCAAGAAAAGTCCAAAAATATTTATCACATCCAAATTGAATATTGTTTTGAATTACTATTGATTACAAAATTGAGTAAGCATAAATAATAATAAACAATTATTTTAATATCAATTACATAATAAAGCTAAAATGATTTAAATTTAAAAAATATAAAATAAAAAATTAAACAAATTATTATGTCACACTAAAGGAGATTTAGTATAACTTAATTTTTATTTTAGGGTTGCATAAAAAAGTAGTAACAAGGATGAGCACAACATTCTCGATGGTTAGATTACGAAAATATGTATCACATAAATTATTCCCAAAATGTAGAAAATGAAGTATTTTAGGATATAAACATGATTGTTTAATTTGATAAATCTTGTTGAAATGAGTAGGAAGCTTTTTATATTGCTTCGATCAGACCTAGCTTGTAACTATAGTAATTTACTAAATTAAATCACAATAAGCAATAATAAATTATTGATTCAATATTAAAAAAAATATGTCATTGAAATGAGTAAAAATGTACGCATTGCAATATAATTAATTCAATCAACGTAAAGGCCACACAAGAGAAAAATTATACTGTTATAGTGATATATTCAAATCTAAGCAAAATATTTAAAGAAAAGAGATAAATTGTATGAAATGGCCACATTCGAAAATGCAAAAAACATCACGTGCAAAATCTTTAATCATCAAATAAGGTATCAAATAAAAATTTGTTTTAAAACATGGAATATAAAATATTTTAAAAAAATAAAAATCAATGCTAATTTTAATATAGCTTAACGAAACAAGTATAATGATTTTTTTGTCTTGATATAATCTCATTTCAAATTTCTATGAATTAGAAAAATAAATGAATATAAACAATAAAACATTTTTATTTTAATATTAGGAAAATATCTATTTAGCTTTAAATGAGATGAATTGAACTAATGTAAAATAACAAACTCACGGTGATATAGGATCACATGAGAAGTATTGAATCACCTTGATTTCTAAGGTTGCCAAGTATAGTATCCTTAATTCAAATTAGGTGTGAATAAAACTTTTTTAAATCATTCCAAAATATATAAAAAGGTAATTTTAAATTTTTTAAAAATTGTGACTTCCTTGAAGCATCATATCAAGATGATTCTAAATACATTTGATTTGTCTCAATTAGACCTATTTAAAATTTATTTATAAATATTCATAAAAAAACAAGATATTATTATTTCAATATTAAGTAAAAATAAATTAAATCTTGAATAGGATAAATTTTAGATTTAGAATTACATAGAAACACAATTAATGTCAAAGAAAAAAAATTTTGAAAAGTTACATTGTACGTGAAAAATCGACTATATGGCACTAAGGAAACTTGTAACAAACTTGATTATCAAATTAGATAAAATCAAAATGACTTCTCAAATATCCATAATCTATAGAAAAATAATATTTAAAAATGTAAAAATAAATATTTAATTAATAGAGGCCATTAAGATGAGTTCAATAACATTTGTTTAATCTCCAAATATTTTCCTTTTAAATATTATGATTTAACCAATTAAATATGCAAAAATTGAAAAAAACATAATTTTTATAATAATTAAATTTATTTATTAAAACTAAAAGAATTCAAATTATTGTAGTTTAGCACAAGCAAAATGAAGGAATGTAATGGTCATCTAAGAGGAAATTAAAGTTCCTTAACGAAATAGCTAAATCAAATAAAAGGATTTGGACAAAGTAAGAAAAATTATATGTGAAACTAGTATCTTGAGATAATAATTTAATCAAGGGTAGCAAACTCCAACATTAAAATTGTTATGAATCATAATGTCTCTTAAAACATGCTAAAGCCTTAAAACTAAAATACTATCAAATAAAAATAAATTTTTATTTGTATAGTGCTCTTTCAAATGTGCCTAATGATATTTGTTAAATCTTGACCAAAAATAATTTGGAATAATTGTGCATTAGATAAGTAAAAAAGCATAAATAATAAAAAAATTTAATACTATGAAAATATTTTTAAAACTAAAATAAGAAATAAAGTAAGGTTAAATATTGTAACAAAATGAAAGTAATATAAATGTCACATAAAATGAGAATTTGAATTTCATTAAAATATAACTAAATTGAAAAATAATTTTTGAAAATATGGGACAATTATTTTTCGATTAGACCTTTTTTTGAACTACTACAATTCAACAAATTAAATAAAAATATGTTATGACAAATCATTCATATAAAATAAATTATATATATATATATATATATATATATATATATATATATATATATATATATATATATGAAAGTTCAATTAAACTTTAATGAGGGGATAATAAGACAATCATAGTAATATAACCCAACAAAAACCAATTTAAAGAAACAAGATACTTTATGCAGAAAAATTACATTCCAACCTACTACGGTGATTGAGTTTAATGTCGTAGAGAGTTAAAATAAGGCACAAGTTGAACCACCTCGTAAAGTGTGCCAATAAGCCAATAAAAATATTAAAAAATAATAATAGTTCATTAATTAAACTATTTAATATAAATAATAATGTATCATTTTTTAATACTAACAAAATAAATATTAAAGTTGAAATAAGATGAATTTAAACCATGTAATAAAACTAAATCAAACACAAGTAATGCTCACATGAGAGAATAGTTAGAGTTATAATGTAAATGAATTATTGAAATTGATTTTATGGGAATGTTGCGTTCCAAGATACTATGAAAATCTTGTTGTACAGGCTCAATCACCCAATGTTTTTTGTCACAATTTGTGTTTAAAAGCACCAAAATATTTAAAAATAAAGTTTTCAAAAAATTATAAAAATAAATATTTAGTTAGATAATCATTATTAAGATGAATCTAATTACATTTTTTTGGTTTTGATTGAACCTCACTTTGAATTTCTTTGAATTACAAAATTAAACAATGACAAAAAAAATAAATTATTATTTTATATTGTAAATATATATATATATATATATATATATATATATATATATATATATATATATATATATATGTATATGAGAATTGAAATAAAATTAATTAAAGGATAAAAGTTTAATCAGTAAGATAAATTGTCTCAAGAAGATTGAATTTTGTGGAACAGAAGAGATCAACCATAATATTCCTAATCATCAAATTAATTATGATTGAAATGCCCTTTAAAGAATACAAAAAAATGAAAGAAAACATTTTAAATTACCGACATGAATATTTAATTTGAAAGAGATTATCAAGTTATGATGACATTTATTTCGTCTCGATAAAGCCACATTTGGAAGTACTTCTATTTAATTAAAAAATAAAGAATAAAAAATAAGAAATTATTTATTTTTAATTTAAAGAAAATAAATATAAAAGATAAAATGAGATAAATTAAATTAATTTAATACAACTAAATAAGAGGCACATAATGACGAAAAAGTGGAGGTTTTGAGTTACATACTAATATATCCAAATCAACTCAAAAAATTAATAAAAGTGATTAATTGCACAAGAAAGATGAATTCCAAGGTACTAAGAAGATTGAGCACAACATCATCTATTGAAATAGTGCTAAGACTTTACAAAATAAAATATTTTAGAAAATATTGAAATGAACTTTTAATTCGATAAAGCTCATTGCAAAAAGTCCAGTGACATTTGTTAGACCTCACTTACCACCTTAATGACAACTGCCAAAATAAATAACCTTCAATAAAAAATCCTTATCTTAATGCTAAGTTAATATATATTAATGTTGTAAAGACATAAATTAAAGTAATGTATTACAACAAAAAAAAAGAAATGTGAATGTCAGAAATGTTAAGATTTAGAGTTACATGGTAATATAATCGAATCAAAGAGAACAATTGGAAAAAATGATAGATTATACAAAAATCTTCCATTCTAAGATACTCTGAAGATCTAGAGTGACATCTTGCATGATCAAATTAAGTCATTATTAAAATTTCTAGTAAAGCCTGCTAAGATATTTAAAAGGTATCTAAAAATCTAAAAGTTGATATTTAATTACATTATACACCTCAGGATAAGTCCAATGACATTTATTTCATCTTAATCAAGACTCATTTGGAATTAATATAAATTACCAAAATATATTAGTGGTAATTAAATGTGTATTAAAGTTGAAATAGAATGAATTGAATAAGTACAATAAAAACAAAACAAAGTTATGTAAATGTCACTCGAGATCAGATTTTGGGTTAGGTAGTAATATAAGAAGATTAAAGCAAATCATTTCATGAAACAAGATGAATTACTTTTAATAGTATCATTCTAGGATACTAAGGAGATTAAGTTTAACATCCACCATCATCAAATTGAACAAATTTGAATGTCATAAAGCCTACGAAAATCATAAAAAATTAACTATTTAAAAATGTAAAAATAAATATTTAATTATATAAAGCTTATCAAAGAGAATCCTATAACGTTTATTTTTTCTTGATTAGACCTTACTTTTAACAACTACAATTTGTCAACATATATCAGCATAATCATATCAAAATATATATTCAATATTAAGTTGATATATTTAAAAGTTAAAATGAGATAAATTGAAGCATTGTAATAAAACTAAATGACAATGATGCAAGGGACACGTGATGAGACTTAAAGTTACCTAATTAATCAACTAAATCAAATAAAAGAAGTTTAAGATATGAGTAAACTTGTATAGGAAAGTTGCATTCCAACAGATTAAGAAGGTCAGGTGTTATGTATTTGATTTTCAAATTTAGCAAGAATAAAAATTTGTTGGAAAGTATGACAAATCCCAAAAATTAAAATACTTTTAAAAATGAAAAAAATAATTTTTTAACTAGATATTAACATTTCAGTTGCATCCAGTAGCTTTTGTATCATCTTTATTAGACTAAGTTTTAATTTGCTATAAATTATCAAAATAATTAATATTAAAAAAATAATAAATTATTATGGCAATGTTATTGTATATATATACATATACCAATGTTAAAAAAGTCAATTTAAAGAAATATAAAATAAAAAAATAAAAGTGATTATTGGTCACATGAGAGGAGAATTAGAGTAACACCATAATAAAAAAAACTAATGAATAAATTTAAAGAAGTCAAATTAGACAAACTTTACCAAGAAGTTGCATTTCAAGTTGTAATGAGATGTTATGCAACAAATTGATACTCAAATCGTGTATAAACCAAAATACCTCATAAATCATGCTATATCCTTAGAAAACATTTCAAGCAATATAAAAATTAATATTTAGCTCATTATTTTTTATCAAGAAGAGTCCAATGTCTTTTGTTTCATCATGGATAGACCTTGTTTAGAATTACTATAACCTTACAAAGTAAATAAGCAAAAGTATTAATTAACTATTATCTTGGAATGCAATATACAATAAAATTAACATATTAAATCAAATATTTCATTCTAATTTAATTATATTTTTGCTTAACAAACATCATTGGACTAGCCTCGACGAGCTCCATCCAAATAATATTCACATTTATATATTTGTTCTCATATGTTTCCTTTCTAGTTACCCTTTATAAGACATTTTTTTTCATAGCTAAATTTATGATCAAGAATGTTATACTACATCTCTTGGGTATTCCAAGAATACAATTTTCCCTTCTAACAAATCTTATTACTTCAAATGTTTTACTTAAACTTTGTTATAATAATGTACAACTCTAAATCTCTTCCCATGTGACACTAAACAAACTTTAATTTTGTAATAAATTATTTCTTCAATTTATCTCATTTTACTTTTAAAATATATTTATTTAATATTTAAATAATAATCTTTGATTCTTCATTCTTATTTATTTAGTAATTTCTAATAATTTCAATTAAGGCTTTATTATGATGAAATAAATACTATTCTACTTGTCTCATAAGCATTATTAATTTAATGTTAGCTTTTAAATTTTTATTTATTTTGTTTAACAATTTATATCCCTAACAAAACATTTTGATTCATACCTAACTTAATGTTCATCGATGCTACAATCAATCTCCTTAGTACCTTGGAATTAATATTTTGTGTATAATTTATATTATTTCATAAAATTTTTTTAGCTTTCGTTGTATTACTATGTTACTTAAAATATTGTATCGAGCGGCCTCTACATCGCATAAATTTTATTATATGACATTTGATTTAGTTTGTCTCATTTTATTTTTAAATATATTTTCTTAATATTATAATGTTATTTTATTATTATTTATTCTTATTTGTTTTGGTGATTAAAAGTAATTCCAAATGAGATCTGATCGAGATTAAATGAAATTCAATAGAGTCAACTGCCTTTGGTATATAAGTTTAGTATCTTAGAAGACAACTTTCTTATATAATTTATCATACTTTCACAAAATGTTTTACTTTGATTTATTATATAACTATTTAAATCGGGATCTCATATCACATCACCTTACACATTGCTTTGATTTGCTTAATTTAAATCGCTTGAATTTATCACATTTTAGCTTAAATTTATATTTTCTTAATCTAAAAAAAATTCTTATTAGTTATTCTCGTTAACCTTGGTAATTCTTAATAATTCACTTTAAGATTAGTCTAATGAAAAAAATTTATTGGAGTCTTCTTGACAAGTTGTATCCAATTTAATGTTTATTTTTATATTATTAAATAATATTTTCTTTGATTTTTTTCTTTTTTATCGTTTATAATATTTGCACTTGATTTCATAATGAAGCTTGTTACACTTGATCACATTCATCTCTTAAAACGCAACTATTCCTTTCAATTTATCATGGTTCTTCAACTTTTGCTCTTTGAATTCGTTATATTTTTATGAAGCACTAGTTCTCCTCTCTTATGACTTTTAAATTATTGTCATTTGTCAAGCGATCAAGTTATACATAATCTCCATAGCATCTTAGAATGCAAATTCTTAGTACAATTTATCTTAATCCTTAAAGTATTTTACATGCATTTGATTATATGAATATGGAACTAATAAACCTTCACTCATATGACCATTAAGTCACCTTGATGTAATTAGAATATTTTTTAGCTTATTTCATTTTATCTTTAATTCATGGTTACATAATATTAAAATAATTTCATAATAATTATGCATATTTATGTTTGTATTTAGTAGTAATTCTTAATGAGGTTTAATTTGGACAAAAAACTATTACTTGACACATCTAAAAAAGTTCTATGCAATTAATAACTATTTTTATATTTTTGTTGAATATTTATTTTTAGGATTTTAATAGAACTTACAAGATAGTTTTATTTTTACTTCATTTTGGTACAACTTTTTTGATTTATATTAGTATCATGCCTAAAATCTCCTCTTTAGTGATCATTATATCTCTATGATTTAATTGTATTATACTTTCTATTTTTTCTCATTTCATCATTAGCATATATTTATCGAATTTAAAATAGTATTTTTTTCATTATTTGGCCATATTTTCGTAGCAATTCATAGTAATTTCAAATGAAGTTTGATCGAGGTGAAAGAAATGTCATTGGGCTAGTCTCCGTGAGCTCTACAAAATTAAATTTGAATTTTTTATATTGCAAAAAAATTTTGTGGGCTTTTGAAAGCTTAACGGCACATTCTGATTTGTTCTTGATTTCATGACCATGTACTTATGTTTAATCTCCTTAATATCTTGGCAAGAAACTTTCATATATAATTTATCTCATTATATTGAAATTTTTTGCATTAAATTTTTCGTATTACAATGAAAATCTAAATCACTTCCCATATGAATTTTACATTCTTTAGAATTGATTATATTACATTCCTTTAATGTATCTTATTTCAACTTTATTATATATTCTCCTGAAATTAAAAAATAAATTTTTTATTTTCTAAGGTTATTAAGTTTTGCGATCTATAGTATTCTGTACAAGGCCTAGCAAAGATGAAGACAATGCATTTCACACATTTCGATGAGCTCGGTCAGATTAAACATTCTTTTTTAAATGTTCAAATATTTTATTTTCTAAGCTTTTGCATTGTTTTGTGAGGCATTCTAATTTGAACTTGATTTGAAGATCAAGGATGTTATGCTCAATCTCCTTAGTATCTTTGGAATGCAAATTTCTTTGATAATTTATCACATTTATACAAATGTTTTACTTTGATTCAGTTATATCACTATGATAATGAAATTCTCCACTCGTGCGTCACAAATACCGCTAAAATATATTTATATTACCTTTATTCAATTCATCTAACTTTAGGTTCTAAAAATATCTTCTTCGAATTAAAACAATTATTTTTTTAATATTCTTAATTTCATAATAATCCAATTGATTCTTGATCGAGACAAACAAAATCTCATTGGACTCATCACGACAAGTTCTATCAAATTAAAAAAATCTTTTTAAATTTATGAAACTTTAATTTCATATATTTTTTAATTATAAATGAGACAGTTTGATTCACATCTAATTTGATACTAAAGAAATTAGCACACAATTTATCTCATTTCAACACAATTTTGCTTTGTTTTGCATATATGGCTATGTAATTCTAAATCTATTATTGTGTAACATTTACATTGCATTGATTTTGTAATGTTGCATAGTTTCAATTTTCTTGTTTTAGCATTAAAATGTATTTTTGTTATAATAAATTAATAATGTATCACTTTATATTCTTATTTATTTCACTAATTTGTTTTAATTACATATGAGGTATGATCTATGGGAAATAAATGTCATCAGACTCTTCTAAATGAGCTCAATATAATTGAATATTTATTTCTACATTTTTACACAAGACCTCCTTAGTCCATGGAATGGAAAATTTTGATAAAATTTGTTCTATTTCTCCAAATTTTTTATTTTGATTTTTTTATATTGTTATTTATCTCTAAAAATACTCCCATGTGAGCTTTGCATCACATTAATTTTTTTAGTTTAAATATCTTTTTTTTGTTTTACATATTAAAAAAATTATTTATATTTACTTCTTTATAAAAAATTAATTATTTATATAATTTCTCAAATATTTAGCTCTTATTTTATTAAATAATTATTTAACTACAAGCCTTCTCTTGTCAAACCATTTACATTGCTTTGATTTAATAATATAACATTTCATCTTTTTTTTCTCATTTCAATTTTATTATATAATTACTTAATATTAAAATATTAATTTTTTATTATTTATGCATATATAATTTAGTAATTCATAATATCGTCTAACTCATCGACATGACCACTATCCAAAAATAATTAATTTTTATCTCGTCAAATATTTTATTTTTGTGGACTTTGGTATTCTTAATGAGACATTTCAAATGGCACTTGATTTTATTATTTTATAATGCAACTTTAAATAGCCTTTTGAGTCATCCTTACATCACTTTAATTTTATTTAAAAATGTTTCCTCAATTTTCCAAAAGTCAAGTTTAATATATATTTTTCTTAAAATTAAAGTAAAAATATATCACAATTTATGCTTATTTGCTTTGGTATATTGCAATAATTCAAAACAATCTCCAATCGAAATGTAACAAATGGTCCTTGACGAGATTTATAAAATTGAACATTGTTGGGCTCATCTTAAAGAGAACTATCAAATTAAATATTAATTTTTATATTATTATATATTTTTTCAAGGATATTGCATGTTTTCCTCATCCATTTAATTTTTACAAATATTTAACAATCCAGGTTATTGTGCTCAATCTACTTAGCATCTTATAATGCAATTTTCTCATACAATTTTAAGTCATTCTTTAAATTTTTTTCTTTGATTTTGTTATATTACTATGTTGCACTGAATCTTTATTCAAGAGATGTTTACATTATTTTGATTTGGTTATCTTGCATTACTTTAATTTATATAATTTCTTCTTTCATATATATTTGATTAACATTAAAATAATAACATATTATTTTTTTCTTATTTACATTAAATTTAAAGTAATTTCGAATGAGCTCCACTAAAGAAGAAAAAAATATTAACAATATTATCTCAATGTGTTTTATCCAACTAAATATTTAGATTTACAATCGATTACTTTCTCTTATTTCTTTTAATTAGTTTTTCTTCTGTTTAATTATCTTATGATGATGCTTTAATTCATCTCTAACTTTTATGTTGCTTTTATTTAGATAGATTGCATTGTTTGAAATCATTCTATTTTTATTTTAACATATAATAACTTAGCATTGAAAAAAATATTTTGTTAACATTTAAGCCTATTTACCTTTTTGATTAGTTATAATTAGAAGCTTGGTCAAATCAAGATGCAACAAATATTGTTGGACTCATGTGTAGGAGGTATCAGATTTGATATCTTTTTTCTAGAAATGTATTTCTACACTCTTTAAAAATTTTCGATATTACACACGATCTCCTTAATATATTAGAAACCAATACACTTATCAGAGTTGTCTCATTTTTAGAAATATTTTGCTTTAATTCGGTTATATTACAATGGAACTCTAATTTTCTATTCTTGTAACGAATGCATCTTAATAATTTTATAATAATACAATGTTTTCATTCATTTTTTTTGGTTTAACATACATTTGCATAACATTAAAATAATAACTTATCATTATTTATTCTAGTTTACTATTTCTAATTCATAGAAATGCAAAGCAAGGTCTGATGGATGCAAAAGAGTGCCATTGTAATAGTTTCAAAGTTCTATAAAAAATTAAGTATTCATTGTTTAAAACATTTTGTTTGCTATACTTTTTGAAATTCTTATGAGACTTCTTGGCTCATCCCTAATTTAACAGTAAAGAATATTAAAAACTATCTCTTTAGTATATTTGAGGACAACTTTTTTGCATAGTTTATCTCTTTTTTCTTAATTTTTTTCTTCCTTTTTGTATATGTTATATCTCTTTGACTTGGTTATGTTTAATTAATTAAATTTATCTTATTTTTCCCATAATATTTTTTCATTTCAATGAAATAACAATTTATTTTTATTTATGCTTATTCACTTTAGTAATTTGCAAAAGTTTCAAATGTGGTGTGATATAGATGAAAACAATTCATTGCACTTTTCTTGATATGTCTTATAACAAAAAGTAATCATTTTTTATAATTTTAAATATCTAAATTGTTTGGTGTACTTTACAAAATATTTTGAGTCCTAATTGATTAGATGTTTCAGGATGCTACACTCAAGTCTTTTAGTTTTTTTGAATGCAACTTTCCAACATAACTAATCTCATTTCTTCAATTGTTTCTTGTGGAACTTGTCCATTTCTTCTAAATTTTTTGTGATATATCTCCTCACAAATGAACTATAATTTTTTTTCATGTGCTCATATTATATTGCATTAATTTATCTCAAAAAATGTTTATTGAGATGTAATAAACTTGTTGAACAAGTCTCAATGAGCACTTTCCGTTCAACTTTTCATGCTTCATATTTTTAAATATTTTATTTTCTATACTTTTTGTAGGTTTTATATGACATTTTGGCTCCTAGCACATTTTACAATAGAGTAAGTTGCACTTGAATTTCATATTCTCTTTTAATGCAACCCTATTGTACAATTTAACACATTTCTTAAATTTGTTTTTAAGTTATGTTAATATAAAACTCTAATTCTTCTTTTAGGTGTCATTTACATCATATTGATTTGGTCAAGTTATATTGCTTCAATTCACATGATTTTCGTTTAAATATATAAATACTTAAAATTAAATAATGTATTGTTATTATTTTATGCTTTTATTTAGTAATTCTTATCTTTTTCATTTTAAATATTTTATTTTCAAGGGTTTTGGTATCCTTTACATTTAATTAAAATTTATACCCGATTTCACAATTGGGGATGCTACCTCTGATCTCCTTAGAATGTTGGAGTGCAACATTCTTATGTAATTCATCACAATCATTAATATTTTTCTTGTAGATTTATCGATGTTTTTTTGAAACTCTAATTCTCCACACATTTTTCATTAATATCGCATTAATTTTGTTACATTATGCCGCTATAGTTTATCTCATATGGACTTTATTATATTTTTTACTTTATATAAAAATAATATTTTATTATTATTATTTATTTTTATCCACTTTGGCAATTAATATTAATTCCAAAGAAGGTACAATTAGGATGAAGCAATCATTATAAAAAAAGACTAGGCTTAATTAGCTTTATCTTTTGAAATTTTAATTTTTGTGTTATTTAATATTTTAAGTTTAATTGACTTGGAATGCTTTACTTATTACTTTGATTCATGCATAATTTGATGATAGAGGCTCTTAGAATTGATCTCTTTGGTATTTTGGAATCCATCTTTCCCAAATAATATATCTCTTTGAATGTTTCACTTTGTTTCTGTTGTCTGATAATGTAAGTCAAAATCTTCTCTTTTAAGACCTTTACATCGATTTGAGGTTGTTTAATTACATTACATAATTTTTCCCATTTTAGACCTAGTAAACATAAGCAACATCGCAATTTGAGTTTAAAGTTTATTTTGTTAGCATTAAAATAATATTTTGTTAACATTTTTGTAGATTTACTTTCTTACATGTAGTATTTCTAAATGAGGTCTAGTGAAGATGAAACAAACAATGTTTTACTTATCTCAATAAGCACTATTCAATTAAATAATAATTTTTATATTTCTTTCAATTTTTTTTAATATTTTGTCATTCATTATGAGACATTTTTTCACAAATATATTTGAAAAGTGTGTTCATTACAAATGATCGTGCTAGTATCTTGGAATTTAACTTTATCATATAATTCATCTTGTTTCTCCAAATATTTTTTCTTTATTTTGTTATGTTACTATGAAACTCTAATTCTCTTTATGTGTAACATTTGCATCAATTTATTTTGGGTTTTTATATATTTCTTGAATTTATTTAATTTTAGTATTAATACATTTTTCTTAATATTAAAATAAACATTTGTTATTATTTACACTAATTACTATGATAATTTGCAAAAAGTTTCAAATATATTCAATTGGGGATGAAAAATACGTTGTTGCACATTTATTCATAAGGTCTAACATACTAAATAATCATTTTTATATTTTTAAATGTTTGATCTTAAGGTTTGGTAGACTTCTTTAGGCTCTTTGATTCTCTCAAATTTTATGATAAAAGATATTACATTCTATGTCCATAGAATCTTAGAATTTAACTTTCTTATATAATTAATCTTTGCTTTCAAAGTTTTAACTTCTAAATTATCCAAATTTTTTTACTTTCATTTGGATATATAACTATGGAACTCTCATTCACCCCTTGTGTATCTTTACATTAAGTTGATTTTGTTATATTACAGTGCTTTTGTTTGTCATATTTTGCTTTAAAAAATATTTTTACTTAATAAGAAAAAATAATTTTTTTGATTATTTAAGGTAATTTATAATGGAAACTCAAAGTAACTCCAAATGAATTTTAATCAAGTTAAAGCAAATTATGTTAGATAGGTCTTAATGAGCTCTTTCCAATTAAGTATTAATTTCTACATCTTTAAATAATTTATTATCAACTTTTTGTCGTGCTTTACATGTCATTTCAATTTGACACTAATTTTTTTATGGAGGATGCTCACTAAATCTCCTTAGTTTCTAAGAGGAAGCTTTCTTCTATAATTTATCTCTGTTTCTTCAAACCTTTTACTTTACTTTTAGTATATTGCTATGTAACTTTAAATTTCATCTCATGTGTTATTCACAACTCTTTCAATTGGTTTTATTACAATCCTTCAAATTATCTCATTTAAATATTTATAAATATCTACATAATATTAAAATAAAATGTTATTATTATTTATGGCTATTTACTTCTATAATTCTTTGTAATTTTAAATGAGGTGTAATTGAGTTAAAACAAATGTGCGTACACTCATGTTGATGAGCTCTATCTAAATAATTTTTTTTTGTTTTTTAATTTATTTTTTATTACTCATATTTTTTTAGAGATTATGATTCATATTATTTTGATAATAGAGGATGTTAAACTCTCCTCACCTATAACCTTTACAATGCATTGATATTGTTATATTTCATTATTTTAATTTATCCTTTTTTACATTATTACATTTTTGCTTTATATTGAAATGGTATTTTTTAATTGTTTATAATTATTCATTGTGGTATTCCATAGTAACTCCAAACGAAATAAAATTGCCAAAAAATTAATGTTGTTGTCCCACTAGTTCTAACTAATTAAATAATTATTTTTATATTTTCTAAATATTTACCTTCTATGTTTTAAGATGTTTTAAGGGACATTTCAATTTGTACTTAATTTTATGATTAAGGATGCTGCACTCAATCTCCATTAAAAGGATGTTACACTCAATCTCCCTTAAATCTTGACAACTCAGGATGCTACACTCGATCTTCTTAGTATTTTGGAAAACAACTTTCTCATGTAATGTATTGCAATTATTTAACAGTTTAGCTTTTATTTCATGATATTGAATGTTACTATAGATCTTCTATTGGGACATTTTGGTCACATTTATTTTGTTATATTACATTACCTCAATTTCTCTAAATTAAAATTTCATATATAATTTTTTAATATTAAAATAAAATTTTATTATTATTTTTGTTTAACTACTTATCTAATTCATAGTTGTATTATATGAGGCCTAAAGGAGTAAAAATAAATTGTGTCAACCTTGATAAACTCTATCTCTTTATTTATTTTTATATATTTTAAATATTTTATTTCCTTTTATTTTAGTATATCTTATAAGGAATTTTGATTCTTTTCTTTTTTTATTTTTGAGGATGATGAAATCAATTTGCTTCTTAGTGTATTGCATTGAAATATTCTTATCTAATTTAATCTAACGTTTTTTACTTTCTTATTTTAGTATCTAACTCTAAATAGCTTATCATGTCACCTTTAAACCACATTGATTTAGTTATAATGCTTCAAATTTTTTCATTTACCCTGTAATATATGTTTACTTGATAAAATAATAATAATTTAAGATTATTTTAGCTTGTTAATCTTAGTACTTCATAGTAATTCCAAAGTAGGCAAAATTGATATGAAATAAATATAATCGGACACATACTGACTCTTGTAATATGACTATCCTAAAATTTATCTTATTTTATTAGATTTTTTACTTTGATTTGGTTATATTACAGTAAAATAGTTATTCTCTTCTCATGTAAACTTTATAATGATATGATTTGGTTATATGACATTATTTCATTAATTTCACTTTGGCTTTTTTATGTATTAAGAAATGTAAAAATAATAATATATTTTTATTTATGCTTATTTGTTTTTGTAATTCATAGTAATTCTAAACTTAGTTTAATCAATATGAAATAAACATTATTGCACTGATCTTTACAAGGCCTAATCAAATAAATTTTCACTTCTATTTTATGAAATATTTTATTTTTTAGGACTTTTACTATAACACTCAATCTTCTAACTATCTTAGAATAAAGTTTTCCTATATAATTTATCTTATTTCTTCAAATATTTTACTTTAACTTTTTTATAATTCAATTAATCTCTTATTTTCCAATCATGTGAAATTTACACTACCTTAATTTTGTTATAATACATCATTTCAATTTATCCCCTTTAAGCATTAATATATATTTTATTAATATTAAAATATTTTTTTTTTAATTTATGTTTAACTATTTTATATTTTATATTAATACTGAATGAGGTTTTATTGAGGTGAAAAAACATTATTGCACTTATTTTGATGATCTCTTTACTTTTAAATTTTCTTTTTTTTAATTTTTTTAAATATTTATTTTCTCGACTATTAACAAATTATTTGAGCAAATTCAATTTTTGCATTATTTGGTGGTTAGGAATGTTAAACTCAACTTTCTTCATATTTTGTAATGAAAGTTTCCTACACAGTTTATCTCATTTCCTAAAATCTTTTCTTTAATTTGATTATAATACCACAATAATCAGATTCTCCTCTAATGTAACAATTACAATTGTTTCATTTTGATAAGTTATATTACTTCAGTTTCACATTTGAACATTGATATATATTTACTAAATGATGTTTGATTGATATGAAACAAGAATAATCAAATTCATCTCAAAAAGCTTAATCAATTAAACATTCATTTTTATAATTTTAAATGTTTTCTTGGAGCATTGGCATATTTCATTTGTAATTTTTATTTATACCTGATTTGATGATCATAGATGTTTCACTAAATCTTCGTAGTACCTTAGAAAGCAACTTTCTCAAATAAGTTTTCTAATTTCTTCAAATCTTTTCCTTCAATTTTGTTATATTTCTACAATTGTAGGACTC
The DNA here is from genome assembly GCA_023846275.1 of Vanilla planifolia. Lineage (NCBI taxonomy): Eukaryota > Viridiplantae > Streptophyta > Magnoliopsida > Asparagales > Orchidaceae > Vanilla > Vanilla planifolia. Next base: position 1,015,716 of record JAIUJO010000017.1, on the reverse strand, counting down.
CTCTAATATCACCAACACATCACTTTTATTTTGTTAATTTTAATTATTTTAATTAATCTTATTTTTTGTTTTCTTAAATATTCGCGAGGTATAAAAAATAAATTATTATTATTTATGTTTAAATCACCTTTTGTGACACTTTAATTTGATAATAATTACTTTCCTTCAATTTATTTGATTTCAATTTTAACTTGTATTTTCTTAATGTTATACTAATAATCTAATATTTTTTTATTATTTACATTTATAATTATAGTTATTCCAAACAAGGTTTGACTAAGATGAAATAAACATTGTTTGGCACATCTCAACGCACTCTATAGAAAAGTATTTTCATGATTATATTCTTTATGTATTTTAGTTTTTAAAGTTTTGGCATGCTTTATGATACATATTTTATTTGTACTATATTTTACAATCAAGGAAGTTAAACTGGGTCACTTTAGTATCTGGTGTCACAACATTGACTTGTAATTGATCTTATTTCTCTAAAATTTTCACTTTTATTGGGTTATATTTTTTGAAACTATAAATCTCATCTTCTATGACCTTTATATTATTTTATTTTAGTTGTAGTACATTACTTCAATTTATCTTATTTGAGCTTTAATTTAGACATACTAATATTACAAAAAATAATTTACAATTATATGTGCTTATCTAATTTTGGAATTTGGAAATTACCCAATGAAGTTTGATTGAGAAAAAACAAACATTGTTGGAATCGTCTCATCTCAATTATATTAAATATTCATTTTTTATATTTTTTAACATTATTAAAATTAGGTTTTCTTGCATGCTTTGTGATAAACTATAATTCATACCTAACTGAGCGACCAAAGATATTTTACTTAAAATCCTTACTATCATCGAAAGCAACTTTCTCTCAAAATATTTTGCTTTTATTTGAATAAATTACTGTCTCTAAAGCTTCTCTCAGGTGACCATTACATCTCTTTTATTTAATCACATTATTTTTCTTAAATTTATCTTGTTTAGTTTTATTATATATTTACTTGATATAAAAATAATAACCCTTAATTACTTATGTATATTTCCTTCAATAATTTAGAGTAGTTCCAAACAATTTCTAATTAAGGGAAATAAAAGACTTTTGCTAAACTAGATATGTAATATCAAATTTTATATAAATTTTTATTATTTTTAACAATTTATGTTTCATTATTTTTTCATGATTTCAAAATTATTTCAAATAAACTCAAATTTGACGTTGTTCAATGTTACAATTGATCTCCTTAATATCATATAATTCTACTTTTTCTTACAATTTATCATATTTCTTTAAGGGTTTGTGATTTTCTTATTATATTATCATCTGACTCTAAATCTCCAATCATGTGAACTTTAAATGTCTTCAATTTTGCTACAATTGTGCTACATTACATTGCTTTAATTTATCTCTTTTCAACCATAATGCACATTTACTTAATATTAACAAGAAAACTATTACTTTTTATACCAATTTTCTTTGCTGAATTCTAGGAATGCCCAATAAGGTTTGATTGATATGAAACAAATCTTATTTGTCTCATCTCAAAGAGCTCTATTTAATTATATATTCATTTTTATATGTGTAAATATTTTATTTTCTTGGGGTTTATATATATGCTAAGAGCTAATTTGAATTGCATCTTATTTGGCAATTTATGATGTTTGACTTGTTCTCATTAGTACCTCAAAATGCTAAATTATCATACAAGTTTTCTATTTTCTTCAAGAATTTTGCTTTTATTTGCATATATAATATGAAACTCTAAATCTTTTTTCTTATGACATTTATAGCTCTTTGATTTTATAATATTACATTACCATTATTTATTACAATTATTCTTTAATATACATTTACAAAATATTTAAATAAAAAATTATTTTTTTATATATATTTATTTTATAAATTATTATAATTCCAATCATGTTTTAATTAAAACAGCACATATATCATTAGAAATCTCTCAAGGAGCTATACCCAGAGAACACTTTGTGATATATTTTTATTGGTAGAATATTTGTCTCAATTTTTAAAATTCTTCACTTTGAATTTGTTAGTTTATGTTATAACTCTGAATGTCCTCTCAAATGACAATTACATCAGTTTTATTTGTTTGAATCTTATTGACATAATTTGTCTTATTTTATCTTTAATTTACACTTACTCAATATTTAAAAAGTACTTTAGTATTATTTTTGCTTTTTTAATATGATAATTGAATAAAATTATATGTGAGGTTCGAATGAGGAGAAATCAACAGCATTGGACTAATCTTCACAATCACTATCCAATTAAATATTTATTTTAAAATTAATAATCATTTCATTTTCTTTTTTTCTATGCTTCGTGATACAAATCTTTTCAGAACATGTTTCACAACCAAGCATGGTACCATTGCTCTCCTTAGTATCTTTGAATTCAACTTTTTATCACAATTTATTTAATTTGTTTAATGTTTTATTTTGATTTGAGTATATTATTCTTTTACCATAATCTCATGTCGTGTGACATGTACATGATTTTATTAGGTTATTTTACATTATTTTAGTTTATCTAATATCACATTTTATGTATATTTAATTTATCAAAATAATAATTATTTATTATTTATGCTTTTCTCATGAAAATTATTTCTATTAATTCTAAACTAGGTGTAACAGAGAAGAAACAAATATTATTGGACACATCTTGAAGAGATTTATCAAATTTATTATTCATTTATTTTATTTTTATTATTTTTTTAATATTTTTGGTATACTTTATGAGTCATTTTAATTTAGACATGATTTGAAAAATGAGTTTGTCACCATCAATTTCCTTAGTATCTTTAAGTGTAAATTATCCTTATAATTTATCATATTGTTTAAAACTTTTATGATAGATATCTTATTTTTTTGAAAAATAATAATTTTTATTTATTGATCTTGACAATATTTTTATTTTATTATATTAGATTACATCAATTTATCCCATTTTAGCTATATTACAAATTAATTTAACTTTTAAAAAGTAATTTATTATTTTATATGATTATTTACTCTAGTGATTAATAGTAATTCCAAATGCAATATCGTTGACAAAAAACAATGCTTCATTAGACTTATCTACATGAGCTATACCTAATTAAATGTTCATTTTTATATTTTTTAAATAGTATGTTTTATAGGAGTATTTTGGTTAATGCTTGACTTAATAATTAAGGTTGTTGCACAAGTCCTCCAAAATACTTTGCGATGTAACTTTAGTTTATAATTTATTAAATTTTTAAAACTTTTTCATTTGATTTCTTTATATTGCTATATAACTCCAAATAGTCTCTCATGCGACTGTTTGCATAACTTTGAATTGATCACATTACATTGCTCTATCTTATTCTATTTAAGATTGAATATAAATCAACTTAATAGTAAAATAATAATTTATTCTTTTATGTGTCTTTATTTTTGTTATTCATAGAAATTCAAAATTAATCAAGATGAAGATGAAGCAAAGGTCAATTGACTCATCTTGCTAAGCTCTCTGAAATTAAATATTCAAATTTTTATTTTGAATTATTTCTTTTTTACATTTTCACACACTTTATTATTTATTTTGATTTGTCACATATTTGATGTTCTAGGATTTTACACATACTCTCCTTAGTGTCTTGGAATGTAATTTTCACTTACAATATATTTTATTTCTCAAAATGTTTAACTTTAATTTTGTTATATTACTATCAAACTCTAACTATATTTACATGTCAGCTATGCATCACTTTAAATTGGTTTTTTATTTCATTGCATTAATTTACTTCATTTTTGCATTAATATATATTTTCTTTGCAAAAAATATTAGTTTATTATATATTTTTCTTTTTTTATTTTTGGGAATTTACAATAATTACAATAATATCTGATATAGGTCAAAGAAATGTAGTATAACTTACCTCATTGATTGTTATAAAAATGAATATTTATTTTTCCATTTTTAAATATTTTATTGGCAAGGGTTTTAAATAGTTTATGAGAAAGTTTTATTTGTACAAGAATTAATGATCAAGGATGTTACCTTTTATCTCCATAATATCACAAAAAGTAACTTTCATATGTAATTTATGTCATATATACTAAGTCAACCGATTTCAATCCATAAGGAAAGGAATTTATGGGTACAAAAATCGTTGAGAGTACTTCTAGTTCTGCGCCAAGACGAATTGTCCGAGGGAGTTTATTAAAACCATTGAATTGAAAATATGGAAAGGTAGCCCCAAGGTGGACTATTTATTGCCTTATGGGAATCACAATGAAAAACTAAATCTCCATTCATGCGCTCTTTATACTGCTTTGAGTTTGTTATATTTCCATCATTCAACATATTCAATTAAGGTTTTAATATTTGTTAACCTATTATTATAATAATGAATTAATATTAATTATGGGTTCCTTGAATATTTAGTCAAAAAAGTTTATTCTTACCTTATTTCGTGATCACGGATTTTATCGTCAATCTCATTTGTACCTTGGATTATAGCTTTTCATAAACATCATCTTATTTCATAAATTTTTTGTTATTCATTTGGCTATATCACTGTGACATTATTGCTACTATTGTGTGATCCTTGCTTCACTTTGATTTTCTATACTACATTTCTTTAACTTCTTTTATTCCAATTAAATTAAAATTTACTTAATATTAAAACTATAATTTTGTGTTATTTATGCATATTTACTTTGGTAATTCATAATAATTGCAAATTAGTTTTGAGAAATAGAATAAATATCATGGGACTCATCTCAACATGTTATTTTCAATTACATATTCAATTTTACAATTGTATATAGTTTAGTTTGTAATATTGTTGCATTCTTAATGAGATATTATGATACATACTTTGTTCGACATTTATGAATTTACCCATGATCTCATTATAACCATGAAATGTAGCATTATTGTATGGCTTATTTCAGAAAATCTTCAAAAGCATGCAAACACATATGCATGCATGCACCCATTTGTATGCAGACATGCCTACACACACACAACCACACCACATGCATAAATGCACATACACACATGCTTACCCATGCTCACACATGTAAATGCACATACATAAACATGCATATGCACACACACATGCACATAGGACACACACTCACACACACGCATGCACATATACAGATATGCATTCAAAAATGCACACAGACCCACGCCCACATGCAAACGCACTTGCACATGCATACACATATGCATGCGAGCAAACACTCCCCCTTGCATAGGCACATGAGTGCACACCAACACACAGACAGATACACACATGCATCCAGACTCATGCACTCACTTACCTATACACAAAAGTACACATGTGCACACAAACATACATGCACACACACATGCACACACATGTACACATATATACACACAATTACAAAAAAAATAAATACATGCACACAATCACACACAAGTACATGCATGCACACACATATACATGCACATGTAAACACACCTATAAGCACACACATTGATACCTATACTTATACACATACATGCAAAAATGTACAGACACACATGTGAACATAAATGCACACACAACCAAACACACATATGTACGTATGCAAAAAGACAAATGTGCACATGCATACACACACAAATATGCACATGTAGACATAAGCACATGCACATGCCAACACACACACCCATGCACACACACCTACACAAACGTATCGACACACACACACACACACATATGCTTTGGCACACACACGCATAACACACATGAACACACATTCAAGATCACAAACACACATACACACACACACACATGGATATACACAAACACATACACAGATACATGCACACATATGCTTGCATACATATACTTGCACACACACACAGAGGCACGCACACACTTATGCACACATGCATGCATGCAAGCACAAACCTACACACATGTGCACAACAACATGCACATATAGACACATGCATAACAATGAACACAGCCATGTACGCATACATGCACACATGCACGCACGTACAAACATATATACATGCACACCCTCATGGACAAACACACACACATGTACATGTACTCACATAAACATGCATGTTCACTAAGAAAAAATAATCATTTGCAAGCATAAAAACCCACACAAACAAGTGCACACACATGAATATATACACACACACATGCACTTGCATTAACACACATGCACACAAATAAATAAACACACACAAGCACACTCATGCACAAACATACATGTGCACACACACATATAGATGTATAAGCATGCCCATTCACAAGCACTTGCACACACAAATACTTCTACACACATATGCACACACACACACATGCACACAAATGTATGATACACACTTAGAGATCGGCATGAACACATATGTGAATGCATAAGAAGACATTAAGACTTCCATAAGTGCACACACACATGCACACAAAACACAATACTACACACACACAATGCATATACATCCAGAAATGCATGCACATAAGCTTGCACATGCACATAGACACGCACACACACATGAGCTTACACAAAAAAACACATATGCTAACATGCACAAAACACATGCATGCACATACATGTGCACACATATGTACATACAAAAATATGCACACACACACACATATACACGTGCACACCCATGCACACACACCCACACATACTCATAACCCCTAAGGCTCACTCAAGCACACACACAAACACACTAACACACATGTACACACAACCACATAGGCACACACTTATGCATATGCACACATACAACAACTACGCACACTTGCATACAAATGCACACACACAAATGCACATATGCACACTCATCCCAACATACATGCACATACACACAAACATAAACAATCACACATGCACACACATGCATGCACACAAACACACACACATATATATACACACATAAGACACACACACACACATGGATGTGCAGGTTTGTGCATGTGCACATTCGCACATGCATAAATAGACATGAACTCACAAAGACACAAACAAGAAAACACTCACACATGCATGTACACACACAAACACATTGACATGCAAAGGCATGCACACCAACATGCAAGAAAATAAGCACACGCATGCATAGACACACAAATAGATCCACAAACACTGATGCACATGCACATAGGTACCACTCCCACACAAACACATGTAAACATTCTCACTCAACTACACATACATACATAAAGGCATACACATACACACTCACTCACGCACACACACAAACATATGAACACACACATAAACACACACACATGCACAACCACAAGCACAGATAGATACTTGCATGCATGTGTACACACACATGCCCACACAAATACAACATATGTGCTTTCTTGCACATAAACACAAATATGTTGACACATAGACTCACATATGCATATACACACACATACATAGGCAAACACATGTAAAGACATGCACAAAACACATACACACCCATATACACATAGGAAACCACACATGCCCAAAGGCACAAATGCACACATGCTAATATGTAGGTGTACACAAATTCTTACACACATGTGCACCCACACAAACATTTGCACACACATGCACATAATAACACACACAAACACACAAATGTGCATGAGTGTACTCATGCGCATGCATGCACATATACACACATGGACACATATAAGAATTCACCCACACTAACAAATGCATGAACATGCACCTACAAACACTCACATTGATATGCACAGGCACATAGATGCATGCATACACTCACACATGTACAAACACACATACACCTACAAACACACACACACACACATGAACACATAAACTTGCAAACACACATATATACATACATTTGTGCATGCACATACAAATATATACACTTTCACACACATATACATGCACATACAAGTATATACAGTCACACACACACATGCATGCAAAATAAGAGGAGAAACACACACTTGCACAAAAATAAATGTGTATACACACATCCACAAATACACATGCATGTACACAAAGTTGTAAACCTACACACATACACACATGTGCACAAACCATTATACACACATAAGCACCAGCATAAATGCATGCACACACAAACACGTACACCCACATATGTAAGTACACCCAGACATACACGTGTATGCACACACATGCATGAACATAAGTAATCACAAGCACATGCACCACATGCGAACACACATGCACATAGACAAGCACACATGCCCACACACATACACATATGCAAGCACAAACACACACACATGCACACACATGCATATGCAATGGCGTAAATAACTGCATAAACACAAACAAACACACCTACACACCTACATGTACACATTTACTCACATAGTCACACACATATATTCACACATACATGCACAAACACACATAACCACACGTAGACTCACATGCATGCACACATACACACATGCAAACACATATAAACACATACACATACACATACACATACACATGCACATTTACACATGTGTATATACACATACAAAAACACTCACTTAAACAAACAAATGCATTCACTTATAAGAAAACACACAAGCATGCACACATGCATACACTTATAGACAAGCTCACACATAGACATGCATTAAAACACATGCATCTGCATGCACATGCACATGCACATGCACATGCATACACATGCACACATATGGAAACACACACAAACATGTGCATACACACATGCACACACACAAACATATGCTAACACACTTACAAGAGCACAAGGGCACTAGCACTTGTAAACATGCACATGTGCACACACACTCACACTCACACATAGAAACATACATGCACACATATACACACATGCACAAACACGTGCACAATCACATACATGCACACATATAACTTGCACACATGCACACACATGCTCCCACAAACATAGTTCCTCAGTTGCACAAGCACATGTACACACACAAACATCCACTCACACATGCACACTCCAATACCAATGCATCCACAAGCAACTATACACACACACATGTTCGTGTATGTATATTCACACACATACCTCTTGACAAATACTCGAAAAAAGACATGCACATGCTAGCTTAAACAAACACACACAAACCACACACACACACACACAAACACATACACATACACACATGTGTAAGAACAAGCACACACATGTACATACACACACCTGCACACACGTGTGCGCACAACCACACAAACAATTGCACACACAGGAGCACACATGCACATACTTGCAATGATGTGCATAGGAACACACATGCACATGCACACACACACACACAACACATGATAAAAAACATACACATGCATACTTACATGGATATATACTAGTGCGAGTAGGCACAAGCACACGCATGCACACTCACACAACCACACACAAGCACACACACACATACATGTAGAGTACAAAAAAACACTCACACACATGCACACACACATGCAAATACATGTACACATATGCATGTGAACACATGCACACACACACAAACACATGTGCAAATACACATACAGACACAATAAGGCACATGCACACACACATGCACATGCACTCAAATGTAGGCACACAAACATACACACCCCTGGACAAGCACACACACACACACACACACACATATATATATATAAATAAGCATTCATATGTAAATACACAAACCCATACACATGCACACTCACACACACACATACATAGATGTGCATGCATAGCCATACATACCCCAGCACACACAGGCAAAGAAATACACAACTTGCAACAACACACACACACAAAGAAGAACACAAGCATATGCACACATACACATGCCAACAGATGCACACATACATACACACCAACAAGTGTGGGAACAACCATGCATGCAAACACACAAAAAAAACACACATTCATACACAACAAGAAAAAACATGCACACACACACACACATAAAAACAAGCACATGCACAGATGCATACACATGCACATAAATACACATACATAATTATGTGAACCACACATGCACAAATACATATGCATGCACTCACACACACACTTACACATGCAAGCTTGCACACCAACACACTTATGCGCATGCCCACACACATGTGCACAAATGTATGAACATGCATAGACATGCATGCACCACTCACACACACAAGCATGCATGCACCCACATGCACACACAGACATAGACATGAGCATCCTCACACATAACCACACATAAACATACACATACATTCACACAAACACACAATCTCATGCAAACAAGTACAAACACATAAAAAAGTAAAGACAAATATGCACACAACACACATATACACCCACATGCACATGCAAACACACGTACAACTATACACAGCGACATGCACCCACATGCAAGCATATGCATGCATAAACACACATATATACATGCATTAAGCACACACATGCATGCACACACACACACAAGAACATAGGCTCATGTGCATACATGAACAAACAAAGACATGCCGACATAAGTGTTCATCCACACATAGCATACACGCATGCAAAAGCACGCATACACATTTACACACACATGTATACATGCACACTAAGTGCAAACACATACAAGCACGTGTGCAGACACATGCATGCATAAGCACACACAAAACTCCACACTTACACCCACACAGATATATTTACAGATTCTTGCACACACATAACACACAACACAAGAACATGCACGCACCCACCAATGCACACATATGCACAAACAAACATATACATGCACACACTTACACATGGACATGCATAAAAACATACACACATCCACACATAGAAACACACTTTCATACACTCACACATCCACACCTATGCACAAGCACACACATGCTTACACATGTACACAGAATGCACAAACACATGCATCCCCACACACAAACAAAAGAACACTTGAGTATGCACACACACACACACACATGTATACATACTAAAATGTACACACAAACAAAGACAACAACACACACACAAACATGCTTATGCACACACACACACCTATGCACATGCACTTTCACACATGTAGAAACACATGCATGCACAAGTGCATGAGTATGCATAGCCATTGGCACACAAACACATTCATATAGAAAGGCTTATCGACCTACACACACACATGCATAAAGATGCACACATTGGCACACATAAAGACATGCTTGCAAATGCAGGCACAAACATTCATGCACATATAGTAGAAACTCACACAAGCAAGCACACAGTCACATGAAGACATGCACACAAGCAACTATGCATACATGCAAATGCATGCACACACAAGCACATACAAACACATACATATGAACATTCAAACAAAAAGACATGCACACATACAGACATATTCATATGCACATGTGCAAGCTTATGCATGCATTCATAAATGCAAAAACACACACATCTTCTTGCATACATGCACATAAAAAAATCTGCACAAAAACCTTGTGTGCATACACATGTACACACATACAAAGATGCAAGCACACACACATAGATACACACACACACACACATGCATGTGCATACATGCACACACACACACATGCACATTTGTACACACACACTAGTATACATACACACGAGTACACATATGCATAAGCACACACACATGCATGCGTATAGATGTATATATACACACACACTCACACATGCATAAATAAATACAACCATGCATACACATGCACACTGTGAACACATACACACATTGAACCATACACGCACACACACATGCACATGAACATGCATGCATAAACACTCATAGATGCAGAAGCATGCACAAACACACACTCATACACGTGCACGCACACACACACATACACGTGCATGCGCACACACATACACATAATCACACATGGACTACATGAACACAAACACACACATTCATAGTCATGTCCATGCTCACACACACAAATAAGCACAAGTGCCTTAAACAGTTGGTCATACACACACACACATGGTGTGTATATGTGCACACCATGTGCATGCTCACAAACACATGCATGCACACACACACACATGTGCACACCCATACACATGTGTATAAGAACACATATATTTGTATAAAAAATGCACATGCATGGACACACATATATATGAAGATGCATGCATGCTTGCTCAACACAGTTAGACACTTGCATAGAAATCCATAAGCACATGCACACACATATGCACACATGCACATAGTCATAAGCACACGCACACCCACACCCACATACACACATGCTTGCATATACACAGATGCACACAAGCAAGAATGCACTCACATATAAGCAAGTATGCATATACACACAGATGCACTCACCCACACACATACAAAAGCACATAACACATATGCACACACACAAACAAATACACAAAAACACATCTATGGACACACACCCACACATACACACCCACACACACACTTATGCACAATTATGCACACACATGCACACATGAATCCATATGCATATGCACAGATATATACACATGCACAAACAAATACTCAAACACACACACATGAACATACAAAATCAAACACATGAACATGAACATACACTCACACATATGCAGATAGATGGATGACAACACACATCCAAACACACACATACATGCACACAAATGCATAGGTTTATGAATACAAGCACTCATACACAAGCCTATGCATAAACATGTGCTTAACCAACACACATGTGTCCACACACATGAATACATGCACTCATATGCATGTAAATGTTCACACACATACCCCCACCCACACATGCATACTAACACACACACACACACATACAATGCACACTCATGCACACTTCTCCACTCACACAATCACACACACAAATGAATATATGCACACACACACACACAAACACGTGCACATATGCAAGCACATGCATACATGCACACATCCACAGACATATGCATTGCTTGAATGCATGCAAACATGCATGTGTCTACACCCACATGCACATAAAGACACAAGTACACACATAAGTGCATACACATGTAGGACCACACACATACGCCAACACACCCACACACATAGGTACATAAACACACTCATAAGCTCACACGTTTACACATGCACACAAACACGTACACACCTACTCATGCACACACATGCACATGCACTATCATGCATATGCACACACATACAAATGCTCACACATATATAAACTCACATGTAAATACATTCACAGACATGCATGCACACATGATCATATACATAAGCACATGAACATACACACATGCACACATATGTAAGCAGATGAATAAATATGCACACATACATGCATACACACCCCGATATGCATAAACATGAGCACATTGACATAGTATCATCCAATACATCAAGTAAAGGTTCCACTTGAAGGTTTTCTACCCTTATTTAGATTCAAAGTCATGCGATGATTAACCCTTCTACTTCTCACTAGTTTTTATTACCAGTATTATTGTGGGAATCAATTACAACTAACCTTTATTTTTACACATTTTTGTTTACCTTCAATAATTCATCAAGTTATTTACTTTCATAGTTTTGTTTTAGTTGTTTGAAGAATGATTAGCAACATTCAAATTTTTTTAACTTTAAATTTAGTATGTGTCATTCCTTCTGTAGTCTTATACTTTTTTCGATGTAATAGTTGTGTGAAAGGTGACTTCAAATAAGCTAAAATTTGAGTTTGGGTTATTCCCACAACCATTAGCCACCTCCATCATCTATGCAGTCATACTATCACCGTTAACTAAGTGTCACAGCTCGCATCAACCTGCATGCCTCCCGTGATCATCATGTTAACTTGTGAGCCAACGATGATTCACCATGTACTAAGTGATGAACTTTAGAATGAAGTAATGAATTATTTTTGCTGAGCTTGTGCCATACGAGTATGTTGTGTGCAAACAATCCAACTATGCCATTCATAAGGTGCCTTAGGAAGGCAAGTGAGAGGCCCAAAAAGGGGATCCTGACCCATTATGCAACATTTATAATAGCATCAAATTACTATGAGATTTCAAACTCACTTTATTTCATATTTTAAAAATTTTATTCATGTCCAACTGTCTTGTTAGTACATGTGATCATATGAATTATCATTTGGCCTTTTATAAACTCCACTTATGTGTGTATCTTATTGTTTCACTATCAACATAAGCACTTGGGTGTGTGTTGTTAAAACCAACTTTCTTTTAGGTTGAGATCCCTTATATTAAAAATCAATACAAGTCCTTCACTATTAGAAAAGTTCTTGATAATATTAAGAATTAAGGCTATTGTACGAATCTAATGCTTTAATCTATCTTTTTATGAATTATCTATAGGCTAAAATAGGTTTTAACTTTTCTTCTTGCATCAACTTTTGTATCTAAGAAAGCTAAGTTTAGGGGCTTGCATGCTTTTTAATTTATTATGAAATAACCATCTTTTAATTTTGTGCATTTTCTTGTAATTACTAAAAGTTAAAAAAAAAACAAAATCTTATTTCATTTTTGATACTATAACAACTCACTAATTTTTTCGTCTATTTTTATTATATTTGAGAATATATTTATGACCAGATAGTTTATGACCATTCGATTTATAAAATAATGTAGAATGTTTGATTCTCCACCATTATAATCAACTATGGACCCATTAATACAATATGTATTTTTTAAAACTAACTAATCTGATGTAAGATTTAAGAGTAGCCATAAAAGCATGCTTAGATTGATTGGAATAATATAGAGATAAATTATCATATGGAACCTATAGATCAAGTAGGTCTATGACAAGTTACACCAAAGTTTAGGAAATGTTCTCTAAAGGTAAACCTAACCAGCCAGAATGTTGATTTAGGTGTTGAGCTACTCCATAAACCCATGATAAAAGACATAATAAGGATGATGTTAATATGGTTAAAATAGAATCCTCTACATTTGATGATAGTTTAGAGTTTAGAGAATATCAAGATTAGAAAATAAAAATGGAGTATTATTTTGATTGGTATGATTTTAGTGACTGTTGAAAGTACCAAGTTCTAAACTCTAGGCTCACATCACATGTTAGATTATTTGTTCACACATTAAAAAAGTATTATCTTGATGAAGTTTGTGTATTATGCTTATCATGGAAAAAATTCAAGATTCTTCTATGAGCAAAATATGTACCACCTCTTATTCAAGTGAACTATTAGATAAATAACAATGTTTATTCCATTGGTCAAAGATTGTTGATGAGTAAAATTACAAAATTTTTAGATTATATGATTGTGGTGTACACGAGTTGGATTGAATAGTACTATCTCGATTTTTAGTTGAGCTTAAAGGGTCTATTCAAGTTTAGTTTTACTTGGAAACTATTGCTAATTTAGAAAAGGCATATAAAGTGATTCATGTTGTAAGAACATTTAGAGGTTCAATTATTCATAAGAGTTAGATTCCTTCATCTTCTTCCTACCCTCAAACTCTTATCACCACTTTTCTTATTCCTATTACTTCTTCTCCACAAGCAATCATTGTCCATTCACCCATACTACCAACCCATTGAATCCATCCCTTGAACAAATCATTTACTAGAGAGTTATACATAGAAATAAAAGATGAGGTAAAAGAAAGCACCAAAGTTATGGAAAATGAGATTATGCAACAAGATGAGAAGGCTAAAAAAGAACTAAAAGTAATAGTTGAAAGACTTTATTATATTGGATCACTCATAGTTATTATTAGAAATACTTTAACTACACTAAGACCATCAGATAATTGGTAATAAACTAACATCTTTAGTACCTTCATTAGGATTAATAACCAACCATGTAAGACTATTATTAATAACAGTAGCTATATCAATGCCACAGTATAGAATACTACTAAAAGAATAGGTTTAACACTTACAGACCATCGCCACTCATACATGGTATCTTTAATCGACAAAACCTTTGGTTTAATAAAACAAAAGGTGTTGTGTTCCTTTGAAGTTTGGTCTATATTTTAAGGACTTATGGTGTGATTTTATCCCATTACAAGAAGGTAGCCTTATCTAAGGAAGACCTTTGTTATGTAATTGAGGTGCTATCTTATATGGAAGTGACAATGCATGTGCCTTTGTACATGAAGGAAAGTAGACCTTGTTATACCCTTCACCTCTCTCAAAGAAACCTTTTGAACCAAATAATCAAAAAGAAAGAGGCAAAGCATAAGAAAAACTACTTAGTATCACTTCACAAGTAGAGATTGAGAGAGATACATCTAGTGTTGAGATTATCTAGTTTATGGCAATTAAGGAAACTAGTACAAATATAAAAACCACATTAGTCACCATCCAAATTTTATTAAAAGACTTTATAGATACATTTCCCAATGACTTGCCAGACATAATCGCACTTTTAAGAGATATCAACCTATTATAAAACTAGTTTTCAATGCCTCACTATCACATTTATCTCATATGCAAGTAAATCCATTAATTCAAGACTTAAATTCTTATTAATTTATCATCCCCAAAAACATGAACAAAAAGTAATTAAATAAAATTTAAACTATCTTCTTCATAGAATAGTTGGGAAACATGTGTCACATTCGGATTATTTATTATAAGATATTGAGTTTATTAATCAAACAATGAGTTTGAATTCTTTTAAAATCTTATTTAAAAATTATTATCGAAGTCTTATTGATTTGAATTTCTTACATGATTTTTGTATTTGTGAGTCTATTAAGTCTTTTACTCATCATAGTTTGTCATGACATAAACAGGTTGTTGAACCAATTAATTTAAATAATGAAATAATATTAACTACTACCAAATCTTGGTAGACAACCTAGAGAATTTCCTAAGGGTTATTATGTAATCATCTATATCAGGTTTGTAAGATGTGCATTAGGGAGCCTCATAAAATTTGATGCCCTTGGTGATTAACTATTTAAAATTATAAAAAAATCTAAATATTAATATGTATGTTTTGGATTTACTCAAAGGTGATTGAATGAGCACTACATTTAACATTTAGGATCATTTATCTTATAAGGAACTACACTCAATATCTAGAGTGCCTTTTGAACCTTCGCCACCATCATTGAGTGAACCTATCTTGCTACTACATTCATCTCCATCTAGTGAGCTGAGAACTCAAGTGGAGCAAATCTTTGATGATCAAACAATTTTTACATAAGATCAAGCACAACAAATAATTTTTTTGGGTTTGCAAGACCATCCCACTTCTAACAATACTTTGATTACTGAGGAGGAGTTTGACCACCTAAACCAAAGGATGTTAGAATAGTATCAGAGATTTCACCCCTTGCTTCATTAAGTTTACCACTTTCCTACATCGAGAGGATGATGTATGTGACCTTTATATCACATAGAGGTTTCCATTACAAGCCAATTACTCTTATTTGGACTTAGCGCCATGTTAGGATTGACCCATCTGCTTCTCATTAGTCTCTATTACCATTACTATTATAATGGTCAATTACAGTCGACCATCACTTATTATATATTTTGATTTTCTTTTAATAGTTCATCAAGTTCTTTACTTCCAAAATTTTGTTACAATCAGAAGAATAATTAATAGTTTTTGGATTTTTGTTGCTTTAAATTAATTACAGATCATCCCTTTAATAGTCACATAATTTGGTTAATGTTAAATTTGGAAGAGAAATGGCTTCAAAAAAGTTAAAATTTGAGTTTGGATTATCCCTACTACCTCCACTGCCATTTGTCATTGTACCTCAATATCAGCTCTAGTGCCATAGCTTGCAGTGACCCACATGCCTCTCATGATGTCTACATCAACATTGTAGACTCAATTCAATAACGTGTCTAACAAAGAATATGCATGTGGACAGGCTAACCTAAGCTGATTAACTTCAGCCCATGCTAATCTGACAATTTGAGATGAGGCATCTTGCATCTTTCTACTTGCCACCCCACTATTTGTCATTACCATCACTCAAAATGCATATAATATTTGGAATTTCTTAATTAAATTAAATTTCTAGCTTTTAAGTTAGTTCTTTTGTCAAAATTTTAAGTATTTATTTTGTAATTTGTGGTGACCCTAGAAATTTTGAAATGTCCTTTAGAATTTAAAAAATATGATACTTAGTACTCCAAATTATCATTTTATATTCCTAAGTTAACAAAGTACCTTTTTACTATTAAGGTCTCTATAAATAGGTATGCTCGTCATGTTGTTAGTGATAAACTTTTGGATGAAGTAATGAAGTATTGTTGTTAAGCTTATGCAACATGAGTATGTTGTGCACAAATAATTAGATGGTATGATTTTGAAGGTGCCTTGAAAAGACAAGCGAACACTCAAAAGTGAAGATCTTGACCAATTATCCAACATCTACAAAAGCATCAAATTATTAGAAAAGTCCATAGTCACTTTATTTCATATTTTAGAAATTTATTCATTGCATGCAGTTCTCATGTTACTGTATGTGATCATATGCATTCTTACTTGGATTTCTATAAGGTCCACTTATGTGTGTATCATGTCAATTCACCACCAACTTTAGTACTTAGGTGCATGTTGTTAAAATCATCTTCTCTTTAGGTTAAGATGTCGTATATTAAAAATCAATGCAAGACTTTTGTTGCTAAGAAACTTTTTTACTTACCTAATTATCCTGTGAACTACTACTCTAGACCTCTAAAACCATGGGGTATGCCCTCGTATAGATATAATACTGTAACCAAGTTTTTTTCTGTTTTTTATGAGCTAAAATAGGTTTTAACAATTCATCTTACATCACACACACACCCACAAACATACATACACACACATGCATACATACATATAGACACATGCACATACGCATCCATGTACAAGGACTTGTATTTACACACAATGATGCTCACAAACATAAACAATTGTAAATGCACAACCATATAAACACATGCACTCACATGAACATGCATACATACACATGCACAAGTATAGAAAAATGAATGAACACAGGAACATATATGTATGCACACATGCAACATACACTGATACATGCACATGCATATGCATTGGCACTCACACACACACATATGTGGAGGCTCACACCTGGACTGTATTCATGCATAAACACACACACATATGCATACTATTGTACAAACACATAAGCACACATGTACAAATGTATACACATACACATGAACAAGAATACACACAAACACATGCACACACACACACATATGCATAGAAACACATGCACAAATATGCCCACACACATCCACACACACTTGCACACATGCATGCATATGCATGCTCCTATGTACAAACACAAAAATACACACACATACACTCACAGAAATAAACATGCATGCATGTGCACAAACAAACAAAAGCACACTTGCACAAAAATATGCATAAACACACATACATAAATGCACACATGCATACACACACATGTGTAAACATGCATGCACAAACCTAATCATGCACATACAAACACACACATGAACATCTACATGCACACACAGACACATGCAAAAACACAGACACATGCAAAAACACACCCACACATATAGACACATGTGCACAAACCCCTTTCCTCACACACACACACACATGCTTATATGGATGCGCATACGCATGTACACAGAAGCACACAAGCATACACAAACATACACATACACAAAGACACATGCACCCACTTGTATAGACACATTCCTACATATACATAAAAGTAAACATGTAAGCACACACACTTGTACAAACACACATCTACACCTATGATGCTCAGGGACACATGTATACAAACCAACACACATACCCATGCACACACATATAAATGCATAAGTACACCGACACATACTCACATGCTTGCACATGTATATATACAGACTCACATAAACATACACAAACATACACATGTACAAAAATAAGCACACACATACACATATAGATGCACACACATGCACACATGCATATAAGCAACATCCACACTGATGCATGCACACACACATAAGCAAAAATAATTATTCGCACAAGCACACACACATGCATGCACATATATACACACACATACACACCGATGAATACACATATGCTTGCACTCACACTTACACACATACACAATTGTAAAAACACACAGATGGACACATAAACATATGTGTACATGCACACACACCCATACACACACAAATACACACATAATCTGATAAGTGCACACACTCATAAGAAAAGACAGAGACTCACTCACTCACTCACACATGCACATGCACACAAACATGAACTTATAGACACATAAACATGTGCATACACTCATGCAACCACAAACATATGCGTATACACGTGAACACGCATATGTGCACATATGAGCACTAGTGCACACAACTGCATGGCAAACTCACTCTCTCACACACACACATAAACACATGCAAATACACATACACACACACACATAGATGCACTCATGCACACACACACACACACACACATAAGAATACACACATGCATGCATGCACACAAAGGAATAGATAAATGCCTAATGATGCAAACACATGCAAACTCACATGTACATAAACATGCACACACACAATGCACACACATGCTCATGCATATAGACACACACGTATATGCACACACTAGAACTCTCATAAGGATGCACATGCACACACTCACATGGACACACACATATGCACAAATGCTCACACTCATGCACACATGCATATATACAGATAGAGAAGCATACATTTGCACACATATACACACATGTACAAATTGGCACATGGACATGCATACACACCCACATATACACTCATACACAAAAACATGCACCTACACATGTATACATATACATCAACATGCACGCATGCATTTACACAGACAAACTCACACACACAAACATGGGCATTAACCTATACACAGGCACACACATACACAAGAGCACAAACAAATAGCCATACACACATGCACGTACAAACACACAAAAACATTCATGCACATAGACATGCACACATTAACATATACACAATGACACACATGCACACACATAGAGATGCACACAAAAATATACACATATTCACACAAAGATATTTACACATACACACATATGCTCATGCAAATAAATTCTTGCATGCACTATCACACACCAAAGGAAACACTCACACACACAAAATCATGTGCAAACACACATGCACGAATAGATACAAACAAGCACATGCACATAAACACAAACATATTCAGACATGTGTGCATGCACATGCATATGCATCCACACTCACACACATCCACTCTCTCACGCACATGCACATGCATACACACACATACACACACACACATGCACATAAACAAATAAAAAAATTTGAAGAAGAAGAAGAAGAAAAAGGAGACGAAGAAGAAGAAGAAGAAGAAGAAGAAGAAGAGGAAGAAGAAGAAGAAAAAGAGGAAGAAGAAGAAGAAGAAGAAGAAGAAGTAGAAGAAGGAGAAGAAGACACACACATACACATGCATACAAACATATGGATCCACACACACACATCCACCCACACAAATGCATATGAATACACACACATGCATGCAAGCCTAGGCACACAATCAGACATAAACATATACACAATCACACACACGTACATGAATGCACGAAGACACACACATGAGTACACCCCTACACACACACATAGACAGATGTGTGCTTATGCACACACACACACACACAATTGCAAGTAGCTATGTATACACACCCATCTTGAAGTATGTAGAAATGCATACATGCTTACATACACATGCACACACTAACACATACACTTGTACATGGACACCCACACAAACCCCTGCATATGCACACACACACACACTAACAAACACACACACATGCAAACTCATGC